>VDFB02000007.1:138148128-138251795 GCA_007258455.2 Sequoia sempervirens | reverse complement strand
GTCTAATGGTGAAGTTGGATGGTTTTGAATGAGCCTGCTAAGGTTCAAGTCTTTTTAAGTACCAAACCTCAATACCATAAGGGATGAGACAAGGATCGTGCCATGAGCAACTTTGACAGAGTGGATGCCTCTCAATTCTTATCTTTTAGTTGAAGAAGTTTCAACCTAAAGCTTGTACTTGTATCAGATAGCTAAACAATTTTGTAGGTTTGATATAAAAACCTCCAACAACAAGAAAATTTAATAAATTTTCTTTCACTATTATATTTTACCACTTACTCTATTGTAATGGCTCCTTCTCTTATATTATTAGATAGCTAAACAACTATGTAGGTTCGATATAAAACCTAAAACAAGAAGAAAATTTAATAAGTTTCCTTTCACTATTACATTCTATGTCTTAATCTATTGTAATGGTACTTTTTGGTTTAAAAATGTTGTAGATTCCCTCAATCATATGTATATCTAGATGAAATCAATGCCACCACAAATTTCACTGAAGACGAAACATAAATTAATTTGACATACGACCTGTAATCAACATACAAATGAGACACAATAAATCCCTCCAAAACTACTTTCTACTAATAACTCATTTTCATGAAGCTTCCATCAAATTACACGTCAACTCATATTATAGAATAAAATAGAATAAAAGACTTTTAATATTCATGAGACAAAAATAACTTATGACTCCTTTTTGAGATGAGAGGGGCCTCCATCTCAACAAGTGGGGGAATTTGTGGGTCACACGTCTCTCATACTCGTAAACGTGTTTCGTCAAAAGAGTCGGTCGGGTGCAGCCCGCGCTGAGTTTTCAACTTTAGCTTGTTTTGTTTTGTTTCACCCTTCACTAAAGGTGATAATGACTGGAAAATATTTTTCCCCTGTTTTATCGTCTATGAAGAATGATGGCATATATCCGTAAGAATAAAATATTTTTGGAGGGTATTTACTACATGACTCTTCCCAACCTTTAATATTTGGAGGGCACTATCTCAACTACTTTCTATTGTGGATTGGTTATCAATGAATTAGGGTGTTGCATATTATTTGGTATAAAAAATTATTATATAATGAATATTATTATATTTTTAAAAATGATTATATTAAAATAAAAGGGAATATAAAAGGTGTTTAAGTTAAATAATAAAAAATATTGATTCAATAGGTGGTGGAAGTAGGCTATGGTTATGAGGATTGTCCTAGTCATTGAGAAAGTTTTGGTCACTAGGAATTAGCTCCTAATTTATAATGGCATCTTCTTCATTTATTTGTTTTCTATTTGGTAGTTGAGTTTTATTTTTGGTAGGAGAAATGATCAATAACAATCTAGAAGGATTGGTAGTCCTAAATGAAGAGTTTATATTTACTTTGACCTCATCCAAAGATAATAAATTTATTGTGATCCTTGAAAAAGATCAAGGAGAATTTTAATGCTTCTATGAAAAAATTAGAGCATTGGGTCCAAAGAACTTTAGCAAGAGGTCATACAAGAAAGATATCATAGTAGACCACCAAATAAATTATTGACTGATAGATAATGCATTGTAAAAATCATCCCCTTTATAAAATCCATGGCTTTGTAGCTTCCCAAACCTTTCATATGCTTTTGATCACAAATTTACCTTGGATGTAAACAAGTTCTTTCATAACAAGTATATATGAAAAGCTTGAATCTCTCTAGGCTTAATGAATATAAGGAACACTAGAAGAAATAAACTATTAAAGCAATATTTTTTTAGGATTTATTCATATATGAGGCTTGAATAATCCCCTTACCATAAACAACTAATTACTTGTGCTAAATTCCAATAATGTCAAGATCATCATGAGGGAGATAATAGAATTCCCAAGCAAATCTATGAAAACCTTTTCATTGCTCAAATGATACCCATAAAAATATATTAAACTATTCTTAATCTTTTGATAAAAGGCCTTTTAGACACCCAATAGAAAGTATAGTAAACATGGGTAGTAGCAAGAAATACATAATATTTTCCTATAAGAAAAAGAGCTTAGGTGATCCAATAAGTCATTTTTCTCTTCATAGACAATGACAACCTACCATAAGAAAGAGGGGGAAGAATGAAAGGAAAAGGGGATGCTAAGAAGTTTAAAAATATCTCCATTATCAATCTATTTCTAGCCAAAATAATTGATATAATTAGGCTAACTTGGTAGAAAAGATTCTCTATATCATTGTATTAAATTTTATCATTGAATACTTGAACTAGAGGCTAAAGAAAAGGTATCCAAGTATTGGAGAGTTTGTTTGACCTTATTCTCTTCTTCTAGGAGAGTAAGAAATGAGTCGCCAAAAAAAAGTGACCATTAACAAGTTGATGGGTGGAACATGAAGGATTTTAGTAAATTTAACCAAGTCCAATGAATCAACATGAATTAAGATGTAGCCAAATATTTTAATATCTACACATAAAGTGAATGTGGGAGAGATATATAATAAGAAATATCCCATAAGAGGAGGATTGATGACCATTAAAAATGATGTAATCAAAAGCATTGACAAAAAGAATTTGAATACGGAGTAGGAATTTGGGACCATAATCTAAAGCCTACAACATAGCAATGATGTATGTCCATTCAATATGGTTGTATGTTTTTGCAAATTCAAAATTTGACCAAAATGACTTATTATTGAACATTTTTGCCTATTCCATTCCTTCCCACACAAAAATGATGTTGTAAATAATATAATTAGATTTGACGAGTCTAGTTTTCTTTGAATGAAAAATGAGAGGAAGAAAATGACTTATCTTGAGACCAAGGTCCTTCACAATGATTTTGTAGGAGACATTGATCAAGTTGATTGGCCTCTAGTTGTTCATATCCTTCATATCTATAGTTTTATTTAATAATTTGATAATACCATTATTAATAATATTACCTAAATATTTCAAATGATATTTGCTTCTAAGTAGACTCTAAAAATATCATTACCAACCATATCATCAAAGGATTTGTGGAATTTACAAGAAAATTCATTACATCTTAAATCTTTGGGATTAGTAATTGTGAACACCACCACATGGAGATCCTCTTAAGTGAGAAGTTCATGTAGATTCCACTAGGAGGTAGAAAGCCAACAAGAAGCCGCAAAAATTAAATGTTGAGGAGCATTAGATCCCACTTATGAGAGGAATCCTAGGCTTTAAAAACTTATTGATAATGGAAAATAAAAATGTGAAGAATGGTAGGTAGCTTGATTAAGAGTTGCTAACATTCTTCGATACTCTTAATTGATTGAGAGGCATGTCAAAATATTAAGGATCAAAAGATTGGAAACTATCCCTAATGAAGATAGGCTTTGGTTTGAGCCCTCTAGTAGAATGATTGTCAATAATTTCCTGTTATTGCCAAAGTTTGGTCACACACAATTACAAAGAGGGTGCAAATAGTTGCTCTTCCAACTTAATGGTGATACACAACAACTATGAGGTGGTGGATTTACATTAGAAACTATGAAAATGCACTAGCTAGCACCCATAAATACAAAGATAACAAGAGGTGTGCTTGATAGCTTCATTTTATGATTCAATATAGCTAGTTTAATGATGAAGACTTGGCTCCAAATTCTAAACACATCATATATGAGAAAAGGTCTAAGTTGATGAGTTAGTAGAGATGTATGTTCAAGAAGAATTGAGTTTTCTTTTCCTCAAGCTTGAAAAGTTCCCTATAATACAAAAAATTATTAGAAAGTGATAAAAAGGATATTTTTTTTTATAAAGGATTGATCAAATAGCAAGAAAAAGCAACTAGCATAAGAAAAACATTGAGTTAACATGGCTCTGTCAAGCCATTTGAGAACCATTTTATATCCAAAATAGATATTGTTCCACACATACCATGCAGAGTGATTGTGATGATGGACAATATTAGGATAAAAAGCTAATTTTACTATGCATGTAGTGCTAAGATTCCTTCTTGCAAATTGTCTAGTGCATAGGGAGATTACCACATTTGTTTGATTCCACTTCCACCATATTAAACTCTCCACACACAAGCCAAGTTGTGATAACTTTAATATACAATATAATGTTTATATTCAACATGATGATTCATTTGTATTTATGTGCATTATTTATCTTTTAGCTATAGAGATATGTTTAGGTGATACTTAAACAACAAAATTTTAAAAAAGAAAGAAAAGAAAACTACAAAATCATCTAATCTTTCATACCAAACAACTAAGTAGTTACATTCAATATGATCTAATACTTAATAAAATGACTTCAGGTAGATTTGGATTTGAAAATAGCTTTTCTACAAACACTTTTCCATAAATATTTATGGAAAAGTGTTTGTAGAAAACCTTAAGTGAAAATAAGACCTAAGCTTGAGACGTTTTAGGATTCCATCTTACCAAGACCTATAATTCTTTTATTTAGGATGATTATGGAAGGATGAAATGAAAAACCCATAGTTTTATAATTATGTATTCCTCATATATAGATTAAATACTATAACATGTGAAATTGGAACCCTCACAATATACAAAAATGGTCCCATTTTTTGTAAGACATCCAAAGTATAAGTTAAAATAGAAAAAATGACTTCAAATTAAAATAATAGATACCTAGATAAAAATCATGAAAAATCAAGTGGATAGATATATGGTTCTCAAAATCAACTTTCCAATACGCCTATTTATTTGTTAAAATCCAATATTAAATGCCCAAGTTATGGCCTTTTATAAAATTGCTCCTTTAGGAATTATAAAATAAAGCAAGGTAGAGCCTAGATGCTAATCACTCACATGACTAGGTGCTAACTCAGTAGGGGCTAGTAGATGTTGATGTTAGCCATGTTTTGATAGTCATCATATCTAAAAATCATAGTAGAGGATGATGAAACATGGGATATTCTTGCAAACTCATTGTTTGTGCAACAAGGGTAGCCCAATTTGACAATAATGGTATGGGAACTATACAATCATATAGAATTATACATATCTATACAATTATATATATTTAAAAAATAATTTTTTAAACCCCTCATAATAAGCACAAAAATATTTTGGCACCAAACCCTATCATTCCTTATATGGGTTTATATATATTTTTGTCCTTTTGAGCTCAACCTTGAAGTCTTATTGGCACTATAATGCATCATTTGAAATTTCTTGTCCAAAAATCTCCAAAAAAAGGGAAGGGAATTACAAATCTAGATCTTTGATACCATGAAAGGTTTTTTGATCAACCCCAAAGTAGCCCAAGGATCATCTACAACCAAAATAAATTTCCACACAAGAGAGAAGCGATGGAAATTCCATGAAATGAGAGAATTCATTAGATATAAAATGAGATTAATAAAATGTAAAATGAAGAAACCATTCTTATAAAGAAATATGAGAACCTATGAAATACTAATATCATGAATTGAGTGTCTTAATTATATTATATAAGACATAAAAACTAAATGATCTAAGTAAGCTTAGTATTGAAGTGCGAATAGGACCTAATATGAAACTAGTTAGCTAATATATCATGTTTATACCAATATATAAGCCTCTACAATTTGGTTGACAAAGCTCCAAAATAAGATGGATATGATTGCTTTGACATATTATTTCCAAATGGATTTTATCTACTAAAATTATTAGCAAGAGCTTCCTTCACACTTTTCCCATCTTCTTTAGTTGATACCATGACAACTAAGGATCCAACAAGAGGAGGAACATTGGATAAATCTATAATATTGTTTGTTGAATTAATTATAGAATTTTCTAAAAAATCCTTATCTAATCCATAAGAGTATGGGTGTGTGAGAAAACCTATTGAAAGAGACACAAATAAAGCATGCATTTCCCTCTACACACTACTCACAAGCTCCTACATATAAGCATACAAAAATTTCTATTTGGAATTATAATTATAAAGTTCTCAGATCATGAAAATTATTGAATAAAGTGCCTCCCTAGCTAAAAATCAAGCATTTCCCCATGTTTCCTTCAATTTATCCCTAAAACCCTCTCCTATAGGTTTTAATTTGTACACCTCTCTTTTCTATGCTTTCACTTTAAAATCTATGTTATAAGGAAAAATGAATTATAACACCATTAACCTTCTTTTATGAACTTTTGATCTCTACATTCTTTTCTAGTTCACTCCAACTAAAACCAGTCTTAAGATTGTAACAAGAAAAATTCCTAGAATACACAAATCTAGAATTTTAAATACCCCCAAATATAGGATTGATTGTCGACTAATTTTATTGTTAAACTCTACAAGCCCTTTTTCACTATAATTTGTGTCAAGGTGCAATATTTTATCCTTTACAAATACTCATCATTAGAATTTTTGTCATCATTGGTGGTGTCTATTAACATTGCACTACAAGAGATCCACAACCTATTCTTCAACCTATTGAAGTCTTCAAAGGAGTACTTTCTAGTAAATTTTGGTCTTTCTTTCCTTCTAGTAGATAGGAATGAACTATGAAATATATGGAGTGTATTCACACCAAGAACAACACCTTCCTTTAAAGAAGATAAAACCCTTTTCTTGTGGTCCAATTGAGAACCACTTGCAAATAGAATAAAGGGTTGTAGAGGATGCTAGTGTAAATAGTTTTCCACCTCCAAAATATTTTTCCTAAACCTTTTTACATACTATAATATTTTTCTAAATAGCCTACACAAGATGTAAATCACTAAAGGAAAGAAAATACATAAATAAGATATGAGAAAGAATAAACTATATTCCTATCAAGAAAATGCAAAGCTACTATGAGCTTGACAATTCTATCAAAATGAAGTAAGTTTACAAAGGAAATTCCTTGGTTATATAGGCCAAGGGGAGAGATAGGATGTAACCATATTATGACAAGTGTTGTCATCCTATGAGGTGTGACAACTCAGGTCATTAAGGTTCAACAACCTTATCCCTATGTAAACTTAAGCTAGTGTGAAGAGGATCTAAGTGGAGAACTATCTAGGAAATGAACTAGTTACCCCTTTCACACTAACACCCCCTTAAGTGCAACTTAGGGAGAAGTATACAATGAAAAGATGCAAATATGGGTCTCAGCTACTAGGCCTAATGAGGTACCTAGATACATAATAACCTCTCAACTATAAAAGAAGGAGAAAACCCAGTGGGAAAAAATTCCCCCTTATGAGAGGTTGAATAAAGAAGGTCTAAGTGACACCCTAGAAGAGATTTACCTCACCACCAAGAGAGACCAAAGATGAGCATACTCGCTCTTGGTGAAGGGTTTGGTGAATATATCCAAAACTTGATCTGTTGTAGGACAAAAGCATAAATCAATGACCTATTCTCGAATCAGCTTCTAAAGAAAATACATATGGATCTTGATGTGTTTGGTTCATTGATGATGGATCAAGTTCTTTGAGATCTGGATGACACTTTGATTGTCATAATAGATGACTGATGGCTTCTGAAAGGTGATACCAAGTTTGGTGAGGATATTCTAAAGCCAGACAGCCTTAGTGGTAGCATTGACAACCCCTTGAGACTCAACCTCAGTTGAGAAAGAGCAATGGAATGCTACTTCTTTCCCTACCAACAAATGGGACTGGAACCATAGTGAAAACTGTAGCCAGAGGTGGACTTATGATCATCAATATCACCAAAACAATCAAAATTAGTGTATCAAAGTAATTCTAAATGTGTGCCTACTATATAGTGAATCTCGTACTTATGAGTACCCTAGATATAGTGCAAGATAAATTTGGTAGCTTTCTAATGAAGCTCATGGGGTTTTTTCATGAAGCATGAAACAATGCTAATTGCAAAAGGAAATATCAGGGTGAGTATGAGTTAATTAGATGAGGCTACCAACAAGTTGACGATACAAGCTAGCATCAACTAGTGGTGTGGAACATTTTTCCTCAAGCTTAACCCCAAATAGAAAGGGAATTGTTGTAGTCTTACAATCAACCATATAAAAATGTGACAATAGATCAAGAGCATACTTGGGTTGTGCAAGAGAGATCCAGGAAGAGGTCTAAGTGATCTCGATTCCAAGAAAGTAGTGCAAGATACCCATTTCAGTCATGGAAAATCTATTGTGCAAAGTAGTCTCAATAGTCACAATGATGGATGAAGTGCTCCCAGTGACAATCAAGTCATCAACATAGAGAGCCAAAAAGATAAGATCTTTTTCCTACCACAACATGTTGACGTTTGGATCTGAGTGGCATCTAGAGAACCCAATGGAGAGAATAAAGGAGTCCATTTTGGCATACCAAGCTTGTGGAGCCTATTTGAGGTCATATAGAGACTTCCTTAAATTGTAAACTAGTAAAGAATCATGAATGAATCTTTGTGGCTACTCCATGTAGATATCTATGAATAAATGCACTCTTCACATCCATTTGATGTACAATCCAACCATGAGTTGTAAAAATGGCAAGTAATAAGCGAATGGAGTTCATTTTGGCAACATAGGAAAATGTCTTAGTGTAGTAAATACCTGGTACTTGAGAGAAACTTTTGGCCACAAGTCAGGCTTTATATTTTTCAACTAAGCCATCCACTACAAATTTGGTTCAATAGATCCACTTACACTAAACCAGTTTTCTTCCCTTAGGAAGTGGAAAAAGATCCCATGTTTTATTCTACATTAAAGAGTTGTACTCTTCCTCCATTATGGAATCCAACACAACAATACCAGATGTTTCATGAAATGATTATGGATATGAAGTTATGGAAATGTAGGAATGTGGAATGTTGTGATGTTGTGATTGATCCTTGTATTTGAAGGATCCCCAACATAATCACTTGTAAACTCAAGTGTTTGGCAATCCCAACGAGGCATGGTAGGGGATGGAGGAGGAGATTCTAAACTCTATGAAGAGGAAGATAAAATCCCATGATCAACTCGACAACTAGAGGAAGCTTGAGGAAAATATTTGATGTAAGAATCCTCTAAATTCATTGTTGAGGAAGGAAGAGTAGAGGATGATCTAGAAGAGCTTTCCCCAAAATACACACTACACTCAATGAAGAGATCATATGTTTTAGGATCCATTAGCTGATATCCTTTGACATCATCGAGGTAACCAATAAAGAGGAAAGGTCAAATGTGAGGTTCCAAGGCCTTGCACTTCTCTAAAGGAATGTGTGCCCATATTGGGGAGCTAAAAACTATAAAGTGCCCCACAACAGGTTTCCTACCACACCAGACTTTGAAGGGAGTGATGCCCTTTAATGCCTTATGTGAAACTCTGTTCTAGATGTGAGCAACACAGTTGATAGCTTCTACCCAATATGGAAGTGCAAGGGAACATTCTTGGATCATGCAACCAACCATCTCTTTCAAGGACCTATTTTTCCTCTCAGTTACACCATTTTGTTGTGGTGTGTAGGCAACAATATGTTGAAGATCAATCCCTTCAAGAGTACAAAATTGTTCAAATCAATGGTTCACATATTCTCTACCATTATCGATGTACGAAGAATTTTGACACACTTTCTAGATTGATTCTCAACATGAGCCTTACAATCTTGAAGTCTATCAAAGAATTCTTTGTGTCAAAGAAAGTAGACCCATGTACATATCTAGAATAGTCACTAATGAAGGTGAGAAAATAACAATCCTTACTAAAAGACAATGATGGAAAAGGACCTGCCAAGTCACTATGAACCAATTCAAGGACTTTTGAAGCCATCCAAGCCTTCCCTCTATCGAACTTTTCCTTAGGATGTTTTCCCAAGGAACAATCCAAACATACACCATTAGAAAAATTGATTTGAGGAAGACCCTTGACCATATTCTATTTGTTGAGTTGTTGAAGATAGCGTTAGTTGAGATGGCCAAATCACTCATGCCATAGCATTCTCACATAATTTGAATAGTTGTGCAATATGGTGGAATGTGAATCAGGTACAAAATGAGAGAAAGCATACAAGTGAGACTCATGATTGGCCTTACTATTGTGCATTATTTGTAGACATGCCTTGCCAAAGGTAGGGACCCTTTTTCTTTTTCTCTTGATATGTCATCTTTGCTCTCAATGGGCTAATTTTCTCCCATATTGCTTTGCTGGCCCTTATTCTCAAGCTTAAGTTGGTCACATGCCTAGAATGATCAAATTACTCTTGGCCAAATTCACCTACCTAAAGTTCGCTAAGTCATTTACCTCTTGCAGGCTTGGTCCTGTGGGTTTCACTTGGCTTCTTGCCCTGACATTGGTTGGGCCTCACAAACCTACATTTGTGGATTCCCCCTTGCTAATCATTGTTGTGTTCTGCTGCTCATCTGCAACCAAGCCTTAATGACCACTTGCATGGCAGGTCTCACATTTTCTTTTACCACTAAGTCCATCGAGCACTGCATACCCACAGTTGTGGGTCGCATCATGCGGGTTTCCACTTCCGTTTCGCTACTAAGTAATGGTCGGCCCTTGACTTCCACCCACATGGCAAGATTTGTAGTTGGTCCTTCCATCCTTGCCTTTGTCATAAGTGATCCGAACTTAACACCCTCAAAAAATTAGTCAAGTCAAAATGTTATGTGAGTCACTGCATGTGGCTCGCCTTCACTCGACCGTCATTGTTTAACGACTGAACTCTCACACTATTCCACATTGCGGACTCCGCACTAGTTGTGGTCCCATTGTCGTCGTTCAATGATCAAACCTTTAAACCGTCCCAAGTGGTACATTCAACATTCATTATCTATGACCCTAGCCTTAAAGCCTGATGTAGAGAAGCCACCAGGTTAAATGATTATGTAGGTCTATCCATGTGGGCCACTGCTAGTGGGAAGCCATCACTTGGTGATTAAAGTTTTAATAGCTGGCTCTTGGATTTGCTCCAACGTGCAGACCCCACATTCCTCTTTGCAGGATCTCTTGGCACTAAGTCCGCTAATATTGTAGTCGTTCTCACATCCACTCTACCACCATCACCCACACGTCCCACTCTGTATCTCCCTTTGTGGAGATTTTGTCATGGAAAATGAAATTCAGTCTAGTTGGGGATGATGATGTCATTAAATGGTGGTGGAAACTCATGAATCAAGATCAATGAAGGAATTGGGGTATCGGGCCATTAAAATAATGAAACACGTTGAATTATGAAAGGGAGACACCTTGAATCAGGATTTTCTTGCACATTTCTATTGCCTTCAGGTCGCCAACCTGTTATATGACAAAAAAAATACACCATCCCTCTCTACGAGTGCTGAGATGTGGGAAATCATTCTCTCATTGCCATTGTTTATGGCCCAACCCATACAAACTCCCACATCATGGAGCCTGCACCTCCCATTTTTGTACAATGCAAGACCTGTCTATCCCCGCCCACTTGATCCTCACATTTCAGCTCTCTACACCATTGCACACATAAGATCCTTAAGAGATCACAACAGATCAAGGCTAAGTTTGTAAGAAATGCAATGTAATTTTATACACGTTTGGGTGCGATAACACTACTAAGGCAAAGATAAAATTTAGAACCGATTATCAAGAGGAGAATGCACATGAGACTCATAGGGTGAGAAACAAATCTTAGCAATAAGAACCAGAGTGCACCCAACCATCAAACATAGAAAATAAGGAAAGAAGGATGTTGTATTTTGTGAGATCTATTATGCGGATGTTAGTTTTCCTTTAGGCGTTATCCCTACAACATCCTAACAGCAGTGCCCCGCAATCCTCTACCCGACATAGGTCTTTCATGAAGGGTCTCATGTCTACGAGGCCATTTAAATGACTTGTTTCCAAGCCACCACCTTTCCCTCATCTTCGCAAGTGCCATCGACAAACCTATGAGATGGTGCTGGTTCAGTTCAAGGGTGCTTGCAACATATGAAGGTTTGGGGAAATTCCCAAAATATTTAGGGGTGGCGATGATTCGAAGTAATGAATAACAACAGAGTGATGAGCTTGCATTTTGGTTAAGCCTATGTTCCTAAATGTTTATCTATCCTAAATATGCAAAAACAACTATAATGCAATGAAAGAAAAACACAAAGGGACACCTCAAGATTAGCCTAAGAAAATTGATAATACAAAGAGAAATAGATGAAAATGTGCAAGTGCTTATACCTTCTCCATGTTGATGAATCCCTTGGTTGGCCCTTGTGAATGTAAACTTGTATGCTCCTTGGATGGCTATGGATATAACTAAATGCAAGATTGACAATATGATGGGATGCAAATGCAAATGGCTAAAATGGCTTGGCTAAATAAATGAAAATACTTGTGAATTGAGTGCTCAAAATGACAACATAAGGATGCTAAAATGACTAAGTGTTTTTAAATGTCTTAGAAGAGGGGGTATTTATAGAGAAATTTGAATTCTCTAGAGAATTCAATGGTTGAGATTGAGCCACCAAGGTCAAGATGTAGGGCTGTGGTGATTTGAGGAATCACAAGCCCTCACATCTTGACATGTGGAATGTGAGATGGCCTAGGATAAGATGATGTGGAAGTGAGGTGGAAGGGAGGTACATGATGTGGAGGAAGGACAAGTACCTTGGAAGAATAAATGTGAATTAAAAATTCACATGCTTGGGAGAATCTAGTCAATAAGAGAGGGTCTCCAAAAAGGTGGGATTTTGTCACATGTGACTTGATGTGACAAGTCAAAGATTCTAGAAGATGCATGGGAAAAGGGGATTCTAGGAGGAATAAAATGTGATTTAAAAATTCCCATGGGGAAGAGGGGAACCTAGGTTGAATAAATGTGAATTAAAAATTCACATGGAAAATAGGGTCAATGCTAAGAAAGGTAAATGGAAGGGTTGACTAAAAAGGGATGCTAAGTGTGGCTAATGACTGTGATTAAGGTTGTGCAAACACTTGATTAAGAAAATTAATAAAAGATTAGAGGAAAGTGGAAAATGTAGGAGGATGTGACATTAATCCTTGATTAAGAGGATGCACATCCTAATCATGAATTAATTAAATTAATCTAGATTAGAAAGGGATTATGGAGGATGTGACAAAGAGAGAAAAATGAAGAATTTTAAATTGATTTTATTCAAAAAGTTTAAATGACTATATTAAATAAATTGATATATTTATTTAATTTAGAGAGGAAAAGGTGGTAATAGTATTTAATTATTGAATTAACTATTTTAGGGAACTTAGGCGGACCATGAAATATTAATTAAATGAGTGATTTAATTAATAATGACCAAGAGGATGAGGTGTATGAGTTAAAGGGATGAATAAGGAGACGAATTTGACCATATGGAAGTGGTCAAATTTGGATGTCTACATTTTTTCCCTCTTTGAAACATTGTTAGGATAATAGGGTTTCGAAAAGAATAAAATGCAGAGGACTCTATAGAGGAAGCGACCAAAAAAAAAGAGATGCCCCAGCATAGGGGAGGCCACGTGAGCTGCCCAAATAGAGGGAAGTCAAAATGGATTCCCTAGTCTCGCAGGAGAAGGCTCATGACAAAGGAATGGAGAGGAATGATAGGGTATGCCCCCTCGAGGAGGTGGATGGGGAAGGAAAATGGGTCCCAGGTGACTTCTCAAAAGTATAGCATCGTATATGTCATTGGAAAGAGTACAAAAAGCCAAGAAGATTGGCGTTTGAACATAGTTGATTAGATGCATGGTTTGTAAATGGCGGCTAGAAAGTTATGGAAGCTTGGGGCGTATCCGCCCCAACCCGGGGCATATCCGCCCTAATGCGTGCAAGGGCGTATTCACCCTGGCCTGGGTTGTATCTGCCTCGACACGGGCTGGGGTGTATCCGCCCCAATGAGGGCTGGGGCATATCCACCCCAACATGGACTGGGGTGTATCTACCTCACGGGAATGGGCGCATCCCCCCCACTATAGTGCGGGTCCACCCTAACAAGGGAAAAATAGGGAGGGGGAGGAAAAAGAAACAAAGAGAGAAGAAAAAAGATGTCCTGTAGCTGGGAAGAAAGTATTTGCACAACCAAAGTCATAGGGTGAATGCAATGCAATGGTAATGACCATGAAATGCAATCTTAATATGATTTGCCATCTTCGAAGCACTGAGTTTGTCTATAACATAAGACATGATACACCAAGGTATGATGGACCAAGGCAGATTGGTGTCTAATGCATAAAACAAACACAACAGACAAGAAGGCTATCCCAACACCCCAAAGTGACAAAGACTTTGGTTAGGCCAGGCATTGGGATAACTGCAAGCACAAAAGGATGTCCCAGTGTAACACAAGATCACATGGGTCTTGGTGGATACTATGTGGGACAACCCAACAGACAACAACAATAAAAGATAAAGATACACACCTATGTTGACTAGTCAAAGCACACCATGATATGATGGATCAAGTCGACCATGTCAAGTGATGATAGGGAGCTCAAATGATAAAAAAAAGCCAAAAGCATCAAAAGAACACAATCAATTTCAAACATCCTTTGCCATAGGATCAAGGGGATGAATGGGATTGTTGAGGTCTATTAGGAAGGATGCATCCTATTGAGACCAATGATGGATACTAAACTAAAAGATCGATATGACGCAGGATATTCAGAACCGATTGGATCTGATGATACAAGTGGATCTTGTTTGTTAAGAGCCAGCTAGATAAGGGCATAGCTTGATGACACGACACAAGAGACATGACACAAGATAGGAAAATGACACATCCTAGCAACCTAAGGGCTCGAGGGCTGATCAAAGATTAGCCTTGCCTATGTGAAAGTGCAAAGCCCTTGTAGTTTGATAAAAGACCATGGATAAAAGAAAAAAGAGGATGATGGAGGGAGATGGATGACCAAGACAACAAAGACCAATGATAGACGATGAAGGAGCGGATGGATAGAACCCTGAGGGTGGATCAAATGATTGACCTTGCCTACCTGAAAGTGCAAGGGAAACATAGCTCAACAAAAGATCAAAGACAAATGATTAAAGGACGATGAGATGATTAGGATGAGTGGATAAAAAAGAGGAAATTGATACGATGAGATAGGATAGACCTTGTGGATAAGATAGGATTGATGACGATGACACAAAGCTCGGGGATGGGATAGTTATCAAAATTAGCAAAAGATAAATTGGGAGAATGACATGATGGAGAGATGAATGATGGGAAGTGATAAGAGATTGGAAAGATGACGAAGGATAGGGAAGGATACATCCTGACTAAAGGGTTGTTGATGGGGGAAGGATACATCCTGAAACAACACCAAAGGATCAGGGAAGGATATCAATGATGATGACAACGATGATGATTCGATCAAGGGATTGGTTTGATGAAAGAGCCTATAGCCAGATACCAATGACAAGGGATTACAAGATGGGATGAGGATAGGGACGAATAGATAAGAAGAGAAAGATGGGTGGGATGGGGAGCTGGAAGGGATGCTATGATGGATCAATAGAGGGATAAGGATGAGGAGATGAAATGGATGCTATGATGGATAGGAAGATAAGGATGGGGAGATGAAATGGATTGTTTGGATAGATAGGAAGATAAGGATGGGGAGACGAAAGGGATTATTGGGATGGATAAGAAGATAAGGATGGGGAGATGAAAGGGATTTTTTGGATAGGAAGATAAGGATGGGGAGATGGAGGGGATTTTTTGAATGGATAGGAAGAGAATGATGGGTAGATGGAAGAGATTGTTATGATGGATGATGTCTCCAAGGACTATGTCACAAAGGGATATAAGTGCTCCCACTCTAAATATGTCATGTGTCATGAGGTAGGAGGGACGCAAGATGAGTGGAGAAAGAAGGTAGAGGATGTGGATAAGGATTAGGATAGAGCATGGATGAAGGGAATGTATACTGAGAGGTGTCTAAAGCATGCATAGAGAGGTGCCCCTATTTTGATCAAGATCAAAGGAAGGATGGAGGGATTGAAGATAAATAGGATATGATGGTAGGATGCGAAAGATAGGTGGGATGGAGGGGATGAATGAGGAGGATGTATAGTAGGAAGCATAGCAGGAAGCATAGTGGATGGAGGGAATGCATATCAGGAAGCTGCCCCCAAGTGTGGAAAAGGACAGATGGGGATTTACTCATGATGCATGTTTGCCAGTTTTTCATCATGGTACTTATCCAAGGCACTTGTTTTCCAAGTTTTCACCATTGGACAAATTATTTCTCTTTACGTTTTTTTTTTTACTTTTTAACTTTTTTTGATTTTTTAGATTTTTTTAGATTTTTTTGAATTTTTGGATAGCATGCAGAAGGAGATGGATAAGGATAGGGAGGCAGATAAGTGGATTTAGAATACATGCGACAAGGAGATGAATGAAGGATTCAAGCATCAAGTTCCATACAAGGTGTTAAGAGCCCATGTTTGAAGTGACTGTTAGATATTGGTATAACCATATTAGGATAAATGGATTATACAAGAGGATGAATTAGAGGCATTTGATGAGGGAGGTATGTGGGATAATGGATGGGAGGCTGGAAAGGGTATGGATAGAATGATGGGGTGGTGAGTTCAAGACCAACATTGGCACATACAGTGATGGATGTGAAATGATAAGAGGATTAATGGATGGAGAATGTGGGGATAATGGAGGAGATGGGATAGTGAATTTTGGGACATAGGGACTCAAAACCGATTTAGGAGAGGGTGGATGAAAATGATTAGGTTTTGGATTAGAAACTTTGGATGTTGTTATAAATTTTTCATTTGAACGTGTTGCATCTTTTTTCTTTCGGATCCACATGGTTTTGATCTTTGCTTTGGTGGACCTTTGTGGGCTATAGATTTGATTTTGATTTTGGATTTATTTTTCTTTTCTTCAACATGTCATTTAGAGGGGACATGAGAAGCTTTAGATTCATGTGGACGTTTAGATTGATGCATTTTTATTTTGGCATCCAAAGAGCTTTTAATAGCAATGGGATAGGTGTAAGGAGAAGGATGGTGTGGAATGATGGTGGTAGGATTTTGAGGATTATATGTGGATGGAGCATGTGTGGGTATGTGCCTTTGTTGATCCTGACTATGGGATATGAGAGTGGGATGTTTATGATGGGTGATATGTGATGGAAATTCATATTTTTGCTCCTTGTGTTCCATTCCTGACCTACCTGGTGTTACTGGTCTTTCATGGAGTCAAAATTTTTCCTTGAGTCGGGGGTTTTAGCCTTATTTTCATACAAAATCCTTGTGTTTATTTTATGCCTTGGTTGGGATCTTTTTCATTGTTACCTTTTTGAAGGGTTTTAAAATGACTTATGTCCTATCGGTTCATCTAGGATGAGTCCCTTTGTTTTAATTTTTATTTCCTCCGTGGGTTTTTTTAATTTCCCTAAGTCTTGGTTGGCCCTGTGTTTCATTGTTTAAAAAAAAAACAACTTATGGTTGTTTACCATCCGCCTAGTGATGTCCCCTTATCCTTTTAATAAATATTTTATTTTGCAGAGGGATAAAATTTGCGTGATCGTTGATCAACTATCGTTTGATCTCAGCCGCTCCCCGCCATCGTGCGATGACCCCACCACACTGCTTTGGTTGATCATGATATCACGGGCGGGTGCCACGTGTCTTATCTAGAGAGGTCGAAGGGGATAAAGTTTGAGTGACCGTCGATCAAATATTGTTAAGATCAATGGTTGCCTGCCATCGCATGATTGGGAATTACAAGGTCTTTATTGATCGCGATATCATAGGTAGGTGGTACGTGTCTCATCTGCTGAGGGAATAAGGAAGGTGCCTTGGTGAATTAATTCGGTCTTAATACATTAGATGACGGATTACTAAAGTGTTCTTGAGAAGCACATGTTTTAAATCGACGGTTATGTTATAATCTTGATGGGAAAGTTACTCGACAGTTAATGATAAGGCTCGTGACTATGTTGAAGGAACAAGATCACCGATGCTCAAGATCTATGGTTGCCCACCATCGCGTGATCCAAAGTTGTAGGATCTTTACTGATTGTGATATTGCGGGCAACCGCCATGTGGACTTCCTTGGTAGCGTATGGTATGGTGGGCCCTTTATTGCCATGTTGGTGATCATGTCAGCTTATTTTGAAGGCGTCCATTTGATGATTTGATCTAATCAAAGGATCAATGGATAGAATTTAAATCTTCATCAAATATGGTTGGAGTCATTCGTGCAGCACGCGAGTGAGCTTTAATGGTGGATGAGACACTTACTAGCATGATTTGATCGAAATAAAATCAATTCTCCTATTTTATATGTATCACAAGGCATTCAAGCATTTTGCAGAGCAGTTTCAGAGCCAAAAGAAAAGTTGTGAATCTTTGTAGCCATAATTTGGGACTTCTGCAAACAAAGTCGTGAGTTAATTTTTGTGCATCCTGGTATTCTACACTTGAATTTGGGAAAAAATTTGTTGTGTTTGTCATTGATCTTGTCGATAAATGCGTTAGGGCTATAGTTTAATTATAGTTGTGAGAAATTGTAGTGTTTTGTTCTATAATTTCCTATCTCTAGTTAGTCCTAACTATTTGAAGTCTAATGTTGTAAAGAGGCCCTAATTTTTCTGATATGGCACTGCCAAATTGACTATTTAAGAAGAAACCTGTACGATGATTTCCTAGATCAGTTGCCCTTGTTAACGAATGATAGAAAGAAGGGATTGGTTCTGATGCGAGGGAAAATCCTGGGGGAAGGTTTAGTATACAATTGCTCTAAAATAGCTGATGCTAGGGTTCCTCTCACAGGCTTGGAAATGTTCAGATTGTGGTATGGATAGAGGAATTTTCCTCAACCCTTTTCAAACGGCTGGATGTATGATTTGGGAAAGCTGGTGGTACCAAATGTGTTCCCTGATGTAGACCTTCTTAGGGCAATGGCCACAAGATATGACCCTGTCACATAGGTAATTAGGGATAAGGATGGAAGGGTTTTATTAAGCATTAAGAAAAATGATATCCAACATATTTTTTACTTGAGTGAACCGAGTGAAGACTTGGTTCCTATCAATCTTGAGGAAATGAAGCAGGAATATGCAAAGTTGAAGTCTCTTTTTAGAGCTAAGTTTCTTCCACCCCATCTGGCTAGGGCAGGAGGTTCAATATTTCATATTAGCCCCAGTGACCAGGAACCTTTCAGATTAAACTATTTTGCAAATGATTTCTTGGACACTTTCTATTCATTGTGTCAGATTTTGGGTTTCAATCCGGGTGCGGTGATGCCTATTGCGTACATGTACATGGGGGTGCAAATACAACACCCTAACTTCTATGTGACATATGACTTTGCTTATTTCTTGGCTGAGAGGATAAATGAAGGGTTGTTAAAGCTGTAGAAAAATGATATCGACACTCAATTCTTTTGGTATTCTATGCTAATGCATATTTTTTTGTTCAAGAATATTGGTTTCTTCTTTGAAAGGATGGAATTAAGGCAATCAGTTGATGGAAAAGGATTTCTAGTACAATTATGGGTTTCAGATTTAACTTGCAATAAGGAAAGCACCAGTTATGTGCAATTTGATAATTGATTTTCTTCCAGATTGAGGGCTAGATTGATAGTGAATGTACCTAGGATCCCTGAGGAATTACATGATTTCCTTAGGCCAAAGGGGAGGAAGCCATAATTAAAAGTCTGCCATAACTGGGGTGACATTATCCCATATCTAGTCAGCACTATTTTGAGGGTGTATGGTTTTTAGGGAACCCATCATATACTGCCATACAATGTGCCACCAAGAGTGGGGTTTGCAGAAGTTATGTGGAAAATAGGTTGTATTCATGAGGACAACCTCACTGGGTGGGTTAAGGGAACATTTTTCCCTGATTATACAGTGGTGTCTGATTTTGTCTTTTCAAAAGGAGGTTGGGTGCATTTTGAGAAATTCTTTGAGGATTACCATTTGAGGTGTGGCCCAAAGTGACAACATGATCCTAAGGGTCTTTTTTCCCTTTTTAGACAAAGAATAAAGGTTGGAAAATTTGTGCATCAGTTCAACTTTCTTGAAGACCTGATTAGAAATGAGTTTGACCTAAATAAATAGGAGTTGAACAAAGAGAAATGGATAGCTTATAATAAACTATTAGATATTGTGCACAAAATGGATATGAAATATGATCCATTGTTGGAGTTCAGTCCCCACCATAAGAAAATTGATTTTCTGACAGAGAACTTCAAAGAGATTATGGGCACCTTTAGAACCAAGAAGATAAACTTAGAATTGAGTCTGGGTGTACAAGAACAAGGTGCTAGACCAATTGATACAAGGTCAGCATATCAGCTTACAAGAAAAAGGCCCATTTAAAGGAGGACAAAGGATAGCAGCAGTGATGAGGAAGAAGTGGACAGAAAGGGGAAGCAAATAGTGAAATTGCCTTCATAGCCAGGCCCAAAATTCAAAGTGCCTGGGGCAATTAAAATCATTGGTTTAGAATCATCACCAAAAGATAGTCCCTCATCACCACCATCTGAGCCAAGCCCTAAAAGACAAAGGATTGATCAACCACAAGAGGATCTGATGGATGAAATTATTGTTACTTATCAGAACATGCAGGTTGGTATGTCTTCCCCTCCTAGGCTAGCTGAATTGGTTTTATCTGATTTAGATATGAAAGGAAAAAGTGTACAAGATACAAGAATGGAAGCATGCAAGGAGTTTCTAAATGAAAATACATTTGTAAAAACTCCTATATTCTTGCAATTGGTATGGAGGATGAAATTTGAAGAATATCAAGATAAATGTAAGAAAAGAAGAGAACTAAGACCTGATAGGTCAGACCAGGAGAATGATGAGGAAGTAAAAGCTAAATTAATGGAAGAATTCAAGAGCATCACTCTTGAAGAAGGAAGAAAATTGGTGAGTCAGGCTGGTGTATTGATTCTGCCAAAATCATTGCATATGTTGTAGCATTTAATGCTATTCTAAAGTCCAAGCATCCCTTGCAAGGATCTAAAGAGGAAGTCAAAGCAACATTGCAAGATTATGCCTTCAGTGAGAAATATGGAACTTTTGAAATTTGGGCATTGGCCCCTCAAGGAAGAAAGCCAAATGTTATGAATATTAATCCAAATTTCAGAGGAGGATTAATAATAAAGAGAGCTTCAAAGACCTCAACTAGTGAGGCCACTAATTTGACTATGAATGTGGCCAAATTGGCCCAAAAGACTGTTGAAAGGGAAGAGGCTAAAAAGAAGAGCCTATGGAGAAGTATAACCTTTTGATTGAGGAATAAAACAAGATTCAACAAAAGAATGTTGAGTTGCATACTGAGGTAGAAATTTTTAGGTATAAACAGATTGGGGAGACATCAAGTGCTCCAGGGACCAGTACATTACCTTCCACAGCAGGGTCAGTGCCTCCTGCTTCCCCAATTGCTTCCACACTAGGGTCTCCTAGTCAGAATCTTTCCCTCACCCCTCCTTTAGAACAAATTGATGAATAAATAGAGTACTCTGTCAATCCTACAAAGAAGCATCTCTTGCAAAGAATTGATGAAATACAAACATCATTAAAGGTAAGTGATGAGGGATCTCTTTCAAAGAAAAAGGAGATTGTTACTACTATCTTGAGGCATTTAAATGAAAAGGTTGATAATAAATTACTATCTATACATTCTTTAAATTCTTTGCTATTAGATGCAATAAATAATATTGATAGGGATAAGGAGGTAGTGATACCATTGATTGAAAATTGGATTCCTAGGGTGGTGATTTGGATGTCATGTATAAGGCCTCAAGGTTTGATACAAATAATAGGCCCCAATCATTAAAGCCTACTCAAGTATTATTTAAGTCATTGCAGGGTTTTTAGACCCTACCAGATGATTTGAGTAGGAAGATTAGGGAGTTGGTGAAGAATTTCAATGATTGGGGTAACACATTGTTACCTGATATAATTGATGAGCAAGGGAAAATCAGGTTACTCCAACAATGACATGATCAAGCAAGTGAGGTCATCAATGATCAAATTAAATTAATTTGTGATGAATTAGATTATGATTTGTTTGTGAGTTGTATGGATAAGATTATTAGTACCAACTCATTTTTGGAATCTTTTGAAAAATATGAAAATCAAGTAGCGGTAAAGTACACACCTCATAGCGCCAAGGTGAATGAGGTAATTAATTTTGACTGGCCGACTGATGAAGAATACCAGAAATGGGTAGCTAAATATTTGACTAAGGAAGAGTAAAAATAATGGACTACTAATAGGTGGTAAATCAGATGCTGTGGTTACAACAATTTCCAGTTTTTCTTTGATGGCGGTCTCGACGCAAGTTTCTTGTGGTTTTTGTTGTTGCATCAACTTTCCTCAACTGACATGATGAACAAGAATATTCTCCAAGGTGATGGCTGTTGTAACAATTTTTGGAATATCACCAGGTGTGCCAATTGGCTGGTGATGTGTACTTTCTAGCCCGATGTTTGTTTGCTCCTTTACTTCCTATAAGAAGGATTTCAAGGCCAAAAGTATGGGTTAGGAAGTTAGATAATTTTTGGGTCGAGTCTAGGTGAAGTTGTAGAGCAAATTGTAAAGTTAGATGGTTTTTAGAGAAAAATGCAATTTAGGTTTTGAGTCATTCTATAATAGGTTTTGAGTTCATGGGGATTTAATGTTGTATAATAGTACTAGCATTTGACTTGAAATAATAAATTCAAGCTCATGTCTCTCCATTGTACATGCATATCCGAAATTTGAATAAAATAACCCAGGGTTGTTTTAGTCATCTCACTGTTGTGGTGTGTATGATTCTATTTTAGCTTTAATTTAAGGAACTAATTAAAATGCTTGAATGGGCTTATAGGTAGATATGTTCTGTATAAGGATTTGATAAGTAGTATTGAGTTAGAATACATATTGATGAGATTACAATGCAATGTCGTCAAGGATTTCATATGTTATGTGTTAAATCTATCATATACCCTTAGATGCTTATGAATTTGGCTCCTCCAATGGATAAATGGAACTGATCTAAGTTGGAATTACTCCTATGATTCAGTATTTTTTTGTCTTTTCCTAGAGCTTGCTACAAATTACAAATGAATGATCACTATCTTATGTTGTGGATTGTGTTGTAGTTATCTCATGCTCCAGATAGTTGATATTATCGATGAATAGCCAATTCTATTTGATATTATCCTATCGTGTTGAGCTACTTAGTGAGATTATCTGTTATTGTTAATTTTTTTTATAATTGTATCTAAGGGTTATATTTAGGTTATATTAGATGTTATCAAATCAATAAAGACTAAGAAATCGAAAGAACTATGAAGTACAAAGGAAATTAAAAGAAAGAAGGATTATACATATTCCTCGAATCTTCCATGATTACCTCCATAGCACCTCCTAGCTTGTAGCATGTGATTGATTGATGCAGAGGGTCCAAAACTTTGAAACAAACACAAAGATTTCAAGGAACTTAATGATGCAATCTCAACCCTTCTTTAGGCACCCTGGTGTAGCCAAACCTCAATAATGCACCAAATGACTTATTTTCCTTCCTTATGGACCCAAACCCTAGGAACACTCTTAAGAGACTCAAAAAAACTTTTCTTGAATGATTTCAAAGCCCAACCCTTTGACTTAGACACAAAACCAAATTTTCACCTTAACTAGGCTTCTAGCCCAACTAGGCCTCTAGCAAAGGATTTTTGACTTTTCTCTCAAATATTCCAAAGGAACCTCCAATCTAATGAATATTTCAGATGTTTTTTGTGATGAAAAACAACATATCCAAACCTTTATATCACTTGCTTCAGACGAACCCTTCCAAAATATGTTGTCTCCTCAAAAACTAGGCCTAATTAGCCCTCTTTTCCAAAGCAACCCCTCTCTAAACTCAACCCCTGACCATGAAACTTTCAAAAGTCCCCTAAAATGATTCAAAACCAAGGATTCCAAGTTTTTAGGCTTCTATGACACCCCTAACATGCTCAAACACAAAACCCTCCTTAACTTGCCTCAAAACTAGGGCTTGTTGAAAACTAACCTTCCAATCACTTCCAGAACTTTCTCATTGACTCTACACCATTAGGAAAACATATTTAGTCTATCCCAACTCAAAAACACACCCCTCATTAAGGAAAATCTTTTGCTGCTATGCCCTAGCCTCCATCTTCAAGCACTTTTCATTATCAAATCTTGGTGTACACCATAGTATTCATCTCTCCTACACATTGTATTGTTAGTCTAGTATGGAACATGTTAAATATGATCCATTCCACAAGTTTTAGTCACAAACTCTCATGAAATGGGTCATTACTTCATAATGACTCTCAAAATCAATGAAAAAAATAGAATTTTCCTGAGGACAGTCAATGTAAAATGTAAAGGAATTATTCATTACTACTTTCAGAGCCTTCAATGGTGTTAAAACAGGTAAACACAAATTGCTAAAGTGTCCTTCTAGATATAACTTTAATAGAAATCAAGCATTCATCAAAAGAACACAAGAATTGCAATAAAACTATGTTTTTTCACTATTTCCATAAAACAGTTCGTACAGTCACCTCTCCAGTCAACCAACCTCCATACAAATGATTATTTTGGCTTTGTATATCCTATCCCCAACTTCCCAAACCGTTTGGGATTGATTAAGTTGCGTAAAAGTGATTAAAACTCATAAAGACTAGTTACCCGCCTAAATTGGAATTCAAATATTTGAATTTCCAAACTTACATTTTATTGATTTGTATTGACAAAAAAATATCTAAACTTCAATATTTAACCTTAATTGATCTAATTAAAACATTATAGACCTACCTACACCCCTTGGACACTATTGGTCCACTTGCAAGGTTTTTTTGGTCCTATGGTCCTTTCAAGACCCTTAGGACTTTTGATAGTCACATTACCTTTATTCATTCCAAATGCCATTATAGGCTCCAAGATACCATAATTAATGTTTTGATTTGATGGAAAGGTCCTCCTGACCCCTGCACACTTCTGACCTTTGAAGAGCTCCTTGAAGGCCTTGGGTGCTCCTGCACCATTCTCCCCAAGAAAGAAAGATTTCTTGCTCCAAGAAGTATCCCATGTGTTGCCACCAAAAGACCCCTTGCTCTCATATGTTTTCATCTTCAAATGATAGGGCATGTAATCTCCCAAATTCATTTTCTTCCTCTTCTGCCAATCTGCATTCTTTTCATTCATCATGTGAGAACCAAAATAGGGTTTGGTTTGTCCTCTTTGCTGTTTGATAACAGTATGTTCTTGTGCCCTGTTCCTGCCCTCATTCCACTGTCTCCTTGGTGAAAGGACACCACCTCTATCACCCTCACCTATAGGGCATGCAAGGTCTCCAACCTTGACACTGTCTTAGTCCCACAAAATCTGATTTGAAGGACTGTCCACCTCATAACCCTGCTGCAACTTGTCTTTTCTCAACCTACCAATGGCTTCCCCTATTTCGCCCTGCTTATTCACCTACAAACTCTTCTCAAAACAGATCATAAAACTTTCATTTGACTGCTCCAAAGGCAAAGGCACTAACTTGTATCTAACTGCATCCTTATTCACCAAATATGTGTTGTGAAAACCATCATGCAATGTCTGCCTAGTATACTGCCATGGTCTCCCCAAGATGATATGACCACAAGTCATTGGAATGACATCACAAAGCACCCTATCATGATATGATCCAATTGAGAAATCTACATAAGCCCTCTTAAAAATCTCTACATGTTGTCCTTGAGTTACCCAAGTGGCCTTGTAGGGAGTAGGATGATCAAATGTTTCAACACCTAGCTTGGTTATCATATCAATTGAAACTAAATTGCTATGTGACCCTGAATCTATGAGCAATCTACATATTTTACCATGACTGAGACAATTAGTCTTAAAGATAGTTACCTTTGGCTCTTGATGAAGTCTTCCTCCTTGCTTGACCATAAGAAACTCACCATCGGTCACAGGGTCTTCCATAAATGTTTTTGAGTCCTCCTTTTTGTCCTCTTCTTCTTGTACCAAGTTAGCTCTCCTTTCTCTGCCCCTATCAGCTTGTTCCCATTTAGGACACTTGAAGGAAGGATGCCTTGGTTCATTGCAATTGAAACATCTACCTGTGAATGGTCCTCTACCTTGTCCAAATATGCCTCCTCCTCTAGGAGTGTATCCACCTCTTTGATCAGAAAATACCTCTTTGCCTTTGTCATTGCTGCCTTGTCCTTGTTCTCTATTACCTCTGCCCCTATTTGAACTACCTCCTCTTCCACCATTGCTTGATCTTGACGCGATTTCGATATGACGAAAATTCCGGACAGGAACCGGACGAACTGATCTTATCTTTAACCTCGCATCTGACCACCTTGACATAACATCCAAGTTTTTAAATTCCGCTTCTCATCCTCTCTTTCACATGAATTGTGTGTAATCAGATGGTAGGTCTGTTCCCTTGACCAAACTCTCATCCTAGCCTTTCATGCTGTAGAGATTCCCTCTTTTTTCCAATCCCCTAGCCATCCTATCATTCTGAAAAATAGTCCACCATGTCAATGCTATAGCTCTCAACTTGGTTTTGGAAAACTTAACCTTCCTCTCTTCACCCATCTCTTCAAACTTAGCCTTTATCCTTCTACTTTATCCATCTTCCCTTTGAGAAAATCGGACTTCTCCATTACCTACCTTTCAATAATCTCAGAACCTCTTTCGGCCTCTGCTCTTATCTCAAGAAAACCTTTGATTTTATCTCACATGTTTCTCTTTTCATCTTTCATTGTTCTTTATTCTTGTTTCTTTTCCTCCGTCTGATCCTCGAGTGAAAAGCGGAAGCGTGATGATCCTTGATCCGGAAAGATTTGATGTCTGATCCTGAGATCGGATGATCATTTTGACTTTGATGTAGAGGGTCTGGGACTTTGAAACAAACACAAAGATTTCAAGGAACTTAATGATGCAATCTCAACCCTTCTTCAGGCACCCTGGTGGAGACAAACCTCAATAATGCACCAAATGACTTATTTTCCTTCCTTAAGGACCCAAACCCTAGGAACACTCTTAAGAGACTCAAAAAAACTTGTCTTGAATGATTTCAAAGCCCAACCCTTTGACTTAGACACAAAACCAATTTTTCACCTTAACTAGGCTTCTAGCCCAACTAGGCCTCTAGCGAAGGATTTTTGACTTTTCTCTCAAATCTTCCAAAGGAACCTCCAATCTAATGACTATTTCAGATGTGGTTTGTGATGAAAAAAAACATATCCAAACCTTGATATCACTTGCTTCAGACAAACTCTTCCAAAATCTGTTGTCTCCTCAAAAACTAAGCCTAATTAGCCCTCTTTTCTAGAGCAACCCCTCTCTAAACTCAACCCCTGACCATGAAACTTTCAACAGTCCCTTAAAATGACTCAAAACCAAGGATTCCAAGTTTTTAGGCTTCTATGACACCCCTAACATGCTCAAACACAAAACCCTCCTTAACTTTCCTCAAAACTAGGGCTTGTTGAAAACTAACCTTCCAATCACTTCCAGAACTTTCTCATTGACTCTGCACCATTAGGACAACATATTTAGTCTATCCCAACTCAAAAATACACCCCTCATTAAGACAGATCTTCTGCTACTATACCCTAGCCTCCATCTTCAAGCACTTTTCATTATCAAATCTTGGTGTACACCATAGTATTCATCTCTCCTGCATGTTATATTGTTAGTCTAGTATGGTACATGTTAAATATGATCCATTACACAAGTTTCAGTCACAAAATCTCATGAAATGGGTCATTACTTCATAATGACTCAAAATCAATGAAAAAAATAGAATTTTCCTGAGGACAGTCAATGTAAAATGTAAAGGAATTATTTATTACTGCTTTCAGAGCCTTTAATGGTGTTAAAACAGGTAAACACAAATTCCTAAAGCATCCTTCTAGATATAACTTCAATAGAAATCAAGCATTCATCAAAAGAACACAAGAATTGCAATAAAACTGTGTTTTTTCACTATTTCCATAAAACAGTCCGTACAGTCACCTCTCCAATCGACCAACCTCCGTACAAATGATTATTTTGGCTTTGTATATCCTATCCCAAACTTCCCAAACCGTTTGGGATTGATTAAGTTGCATAAAAGTGATTAAAACTCATAAAGACTAGTTACCCGCCCAAATTGGAATTCAAATATTTGAATTTCCAAACTTACATTTTATTGATTTGTATTGACAAGAAAACTATCTAAACTTCAATATTTAACCTTAATTGATCTAATTGAAAAATTATAGACCTACCTACACCCCTTGGACACTATTGGTCCACTTACAAGGTTTTTTTGGTCCTATGGTCCTTTCAAGACCCTTAGGACTTTTGATAGTCACATTACCTTTATTCATTCCAAATGCCATTATAGGCTCCAAGATACCATAATTGGTGTTTTGATTTGATGGAAAGGTCCTCCTGACCCCTGCATACTTCTGACCTTTGAAGAGCTCCTTGAAGGCCTTGGGTGCTCCTGCACCATTGATGCCCTCAACTTGAGTGTGTGAGCATTTTGACTATGACATTGTCCTATGCAAGTTTTGAAAAATTTCAATATGAAATTATGCCTATGCGTATGACAAAATGACTCAAAGAAATCTAAGTTTTAATATGCTAGAATAATGTAATCTATGTGCATCATCTAGAAATTAGAGAAAAATAGCATTTTATAGAAAATGCCATTTTGAATGGACGGACGAGATCGACTTTTGACAGAGACCTAAAATTAGAGGACAAGATTAAATCTGATAATCCCTAATCAGGGTTAGGGAAAAATTCTTAAACGTGTGGTCGAGATGTCATCTAAGAAGATCAAATCGATGGTGGAGAATAAATGAGATAATTAATTTAAAAATAAAGATTTTCAAAAATCAAGAAGATAAGAGTTGAACTGAAGATCAAATTTGGAAAAATCAAGAATCTACCTGATTACTTGATTTTTGGAGGAATATTACCATTTTGAATTAAATTAATTCAAAATATGGATTTTGTGAAATAATAAATAATCAATTTTCAGATTATTTACTAAAATGAACTGTCAGTCAAGAATGTGATATCATTTTAAATAATTAACTTATTTAAAATGAGAGAAATGTTAATTTTGACAATTAAATAATTAAAGATAATTATTTAATTTAGCATATATGATTAATTAAATAAATTAATCAATTCATTTAATTATGACAATTAATGACATATTAAATAAATAAATAAAATTTATTTATTTAATAATTAGGAAGAAATGAATGAAGAAAAGTAATTAAATAAATTAAGAAATTTATTTAATTAGGGGAAGACTTAGACAATTAATGATGTATTTAATAAATAAATAAAATTTATTTATTTAATAATCATGAAGAATAAAAGGACATGAATCAATTAAATAATTATGAATTATTTAATCAATAGTCGAATGTGGACCAAGGACATAATTAAATGTCATAATTATGCTAGGACAAAAGTGGTAAAAATAGAGCTTGCAGGCCTAGGTCATTTTTAAGTGTCTACATTTTGCCCCTCTTTTTCATAATGTAGTATGTCGCATTGTGACAAAGAAAATAAATCAAAGCCATGCCCCAGTGAAGGTATAGAGTATCAATGCCCCCTTGGGAAATTTTTTAAATTTTGGGCCGGTGGCAGAAAAATTTGGGAAGGGTCCCGATAAGTCAATTTGATAACCAGAAAAATGATGGTGTAGACGGTTTTAGATTCTGACATGTTAAGACAACCAATGGGGTGGTCAAAGTTGGCTAAATGAGCCTCCAGTAATAACCTAGTTGACAAATGTCATTTTGACTTTATAAATAGGTTGACAGAGGGGTAAAAGTCAATTCATTTCCACTATTCACTTTGTAAATTTTGAGAGCTCAAAGCATAAAGGGCTACAACGAGGATGGTGATTCTAGTGACAAAGCATCGTGGCGAGATCAGGCGGACCTTCAGGTGGCCAGAGGGCTCAAAGCCAGTGGTATGTACCCCTAACCCCCTTTGTAATTTTCTCGTTTTGCATGTTAAAATTAGGGTTTTAGGGTGAACAACGAATGCGCCGCGACACATATGTGTGCGCGTAAGCCGCATTTGACTTTGCGTTTGATGCATTTGATGTGTCGCGACACAAGTGCAAAGGTAGTTTGGGGTGGGCGAAGGGTTTGCGACGCATTTTCCAAAAACTGTGACGCATTCGCCTTTTTGAGTTGTATTCGAAAGTTAGAATGCTGCAATCATCATTTTGTGATGGAATCACCTGCTTGAGCGATGCATTCGAATGAAGCGATGCAAGTGCTCTGATGTGACACATTTGAGTGACCTAATGATGCAATTGACATGTCACGACACACTTGAAGTACGAAATGATGCATTCGTTGTTTTGTGACGCAATTGCAGTCAACGTGACACATTTGATGTTGACTTTGACTAGGGCTGATTCTGATACTTTTGAAATCTAAAATGTTTTTGATGATACAGACAAATGTCTAGAAGGTAGTGACGCATTGTTTGGCTTTGTGCAGAGATAGCTAGCCCCTATTTACATGCGAGAGCAAACTGACAACCTTCCAGTTTATTGATCAGCTGACTCCGTGGGAGCGACAATGACTGATGCAGCTAGGTCTATTTTATGCTGCCTATATGCCTGCTATTCAGGAAAATAGGGGACTATTGACTGTGTTATGCGAGTGGTGACATTCAGAGACATGCTCCTTCCACCTGCCGATGGGAGAGGCGATGATTACACTTGAGGATGTGTACCGCATTCTATGCGTGCCGATCCAAGGAGAGCGGATCAAGTTTGCGACCCACGCCTACGGCCATCATACTTTATAGCATACTATCGATGAGGGCGCAAGACTTGGCATCCAGGGTTACGAGATCCGCTGGGAGTTTATGGCGGAGCATTATGCTCGTTTCGATGCATTCCTGGCAACACTGATTGGCGGGATATTGATTCCTGACTGTTGTGGACATGGGTTCCCTATTGGGTGGGGAGACATCTTAGTTGGGATGAGAGGATACATGAAAATTTATTCCTGGGGCCCTTGTTTATTGGGCACACTCTACCACCAGCTGCACGAGGTTGTCTACAAGAGGACAGAGAGTATCTCATGTGGCACCACACTGATGATGATTTGGGCTTGGGAGCACATAGCGATATTTTGACCTCCCATTCAGAGACCACAACTGGCCAAGGGGATGCCCTATGCCTATTACTATGCCGGTGCCTTACAACAGACATGGATGGGAGATACGGGTTGGTGGCACCATCAGATTGATACTATGGTGTCATTCATCTGGAGACCATACAGAGACTGCCAGCAGTGGGATGATGAGGTGGACCATCTCAGCCTATGCAGACAGTATCATTACTTTGATTAGAAGGATGCAGTAAAGACACTTATCATAGAGATGTATATGTCGTAGCATGCCCTTAGACAATTGGAGAGCGCCAGGTGTTCTACAAGAACAACCGAAAAGTGCTCTCAACTCCTCTAGAGAGGCAGCTTGGGGGCCCACAATTCCAGTAGCATTTGTTGAGCAGCAAGTCGATGGGCTAGGAGCCCAATAGTGGGGATGGAGAGGTGGGATTGCAGATCCCGGGACCACAGCCGACTATGACCTACGGTGGCAGGCACATAGACCAGTGCCACTGACAGATCCAAATGGGCTAGCACCTGTGGATAGGAGGTCAGTTATACCACGTGTGCCAAGGGCCAGGTGAGGAGGCAGAGATGATGATAAAGGCAGAGGTCGAGGGAGGGATGGAGGTCGTGATGGAGGACATGGGAGGGATGGAGGTAGAGGGAGGGGATGGAGTGTAGATGGAGGTGGATGGAGGGGGTGGAGATGGAGGATGGGATGGACGGCCGGAGGAGACAGGGATAAATGGAAGGGTGGTGGGAGGAGGAAGGAATGGAGGGAGAGGAGAGACAGAGGAGGAGGAGTCGAGGCAGGAGGGGGAGGGAGGGAGAGACAGAGGGAGGGTAGATAGAGGAGGAGAAGTAGGAGGGGGGGGAGGGAGGATGGATGGATATGGATAAATGGATGGAATGGAGAGGGAGGGGAGTGGATGGAGGAAGGATGGACAGTGGAAGGAGACTGGATGGATGGTGGATGAATGGTGAATGGTGGAGTGGAAGGAATGGATGAATGAAGGACAGTGGATCTGACAATATGGATTCACCCTGCAGGGACACATAAAGAATGGATATGAGCTCATGAGCTTACTAGGGTGAGCACTGATATTGGTAGTACAAGACCCCAGTAGGCGCATCTATTTGAGGACGTAGGAATCCTACACTATCATGCCTCACGATGAGGACATGCAAAAGGTAAGAGGGAGTGGAGTGGCAAGAGGGAGCCATACTGCAGGGTGGTCCACTCCACAGGGCACACATCGGGACACACACATGTCCCAAAGACTCTCACATTACGCATGCCTCAGCCATCATTTGAGTCAGAAGTCATGGGTCCACCAATTCAGGGCAGAGATTAGTACAGAGGCAACCACCAGTGGTAGATTCATCAACATCATAGAGTCAGGCTGCAGTGACATCACAGGTGTCTATTACTATGGAGATGATGCCATCATTGGATGCACAAACAAAGACTGCTATAGGTCCACCCATTATCCTGCTAGTCAATATGATCCTGAAGCCACCACACCTTTGCCACAAGGGGATTATGAGAGCCTATCCCAGGGGAATGTTTCATATATTTGTTTTTATGTTGTAACACATTATGTATTGACCATTGAGCCCTGGAGCTCCATTTTTGGATATCTATTGATTCTTATCCCATGACATTGTATATTTTTGAGATGATATTATATGATGATGTATTTTTGGCGCGCCTTACATGTGTGTTAAAGGAAGGTATTATTCGGATTATGCATTATGATATATGTGATGTGATGCCTTATGTATGATGTTGATTTATGATGGATGGTGGTTTTATTTATATGTCTTGTCATGTATGTCCTATGATGCTTACTTATGAGATGATTTCATGATGATGCAATGCTTATTTATATGTTATGTTGATTTTGTGATGATGGCGATAATGATATGCATAACATATTTATTTGAATGGATGTCATGTTTATGATAATGCGAATGCAATATGTAATGAAATGTGTATGATTTAATGCTATGAATGATGTATGTATGGACCTAATGCAATGTTTATATGATCATGTATGCACTTATGATTTTGTATGTCACAGGTATCATCGTGAGATGGATGAGAGAAAGATGACTAGACCAAAGGAGATGCATGTTAGTTCCTAGACCAAATCCTTCAAAATTTTACCATAGGACTTTAATATTTATTGCTCTTAATCATCATTGGGCAGACTGTTGTAATGGCCAATAAACACCATGATATGACATAGATCAAGGTGTGCATGGTCATACCATCACATAAGACAAGCAGTCACAGACAAGGATGATCACGACTCATACTAAGAGCATAATTGCCCCAGTCTTTTTGTCATAATCAACCACAAGTAGAAAAGACAAGGACAATTCATGAAACATTCATGCTTTTTCTAAATCATGTTTCCAAGACATCCTTGAGAAACTAACTGCATGATTTCTAAAATATAAAAATGAGTCATATCATGATACGCCATTGTTTTCTAAATCCTGCACTAGGACCTCACTAAGAAACTAGTAATCATGCATGTCAATCATTATGATATCGCCACCGCTTCTCTAAATCCTGTTATTGGGATCTCACTAAAAAACTAATAACATGATAAAAATCCAAAAGACAAGTTTCAAGTGTTTTCCAAGTGTGTCTGGATACCCATTGTTCTAATGTTAAGATGTCAAGTTTGATGACAATGAGATGTCAGGGTGTCAAAGTTTTGATGATGCCAAGAAGATGAATGCTGAAGATTGCCAAATTTAGGAAGGACACATCCTGAATAATGTTGATGTTGAGAAGATTGATCCCTAAATGTCAAAAGGGATCCCTTGAAATGATGACGATGCCTAGGAAGGACACATCCTAAGGCATAAATGACAGAGTTTGTTCTTCATAAGGACACATCTAAAGAGTACTGATGTCAAGAGGCATGATCCTTAGATGTCAAGAGGATCCCTCAAAATTTTGAATGATAGTGACAATGCCTAGGAAGGACACATCCTAAGGCATGAATGACAGAGGCTATTCTGTAGGACACATCTGCAAGATAACCAAGAGTTGACCATTTGACAGGTTATAATAATGTAACTACTTTTGACCAAGTTTGACCGAAGTTCAGCTGAGTTTGACTTGTGTTGACTATATGTCGATATTGTCATGATCATATGATTGTCATGTTGATGAGATTGTCATATTGAAATAAATTATTTCCATAATTCATTTTAGGAGTTTATCCATTTAGGAATGATTTTGGTTTGACCTGAAAACCTTTTGATGTGTGTGCCAATGTAATGCCATGGAACCTAATGGACTAACCTAGTGCGGCCTCAGGGGCTCATCGACAGATGGCCTTGCCTACGTCATACACTCAGAGACCTCGTAGTTCGACACGGCCAATGACTTTGTCTTGATGACCAAATATTGTGCCATGATTTTATTTTGACCAACCTAAAAGTACTAACCTAATGTCTCGGGGACTCAAGTATGATTCTTACCTACGTAGCAAATGCGTAGAGACAACGTAGTTTAGACAAATGGCAAAGACTAATTGATTGACTTGACAAGGAATGACTCTCTTTTTGTGTTTTCGACTAGTTTGATGTTTGTTGTGGTTTTCTTCAGGACGTTTTTTGATTTTTAGGTCTTTTTTTATAAAAAATTTTAGGACTTTTTTGTGATGTTTTTGGTCTTTTTTAGACATTTTGTGATGTTTTTGGTCTTTTTTCAAGACATTTCAGATGTTTTTTTGGGTATTTTCTCAGGAATTTTTAGAAATTTCTGAAACCATATGTGACATCCACTGTAGTTACATGATAAAAAATTTTCCCCCAGTCAAGTCCAAGGCTTAGCCAATTTTAAAGGACGTAAAAGGGATGTGCCTGCAGTACCAGATGGACAGGATAGAGGACTTGATGTCAACTGTTTATCAACCATGAGAGAAAGGGTATGATGTCATGGCAGATGTCGTGGTGGTGACAGAAAATGTATTTCATCCTAGGCCAAGGTAGACAAAGTAACATTAGATGGTAGAGCAATGATTGACTATGCATGGTGCTTGTTTGCTAGGTTTTCACCATGGTACTTATCCAAAGCACCTGTTTGCTAGGTTTTCATTGTTGGACGAATCATTTTTCTTTACTATTTTTGTCATTTTTCTTTATTTTGTGCTGCTAAGACTTCTATTTCCTGGGTAAGTTTCTCATCAAGGCAACGATTTTTACCTTTTTCTAAATTTTTTTGTGGAGTTTTACGCTTTTCTCATTGATCTCCTCGATGCTAATACAGAACTTTCAGAGATGTAAACTATTAATAGGCTCTATCAATTGTTCTCCATCTGGAGTCACCAGTTGATAGGCTTCAAAACCAAAAGAAGATATGATGACATAAGGACCCAATTAGTTTGGTTCAAACTTTCCCAACTTTTCTCTGTCAGCTTGGTTCTTTGGGTTCTACATGAGGACTAAGTCGCCAATGTCAAACTTCCTAACCATAACCTTCTTGTTGTAACTGCAACAAAGATGGTTCTGATATGCTTGTAGATGGTTCAGGGAAAATTTCCTTCTTTCCTCTAGCATCTCCAGCTCGTGCAAGCACGACTGTCTATACTCCTCCTCATCAGTTAAACCCTTCAGGGAGACTCGTAAAGAAGGAATTTCAACTTCAATGGGAAAGATGGCCTCAGCTCCAAAGACCAGGACAAAAGGAGTGGCTCTTGTAGGCATACGAATGCTAGTGCGGTAAGCCCACAAAGCAGGGTTGAGTTGTATATGCCAGTGACGGCCAGCGTCATTCACAGTCTTTTTGAGGATTTTAACAATGGTTTTATTTGACACTTCAGCTTGACCATTTCCTTGCGGGTAATATGGAGATGAAAAATGGTGTTGGATGTGAAATCGCTCACATAACTCACGAACATCTTGGTTTTTAAATGGGCGTTCGTTGTTAGTGATGATGGATTACGGAAGGCCATACCGACAAATGATGTAGTTGAGAATGAATTTGGATACTTGTTTGCTGGTTATGTATGTCAGAGGGATGGATTTGATCCACTTCATAAAATACTCAGTGGCGATGATGATGAATTTGTGGCCATTAGATGAGGTCGAATGGATCTTACCCATGAGGTCGAGTCCCCATTGAGCGAAGGGCCAAGGAGAAGTGATCAGCTCCTGCGCTGGAGCGTGGATCAAATCACTGTGAATCTGGCATTGGCGACAAGTCTTGACATATTCTATTGCATCCTTTTCAATGGTCAACCAATAGTACCCAAGTCTCATTATATTCTTGGCCGGAGTAGGACTACTTGAATGAGACCTGCATATACCCTCATGTACTTCGCGTAAGGTTGTACCTGCTTCGTTAGTGTCAAGACATCTAAGGAGGGTGTCGTTAAAGCTATGGCGGTAAAGGGTGTCACTGACGATGGCATATCTTGTGGCTTTTCAGATAAAGGACTTCCTCAGGTTATTGGATAGGTTAGGTGGAATGGTTTGAGACTTAAGGTATTCATAAATATCTTGGTACCAGGGAGAGTCAGGACCAACAAGTTCATAGACCATTTCTGACTCTGTAATTTCATAGGTAGGGACCAACAATTGTTCTATTATAAATTCCAACTGAGGCAGATTGCTTGGAATGTCGAGGAGAGAGCCTATTGTAGCCATGGCATCTGCCACTTTGTTCTATGTTGTCAGAACTTGTTCAAAAGCTACCATATGAAAGTATGTTTGGAAACTGTTAACCATTCATTTGTAGGGCATCGACTTCTCATCTTTTGTGTCATAGTCATCATTAACTTGGTTGATGACTAGCTGAGAATACCCATAGACATGTAATGCTCTGATTTTCCATTTTATTGCCATTCTAAGTCCTATAACCAGTGCCTCATATTCTGCCACATTATTTGTGCATGGGAAAGCAATGCGGAAAGACTTAGGAATGGAGTCTCCTTGAGGGGTGATGAACAAGATTCCTACCCCCGAGCCATGATTAGTGTGGGATCCGTCGAAGTAGAGTCTCCAAGGTGACTTAGGTTCTGTATGGAATATCGATTCATTTGGAAAATCTGTCACTAATGGGTGATCACTTTGTAAAGGTGCATCCGCTAGCTGGTCTGCTATGACTTGTCCTTTTATTTCCTTTCTTTCTACATATTGAATATCATATTTGCTTAGAATCATGACCCATTTTTCTAGACGTCCTGTTAATGCTGCCTGACTTAACAAATATTTTAGGGGGTTGATCTTTGTCACTAATTGTGTCTAATGACTTAACATATAATGTCTTAGCTTCTGTGCTACAAAGACCATGGCTAGACAAGCTCGTTTAATTGATGTGTAGTTCAATTCATACCCGACCAATGTCCGACTGATGTAATATATAGCTCTTTCTTTTTCCTCTTGGTCGTTCTGTGCTAGTAATGCCCCCAGTGTTGAATTAGTGGTAGAGATGTATAGGATCAATGGTTTTTCGTGAATGGGAGGCATGAGGACTGGTGGTAACAATAGGTAATCTTTGATTTGCTAAAAGGATTCTTGGAATTTATCTGTCCACACAAAGGGGATGCCTTTGCACAATAAATATTCGAATGGGTGACACTTGTCATCTAATTGTGCTATGAATCACAGAATGGATTGTACCCTGCCTTGTAGGGTTCTAAATTCACTGATTCCTCTAGATGGAGGCATGTCTATGATTCCTTTTACTTTTGTTGGATCGACCTCAATGCCTCTTCGAGAAACTATGTATCCCAAGAGTTCACCTGATGTTACACTGAAGACACATTTATGAGAATTTAGCCAAAATTTGTATTCTTCCAGTCTCTTAAAAATTGTGTCTAAAACCTTTAGATGATCTTTCCTTGTTACTGATTTAGCCAATAGGTCATCTACATAATCTTCCATTATTTTATGCATCATGTCATGAAAGATTGTGGTCATAGCCCTCTGATATGTGGCACCTGCATTTTTGAGACTGAATGGCATGACATTCCAACAGTATGTACCCCATGGGAAAGTAAATGTTGTTTTGTGCTGATCTTCTGGGGCAATGCGAATCTGATTATAGTCAGAGAAACCATCCATGAGGGACAACATATCATATCCTGATATGAGGTCAACTATGATATCAATATTTGGTAAAGGAAAGTCATCTTTTGGGCATGCCTTATTTAGGTCTCTAAAATCTATACAGACACGGATCATCCCATTTGGCTTTGTTACTGGCACCAGGTTAGATATCCATTCAGCATAATCAATAGATCGTATGAATCAAGTGTCTAGAAGTTTCTTCAACTCAGCCTTGACCAATAGAGCGACCTGAGGATGCATTTTGTGTAACTTTTGTTTAACTGGTTTGGAATTAGGCAATAGTGGCAGATGGTACAAAACCAGTTCTGGGTCTAATCCTCGCATGTTAACATAGGACCATGCAAAGTTGATTTTATGTTCTGCAAAAAAATTATGAAATTTCAGTCTCTCTTCCTCAATCAGGGATGCACCAAAGAGGACCATTTTTGGGATCTTCTATAGTTGCTATGTTGTCTTCTATGGTGTCTTCTATAAGCATAGCTGATTTCTCTTCTTGTACAGGGATAAAGGATAGTCCTCCATCTTTGGGTGCCTCAGAGAGGTTTTCACCCGCAGATATGTCATTTTTTTTTACTTTTTTGTCATCAGAAGGTGCCTTTCGATTTTCACCTAAAGACGTTTCATTTTTTATTTTATTTTTATTTTTGATTTTGTGACTGGAGGACGGAGCAGTATCACCGAAGTAGGCTATACAATCAAAGTCAATGGTGAATCCTGACTTGTGATCACCACTAGGTATGCAGACAGATTTAGTGATATTTTAGATGAAATTATCATCATCCAATTCGACATCATACTCTATCCAATATTCCCCTTCACTTGTTTCATATTTGTTGTCAAAATAAGGGGTGAAGGACTCAGAGTCGTGATTGTCAGTGTCATTTGGTAACTCAAATGGGTTGGACTGATGGGATTCAGATGGTGGGTCTTTTATGTCATGGGGAGTGGTAATGGAACTATGACTATTTGATGCTTGATCAATTTTAAATGTTTCCAAAATGTTTGTTTAGAGGTCAATTCCCCCGTTTTGAAAAACAAATCATTGAGGCAATAGTCACTTAAGGATCATTCTGAGCCAAATTCCCACTCTTTCTCACTCGAAAGTCAAATGGTACGTCGACACTTTCTGAAGCATGAACTTGCTCACTCAAAAGTCAAATGGTACGTCGATCGTCATTGTCGGGCGATCCAAACCCTAATCCAAGATACTTTGGTATTTTGAAAGGTTCTATGGGCTCTCTTCATCCAGTTTTATTTCTGCCTAGGCCACTAGTGCCATTGTAGCCCTTGGCCTGCATTATGTCATATCCCTTGCCATATTTCTTAACTGGTAATGGGGGTAGTTTGACCATATCTTTATAGAGCCATCCTATGATATCAACAAGGTCCTCATTACTGATGTCTCCCCATTTGATGAAAACTGTTTTTGGTGGAACTTTGAAAATTTCTTTGGGTTCCATTCTAAAACATGGCCGACCATAGACCTTTGGAGACTTGGGTATTGTTGTGATGCTATATGCCGTATGTAGTTTGAATTCTCCATAACCGAGGTCCTGGATCTTGATAGTGGTTTCAGCCTTAGGGTTTACGAAAGATGGTGGTGTGGCGGAAGATGTGGACGGAGTGGATGTGGAATATGATGCAAGTGTGGATGGGTCAATGTATTTGGAAGATGAGGGGCCAGAAGCCTCTCGATTGATAGGAACTTCATTTTTAGAAATACCCCTTAGGTTGGTACAATATTGAAAAGGGTTGGGGTCGCCATATATAGTGATTTATGTGTCATCAAATGGGAATTTTAACCATTGGTGATATGTGGATGGAACGGCTTTTAAGGCATGAATCCATGGGCGACCAAGCAAGATGTTGTAAGGTAATTCTAGATCTAGGACCTGGCAGGTTGTATCCACAATGACTGGTCCCACTCTGATAGGAAGAGAAATAACACCTCGTGAAGAGTGTGTTCTTCGTCATCATATGCTTTGATCACTATACTCTTTGTAGGGTCTACACATGCATAAGAAAATCCTATAGCCTTAACTAGTTTCAAGGAGCATATGTTCAATCCTGCTCTGCCATCTACTAAAACTCTTCTGACGTGCTTATGGATGAAAGTTTCAATATGCAATGCATCATTATGGTTCATATTAGGTGATGAGTAGTCTTGATCAGAAAAGGTGATGTGGTGAGGCATAGTGAGGTATCCCACCATGGTCTCAAATTGATTGACATCAATATCCTTTGGGACTAATGACTCTTGCATGGTTTTATCCAGTATAGCCTTATGTGTGGGAGAGATGCAAAGCAGCTCGAGTATAGAAATTTGTGCAGGAGTTTTTTGAAGCTAGTTGATAAGGTTGAACTGACTCTTTGTTTGCCACTATTTTGTGGTCAAGACGGGTTTTGACTGTTTAGGAGATGGGCCAGGTATGGTGATTTTAGGTTGCCTAGCAGGAGGGAGACCAGCTATGGTGACCTTGCCAGTTCGAGTAGTAGCATTGCATTGGGGTTCTCTCTTGACCGTAATGGTATTGATGTATTTATCATCAATTCAGCCATTATTTATAATAGGTCCACCAGAATAGTCGTACTTGGCATGGGAAAAGTTATCTTGATTATTGTTTATCTATGGACCTGACGTGGAAGCATTATTAGAACCATGGTCTTACAGTGGGTTCTTATGAATAGTATGATATGAATTGAAGGAAAATTGTGATCCACCTACCTCAATGACACGAATCTTGATAAGATCTTGTACTAGGTTTTTCAGTTGTCAACAGGTAGAGGTTTTATGTCCTTTTTCCTGATGATAATTGCAAAATACATTATCGTCCCACCATGTTAGTTTGAATTGTCCTGGGTCATATGGTTTTGGTTCTTGAAGTGTGATGACACCATTCTGGAGGTATTTCTTGAGGACTTCTTCAATGGGTTCACTCAAGGGAGTGTATGTGCAACCCTTAGGGAATTGTCTCATTTGACAGTATTGTCCTTGATTGTTTTGGCCGCTTTGGTTGTTTCAAGGGACATTGGTAGAGGGTGTTGATATCATTGTTGATTTGTTTTGTGGTTGAACCCCCTTTAGGGCCAGTAGAAGACCCATAATGTTGGCAACCTTGGCGTCAACAACACCATCATTTGTAACATGTTTATTTTTGACCCAGTATATATTTTTGTTAGTGGGAGGATTGGCATTTATGTTTTTAGGACCGTATCTTAGTTCTCCCTTTGCGATAAGGGCTTTCTCAATCTGTACACCTTTTTCGACTAGGTCCTTGAAGGTTATGCAACAACACACTTGCAATGCATATTTTAGGGGGCCCTGAAGTGTTTGAACGAACATGTCCACCTTTTCCTTTTCAGGTATTTTGATGTGACACTGACTAGCTAGACTTCTCCATTTTTGAAAGAATGGGATGAATGTCTCACTGACATCCTCTTGCGTGAGATTACACAAGCTAGTAATAGAGGTATCCATGTCAATGTTGTACGCGTAATTTTTTATGAATTTTTGTTGAAGCTCATCGCATGTTTGGATATCCTTTTGAGTGGAAAACCATTCAAGGGCAGGACCTGCAAGACATTTAGAAAATAGTCTCATCAGGTACGTTTGTTCATAAGCGACGTTCATACAATTGGTTGCAAATTCATGGACATGTTCGATGGGGTTTGTCTTTCCTTTGTACTTGGTAAAATTAGGTGACACATATCCCAAAGGAAATGGTGGCATGTATAAGTTCATGTCGAAGGGATATACGTTTAGGTCATATGATACTTCTGATTTCTTGCTAGATATTTGTATGTTTTCTATGGTCTTCTCTAGACCCATCAGTTTTGCTTGTAAGGCATCTATTATAGGGTCATTTGTGGTCCCATACATTGGATTGATTGGTACAACATAGGTCCCTATTTTTTGTGTGTGGATATTGGTGTATTGTGGAGGGATGGATTGTTGTGACATGTATGATGTGTTCGGATTGGCGTGTTGTTGGTATTGAAAGTTTGGATTGGGGGTATGTTGGTGAGTATGAATGTGGGATGAGTATGTTGGGATGTGTCCACAACCATTTGTGTCGATATTTGGGGAATATGGTGACCATGAACATTGTGATGTGCTAATGATGCCATGGGCTGTGTGTTTTGACTACCTTGCCCAAATTGTTGGGTTTGGACAAGGGGAATGGTCATATTTTGTCCTTGGGATTTGATGGTATTGGACAGTGTTGACATGTTAACATTTTGTTGTTGTCCTTGAATAAAGATACACCATTTACCTTCAACCAAAGGATTTTGTGAGTTACCAATGAGAGGGTATGACGAAGGTGTACTCATGGTACTAGACATAGTTGTCAATGAAGGATTTGTGTGACTTGATGATGCCCCATGGCATTTACTGTAGTGGTAAAGAGAGGATTGGAATAACTTTCCCACATTACCGAGGAGCCAAAGGTGGTTCCAACCAATTGTGATAGTGTTGTGGATATTGTGGGCACTGTGCTAGATTGAGATCCTGCAATGGATGTAGCTTTTATTGAGTTGGAGGTGTTTGGAAAGTTGGAGGTAGAATGCATAGTCGTTGTAGTGTCAAAGAAAGTATTGCTCGTAGTGTTTGGAGGTTGACCACTATTTGACATGTTATGCGCATTGTTGACATTAGGGTCCGGAGATGTTGATCTCAACGTGTTAATGTTGAATCCGTGGGGTAACTTAGCTCCTTGAATTAAGAGTATGGCCAAATATTTGTCTCTATCATATAGGACCATTTGTTCCATGAATTGAGAGGCCTCTGGATCTTGTGCTGCTACCTCTAGGTTTTCCTCAAGTATTTGTCTATATACATCCTTACATAAGAATGGTTCAAAGGGACTGTTTGATGAGGATTGTATTGTCATGAGAGGTTGATTATTCGTGTTACCAAATAGATCGTCAAAAGTCCAATTTGGGTCATACGTGTGATTGTTGGCATTGGAAGTGGAGTCTTGTCCAAAGTTTTCCATTTGTCATTTTTGTTTTTGGAGTCTAGTTTCCACCATAAAATGAGATTGCTCAAATGAAAATGACAACTAAATGTAATGATGACACTATGCAAGGTCTAGGTTCAAAATGATGATTAGGATGAATAATATTTTTGGATTTTTGGGAATAAAATATGCAATGTCTAAACTTAGAATGCAATTTGAGAAAAGGATACCTAAGCACTTCTAAGCTCAATCTTTTTTTTTATCACGGTTATTAAAGGACTTGTTGAAAATGAAAAAATGACAGGGTCGAAATGACTAGTGAGTTTTCCTAACTAGACTTTTGAGTTGGAAAATCTCACAAAAGGGACAATGACTGAAAAAGGGAATGATGATTAAGTCCCAGATAACCTAGTTTCGGAAGCAATGGCATTGCAAATTGTGTTGATATTTTCCTAATCCAAAGTATGCAAGTATTAAAGCCTAGGGACAAGCTAATGCCTAATGTATGTAAGCAAAAAAAAATGAAGGATGAAACCTATGGTCAAGAATGCAAACTAATGGTCAAAAGTTTTGAGCAATTTCAAAGTTGGTTTCTGACAGAATGCCTTTGGAAACAGTGTTTGACAAAAGATTGACAAAGTTTAGATTCAGATTTGACTTTGTATGAGGGTTTTACTTGTGACACGAAAATGCGTCGTTTGAGGCCTTGAATGTGTCATAGTGTCTCGAATGCGGTTTGGTTTGAGTGAATTTGGCTCTGGGACTGAAAAATGCGACTTAGTTTTGTAGATGCGGCTTTGTGAGGTTCAGATGCAGTGTTTGAGAGATCAAATGTGGTTTAACAGTGTGATTGCGTCTCAATATTTTCATATGCACCTTATAACATTGAATGCGGTTCAACAGATGCGACATAGTTTGTTAAAATTGAGTTTCTTGACATATTGAGGGAAAATTTGATCTGTCTAATGGTGAATGTTTTGTCCAGAAATGTAAATGTGGTGAATAATGTTTAAGAAATCCAGTAAGCACTTCACAAGCACAATGTTTTGAGTGTAAGAAAACGTACATAATACAAGTACAATCCTAAAAAGCTAATAGGCCAAGGGTTTTTTATACTTGATATAGCCCACCGATATACCCTAGATTGGTGCTAAACACCTTTCCTTCTCGAGAGCGGATAGCTTAGAATTTTTGTGGCATTGGCTCCCCTCCACGGCTTATTAACGTCATTTGAGCACACCAAATTCGGATTCTTGGGTAGTGACTTCCCAAGAATTGCTATCTCTACTCAAGGGGATTAGTAGTGAGTGTCTTTGGGCATGATACTGTACCCTACACTATATCAAGCAATGACGAAAAAAAGGTTGGACTCTAAAACAAAAGGTGTTTAGTACGAGCATTCCATTCATAGGGCATGATCCATGTGACGAGAATCCCCTTTTGGATCCATCTCATCAGAACCATACACGTGATTCTTGGGCTTTCCCCAAGAATCCACTTTTATATACCGACTAGAAGTCCCCCGGGTTCAAGGTGCTACCAGTCTGAGTCATCCTGGGGTGAGTACTTTTTCCCACTAGAACTGGCCCAAGTTCTAGAGTTAGTAACTATTTCTCTTACAACCAGGATCGCCCGAAATCGCAATGGGAGAGGATACTTTGATTACTAAGTCATGAGGGTAATAACATATAAAAATGGTTCCGATTTTTTGATCACTGAGTTTTCACAAGGTGAGAGCATACTCACCTACCATTTTGCAAATACAATCATGCAAATTAGAAAACATGTTCTTTTTATGTGCACCAAAAATAAATGTGTACTAATCTAAAAAAAAAGACAAGGACGTTGTTTAGTAGTGATTCTTCGACATTCAAACCTATAAGACCACAAGTTAGTAGTTTGAATATATGCCTTTGACCCACGAAAAACTCCAACACCACATGCTGCAAACCTTGATTAGTAATATGAAAAATAGAAAAAAAGAAAACAAAAATAGTTAACAAACAGAAAATAGACAGAAACCAGAAAGCCAACGAAAAGAAAATTCACCAGGTGAATGTCTCATGAAAGATCAAATGCGTCATTTTTTTGTCGTATGCGGTGTTTCGTACCTCGAATGCGTCATGCTAGAGCTATTGCATCATTGTGGCCCTCGAATGCGTCACGACACATCAGATGTGGCTTGGGAAAACACAAATGCGGTCCGTTTGTACCTGTACCTGGAAAAACAACAAAAAATAGAAAAAAGAATGTACGGAAAACATAAAATAGGAAACGTCGAGTTCACCAATGTATCTAAGGTTTATATTTAGGTTATATTAGATGTTAGAAAATCAATAAAGACTAAGAAACCCAAAGAACTATGAAGTACAAAGGAAATTAAAAGAAAGAAGGATTATACCTGTTCCCCGAATCTTCCATGATTACGTCCATAACACCTCCTAGCTTACATCATGCGATTGATTCCCTCAGATTGAGTGTGTGAGCATTTCGACAATGACATTGTCCTATGCAAGTTTTGAAGGATTTCAATATGAAACTATGCCTATGCGTATGACAAAATGACTCAAAGAACTCTAAGTCTTAATATGCCAAAATAATGTAATCTATGTGCGTCATCCAAAAATGAGAGAAAAATAACATTTTATAGAAAATTCCATTTTGAATGGACGGATGAGATCGACTTTTGGTAGAGACCTAAAATCAAAGGATGAGATTAAATCTGATAATCCCTAATCAAGGTTAGGGAAAATTTCTTAAACGAGTGGTCAAGATGTCATCTAAGAAGATCGAATCGACGGTGGAGAATAAATGAGATAATTAATTCGAAAATAAAGAATTTCAAAAATCAAGAAGATAAGAGTTGAACTAAAGATCAGATTTGGAAAAATCAAGAATCTGCCCAATTACTTGATTTTTGGAGGAATATTACTATTTTGAATTAAATTAATTCAAAATATGGATTATGTGAAATAATAAATAATTGATTTTCAGATTATTTACTAAAATGAGCTGTCAGTCAAGAATGTGATATCATTTTAAATAATTAACTTATTTAAAATGAGAGAAATGTTAATTTTGACAATTAAATAATTAAATAAATTAATCAATTTAGCAGATATGATTAATAATTAAATAAATTAATCAATTCATTTAATTATGAAAATTAGTGATATTAAATAAATAAATAAAATTTATTTATTTAATAATCGGAAGAAATGAATGAAGAAAGGTAATTAAATAAATTAAGAAATTTATTTAATTAGGGGAAGACTTAGACAATTAATGACGATTAATAAATAAATAAAATTTATTTATTTAATAATCATGAAGAATAAAAGGACATGAATTAATTAAATAATTATGAATTATTTAATCAATAGTTGAATGTGGACCAAGGACATAATTAAATGTCATAATTATGCTAGGACAAAAGTGGTAAAAATAGAGCTTGCAAGCCTAGGTCATTTTTAAGTTTCTACAATAATAATGGTGGAGAGGTTGTAAACACATTAAGGGATTACCCTTCTGGGTCTTGTAGAGCCCAAAATGTAGGAGGCATTTTAAAGTCCCCGTTAGTTGGTCTAGGTCCTTGAAGCTGCCCTTGATTGGAATTGGAAATTCCATAGGTAGATTAGAAGACAAACCTGGTTACATTGTAAAAAAGAAACCAACAAAATGGCGACTCTACTGGGGAGTTGATTTTAATATTTCTTGTCAATGTGTTAGTTGTCCATTTTGCATAGAGTTTTCATAGTATTTCTATGATTTGAAGGTTGAGCCTATAATTTTGTGTTAGGTTTGTCCACATCTTCTATTTCCATAAGCGTTAAGAGTTATGTTGTAAAGCACTTTTGTGTGTTGTCAGTATGAGGTTCCAAAGGTTTTTATATTCCACCACGTATCTTTAGGTATTTGGTATTCCCAAGAAAATTGGGTGGTGAATCTGAAGTCTCTGCACCAGTGTGCATTTTATTTTGGAAGGTTTGTTATAAGTAGAAAGAACTTTTGGACAAGTATGAAGAATGAAGAACACCAGGTCATTCATGAAGAATCATCCAAAACAGAAATGGGAAGGTGAACTTCCCAAAATGAAGAAGAAGGACTGGATAAAGAAAAGACAAGAATCTAGTACTACTTCTCCCGCGTCACAGAACCCTATACACCAAGGTACGAGTAAGCTTTTACACCCTATCCCTGAGAATCTTGAAGAGGTGTCTAGAAGTTCTGAGTCAGATAGTGGTGGATTTTTTGATTCATTATTTAATACACCGGTTCAAGAAGATGTGACATGGAAAAGTAAAGGGCATGTTAGTGTCAAACATGCTGAAAAGAGAAGAGGTAGGAGTAGAAGTTGAAGCCATCATAGAGAATGCACCAGTGATGTGCCTCCTCCTACTAGAAATGATGTAAACCCTTTATTGTTTGAACATGTACTAGAAGGGGTCAATTTAATAGATCTAGATGATACATCAAGTTCTGATTTGACTTTTCCTGAACTTGACGATGTTTTTGGAGACATTAATTCCTTGAAATGGGAAATCCAAGAGCAAGCTGAGCTCAGGGTGAAAAGAGAAAAAGAAAGGGAAGCAAAGTTGAGGAATGTTGTGATTGAAAGGGATAGGTTGACAAGACAGTTGGAAACAATGAAGTTCTTGAACCAAGAAGAACCTAAACCAAGCGTTGAGGGTCTGGTTGTATAGAAGGTTGCTAATAAGGAAACAAATCTTGTGTCTAAGGAAAACCCAGTAGGCCACATTGATTTCCAACCCAAACCTGCTAACCCAAAACCCTCAAATCATGTTAAGTCTCAACCGAGTAATACAAACCTTAAGCCTATCTTCAATAAGGAAAAGCAAAAGGTTGAGGGGATTAAAATAAATGAGAAGGTGACTCCCCATTTCACTGAACAAGATCTCCCACCACATGTGTCATTTCAAACAAATTTTGCCTGAGAAAAGGCTAGAAAGGAGAGTGAGGCTCTAGCCGAAGAATTGGAGAGAACAAAGATTGAGGCTGCAAATGCAGAAATGAAGAGGAAAATAAGTTTCCTAAAGATGTCAAACATGGATGAGGCTACACAAGCTACAACCTCATCAAATCACCAAGATGTTTTAAAGGACGGTCCTAAAATTAGTCCAGACCCCGCCATAAATGATTTTGGCTTGAAGAATCATGCAACTAGGTTTGTAAATCCAAATCAGGATGGTTCTAGGGTACAAGATTTAGGGTCTAGTGTTGATTCTCAGAAGAATGAAGGATTATTTCAACGATGACCTATACAGTTGGAAAGGTATAGGCGATTGCTCTTTGATGGTATTCCTGGTTATCCAAATTCCATCCCTGTTGACTTGAGAGAAAGGATGAATAAGTTTGCTGGCAATAATGTTGTGACAACAGAGGAAAACTTGAAAGCTTTTATGGATATGCTAAATGATTATGAGGTAGAACATGAAGATGTTGTAATGAAATTGTTTGTACAATCTCTGATAGAAGATACGAGGGATTGGTATAGAGGTCTACCTAATGCTAGTATTGGTTCATGGGATGAGTTTGAAAAGTGTTTCAAGAAGTAGTATGGTGATAAAACTAATGCTAGTTTCATGTTAAATGAATTTAATAACATCAAGAAGTCTTTGAATGAGCCTATGATAGAGTTTAATTTAAGGTTTCAGAAAGCAATGTATAAGTTGTTTCAGGTTTTGAGGCTTGATGAAAATGTTTGTTTAACTACATATTTCAATGCTTTTGATGCTAAAATGGCATATCTCCTCAAAGATAAGGACCCTCGAACTAAGAGGGATGCATTTAGGGTGGCTATAAATATTGAGAGTAATAGAAGAGCTTCTGGGAAGTATGGTAGGAGAGAAGAACCTACACTTTTAAGAAATCCTAAGAATAAGACTGAGAAGGTTCCGACTGCAAAGCCTAAAGATGATGAAAAGTGGGAAAAGGTTTACAGTACTTTGAAAGACATAAAGCAAACTGTTGCCAAGCAAGAGAAGGGTATAGGAAATGAAAGGAAACCCTATAATAAAAATGATAGGCCGCCTAGGTTAAAAAATTATCCTTATAATACAAATTGGAAAGATGGAAAACCAATCTTGCCTAGCCAGAAGCCTAAAAATGATCAGCATATGCCAAAACCCTTGCAGAAACATTCAGTGAATCTAGTAGCAGATAGACCATGGTGTGAAGTGTGTGAACATCCACATGATCAACATTATTGTGGTGTTGCTCAGTTACTTGTTGCTAAGGAAGTAGAAGAGGATGTTCGTGATCAAACATCAAAATATGAGTAGGATGATGTAGATGTTTGTATGGCCAGATCATACATTAATGAGACAGAATGTTCCTTTGATGATGAAATACAGGAGGCTGATGTGGACAATCAGAGGCAGAGAAGTGAGATGTATCATCAACAGGTCTTTTCTGATGAGGAAGATGATTTTGATCATAATGCTTGGAATATGGAGCACGCTGAAGGTTCAGTGTCCTTAAGGATACCATCAAAAGAAGAGATTGCAAAAATGACTAAGGAAATGGCTGCTCAAATGAGAAGTTCACTTCAACTGAGAAATAGAACTATGGTTGGTGAATAGGGTAAACCTGTTGGCCTGTTTATTAAAGAACAAAAGGACAAAAACAAAGGTATTAAGGTTGACATCAAAAAGGATGCAGTAAAAGTCAAAGAGGTTAAGAATGATAAGGTTTGGAAAAAAAAGAACAAAACCCCAAAGCCTCAAGAAGATGTGACTTCGTCACTGGTGAAGACCAAGGTGGTTACAAAGTTAGCTAAACCTGCTACAGAGAATAAGAAGCAAAAGAAGCTAGGAGGAAGTAATCAACTTGAGAAAGGGGAAAATGATGAAGGTATGATGTCTAATCTGCCTAAATATACACCTGTAGATATGTTTCATGTTCTTTCTCAAGTTAAAGTAACTGTACCTCTGTTAGAAATGATGAGAATAAATGAACACAAAGAAAAGAAAATATCCTTGATCACAGATGTTGCTAGTAATAAGACTAAACAAGGAAGTGGTAAAGAAGTGAAGGATAAAGAGAAAGAAAGGGAAGTGGAGGGAATTGTGTTACAAATTCCTCATGTATATTTAGGAAATTCTATTAACATGTGCCTTGAAAATATAACCCCCTTTTTCTTAAGTGTGGATATAAATGGGAAAACTTTAAGGAACTGTATGATAGATTCAGGGGCATCAAATAATGTTATGCCAGTCAAAATAATGGAGGCAATGGGCTTGATAGTAGATAATACTCGAGGTAAATGTTATGCTATGGATTCAAGAGAAGTGCTAGTTATTGGAACTATCAGAGCATTGCCTTATAAATTGACTCAATACCTTGACAAGGATTTAATCATGATTGTATTAGTCATGGACATCCCACCTCATTTTGGAATGCTTTTGTTAAGAAAATGGAGTGCATCAATGGGGGGTAACATGCAATGTGATTTGTCATTTGCTACTTTCTCCATTGATGGTAAGGATGACAAAATTGAAAGAGATTCCAAGGTACCTCATATGATTGAGCATGGCCCGATTGAGAATATGACATGTTTTATTGATAGTGGTATAAATGAATTCAGGGTTGAGGAGTCTTTGAACAATTGTGATAAACCGACTGCATTGATGGATACATAAATAACATAATTTTCAGAATCTGATGACTTGTGGACTATGTATTTTGATGGTGCAAGTTCAAAGGAAGGTTCTGGTGCAGGTGTTTTGTTGCGATCACCAAGTGGAAAGACATTCAGGTTATCTTTTACTCTATTATTTGAATGCAGAAATAATGTGGTGGAGTATGAAGCTTTGTTATTGGGGTTGAGATTGGCTAGAAAACATGGGATCAAGAAGCTCAAGGAAATTGGGGATTTTGAGCTTGTGGTTTCCCAAGTTAGATCCAAATATGTATCAAAGAACAAGAGGTTGAAACAGTATAGGAATGTTATTTGGGATGAATTGGAGAGCTTTGATGCATTTGGCATAGGATGGATGGAGAGAGGTCAAACTAAGGTGGCAGATTTATTAGCCAATATTGCAGTAAAACCAGATGATGACTTATGCTGGAATTTCAAAGGTTGAGGTGCAAACCAGGCCATTTGTTTCCAATAACATAAAAAATTGGCAAGTTTTTGATAATGATGATGATATATTAAGATTTTTGAATTGTGTGGGTGAATATGAAAATCAAGAAATTGACTTTGGAGATTTTGTTGAAAATATTGATGGTAAGGATACTATATTTGGCAATGACATCATTTAGTTAAAGAAAAACATAATTCCCAAGGGTCTAGTTGTACTAGAAAGAGTGTTTGATAATCAAGATAAGGCAAAGGCTAATCATATTGTTTCCCATCCTGATGACTTGGAAGAGATAAATCTTGGAACAAAAGCATCCCCAAAGAAGGTGTATATTGGAAAGAAAATGTCACCAAAGGTGAGAAGGATGCTAATTGATTTATTAAGGAATTTTAGGCATGTGTTTGCATGGTCCTATGGTGATCTTAAGGCATACAGAGAGGATCTTTTCCAACATTAGATTCCTTTGTGTGATGATGCCAAGCCATTCAAACAAAAGCAAAGGCCTATTAATCCCACTTTGGCCCCCAAAATGCAAGAAGAATTAATGAAACTAAGGGATGCAGGAATCATCAAGCCAATCAAACATTCATCCTTGGTATCAAATTTGGTACAAGTACGGAAGAAAAATGGAGACATCAGGTTATGTGTAGATTTCAGAAATTTGAATGTGTCTTCATTAAAAGACAATTATCCATTACCCAATATGGAAGTTATGTTGCAACAGGTGATAGGCTATGAATTGATGTCTATGATGGATGGTTTCTTTGGTTACAACCAACTCATGGGCAAAGAATCTGAATAGTTTAAGACAACCTTCACTACACCATGGGGAACATATGTTTATGTAAGAATTCCATTTGGTCTAACAAATGCAGGGGCTACTTTTCATAGAGCCATGGATGTGGCATTCTTAGATTTCATTAACTTGTTTTTGGTGATCTACCAAGATGACTTGACAACATATTCTAAAAAGGAAGAGGATCATTGTGAGGATCTAGAGAAGATATTCATTAGAGCTTTGGAGTATGGTATTTCTTTGAATCCAAAGAAATGTGTGTTTGGAGTACTAGAAGGAAAATTATTGGGACATATAGTTTCCAAGGATGGAGTAAAAATTGATCCAGAGAGGGTAATTGCAATTGATAAAGTTCCACAACCCCGAAATGTCAAAGGAATACAATCTTTCTTTGGACAAATAAACTTCTTAAGGAGGTTTGTGACAAATTTTGCTAAGATAGTTCACCCTATTTCCAAAATTCTCAAGAAAGGAGCCAAAGTTGAATAGGATAAGGAGTTCGTGCAAGATTTCCAAGCCATTAAGCAAGCAATAAAGGAGGCTCCTATGTTAAGAACCCCTAATTTTTCCAAACCTTTACAATTTTTCTCATTTGCTTCATTCCACACAATTGCAACTATGTTGTTGCAAAAGAATGCAAAAGGTTTCAAACAGCTTGTGGTCTTTTTCATCAAATCTTTACAGGCTGCAAAAATTAAGTATGATATAAATGAAAAATAGGCATATGCACTGGTAAAAGCAGTAAAAGCTTTTAGGCCTTATTTGATGGGAGCTGCTGTAATTGCCTATGTTCCTAGTGCTACTGTTAAGGACATCTTCACACAAGAAGAAGTGTTAGGAAGAAGGTGTAGGTGGATAAATAGGATCCAGGAATTCAATATTGAGGTCTAGATTACTAAAATGGTGAGAGGACAAGGATTGGCCAAGCTTATGGCCCAAAGTAATTTGGAAGCAAATCAAATAAATTTATTAGAGGAGGAGTATAGATCACACATATGTGATATGGAGCATTTTGAGTGGTATAAAGATGTGATATATTATTTGAAAAGAATGAAATGTCATGAGAATTTGAGTGAAAATGAGAAAAGGAAATTGAAGTTACATGCTATCAAATATGTTATCATAGATGGAAGGCTTTGGTGGAGAAATGGAGAAGGTGTCATGCTGAAGTGTGTTGACCAAGATCATGCACAAAAGCTTCTGAGTGAGATGCATGGTGGAGTTTGTGGAGGAAATTATATGGCTAAAACAACTGCACATAAGATAATGAGGGCTAGATTTTGGTGGCCTACAGTTTTTAAGGATGCACACCAACTAGTGAAGACATGTGATGCTTGTCAACGTTTCTCTGGTAAGTTAAAGTTTTCTGGTAACTTGCCTCTAAAACTAGTTATAGTACAAGCTCCATTTCAGCAGTGGGGTATTGATTTTGTAGGAGAGATAGCATGCAAATCTAGTGGACACTCATGGATATTAGTGGCCACTGACTATTTCACCAAGTGGGTGGAAGCAATTCCAACAAAGAAAGCCACTAGTAAAGTGGTAATTGACTTCCTGATGAGCAACATATTGACTAGGTTTGAGTGTCCAGAAAGGATTGTATCAGATAATGCAATGTGTTTTAGATCTAAGGAATACATAGAATTTTGTGAGAAGCATGGCATCCAAATTTCTTATTCATCACCATACCACCCACAAGGAAATGGACAAGCAGAATCAAGCAATAAAAGCTTGATGAAGATTATTAAAAGAATCTTGGATGAAAATAAAAAGGCTTGGGATTCTAAGCTGAGATTAGCAATCTAGGTAGATAGGGTAACTGTGAAGAAGGAAATAGGTTGTGTCCCATTTGACTTGGTTTATGGGATAAATTCTAGGTTGCCTCCAAAATAACTTAATGAAAATGTATAAGTTTGTCCAGATGTATGATAACGAAATTGATAATGAGATGCAATTGAGAGTGGAAGCTCTTATAGAATTAGATGAAACCAAGAGGGAAGCTCAAAAGAGAAATGCAAAGTTGCAGTTGTAGGTAAAGAATTTGTATGACAAGAGGGAAACTACAAGGAGTTTCAAAGATGGAGATTTGGTTTTAATGTGGAATGCCAAACTAGAAGATAAAGGGAAACATGGGAAATTTGATGCAATCCAAGTTGTTTGTCCAAACAGTCTCTTTTTGGTCATCTTTGCATCTTGGTCTGCTCCACCCCGAGATTCTGAATTCTCGCTTCATTCTAGTGGAATTAAAATCCCGAACTGGAGCCATTGATGGAAATTCATATTTTTTCTCCTTGTGTTCCATTCCTACCCTGCCTAGTGTTACTGGTCTTTCATGGTGTCAAGATTTTTCCTTGGGTTGGGGGTTTTAGCCTTATTTTCATACAAAACCCTTGTGTTTATTTTATGCCTTGGTTGGGATCTTTTTCGCTGTTACCTTTTTGAAGGGTTTTAAAATGACTTCTGTCCTATTGGTTCATCTAGGCCGATTCCCTTTGTTTTAATTTTTATTTCCTCCGCGGGTTTTTTTTATTTCCCTAAGTCTTGGTTGGCCCTGTGTTTCATTGTTTTAAAAAAAAACAACTTATGGTTCTTTACAATCCGCCTAGTGATGTCCACTTATCCTTTTAAGAAATGATTTATTTTGCAGAGGGATAAAATTCACGCGACCGTTGATCAACTGTTGTTTGATCTCAACTGCTCCTCACCATCATGCGATGACCCCACCACACTGCTTTGGTTGATCGTGATATCACGGGTGGGTGCCACGTGTCCTATTTGCAAAGGCCGAAGGGGATAAAGTTTGAGTGACCGTCAATCAAATATAGTCAAGATCAATGGTATCTTGCCATCGTGTGATTGAGAATTACAAGGTCTTTATTGATCACGATATCACGGGCGGGTGCCACGTGTATCATCTACCGAGGGAATAAGGAAGGTGCATTGGTGAATTAATCCAATCTTAATACATTAGACGACAGATTACTAAAGTGTTCTTCAAAAGCACATTTTTTAAATCAATGGTATGTTATAATCTTGATGGGAAAGCTGCTCGATAGTTAATGATAAGGTTGACAACTATGTTGAAGGAACAAGATCACCGATGCTCAAGATTTGTGGTTTCCCGCCATCGCGTGATCCAAAGTTGCAGGATCTTTACTGATTGCGATATCATGGGCGACCGCCACGTGCACTTCCTTGGTAGTGTATGGTATGGTGGGCCCTTTATTGCCATGTTGGCGATTATGTTAGCTTGTTTTGAAGGTGGTCTTTCGATGATTTGATCTAACTAAAGGATCGACGACTAGAATTTAAATCTGCATCAAATATGGTTGGAGTCGTTCGTGCAACACGCGAGTGAGCTTTAATGGCAGATGAGACACTTATTAGCATGATTTGATCAAAATAAAATCAATTCTCCTATTTTATTTGTATCACAAGGCATTCAAGTATTTTGCTGAGTAGTTTCAGAGCTGAAAGCGAAGTTGTGAATCTTTGAAGCCAGAATTTGGGACTTCTACAAACAAATCCATGAGTTAATTTATGTGCCTCCCGATCATTCTGCACTCGAATTTGGGAAAATATTTGATTTTTTTGTCATTGAGCTTGTTGATAAATGTGTTAGGGCTATAGTTAATTATAGTTGTGAGAAATTATAGTGTTTTGTTCTGTAATTTCCTCTCTCTGGTTAGTCGTAGCTATTTGAAGTGTAACATTGTAAAGAGGCCCTAATTTGTCCGAGATGGCACCGCCAAAGCAACATTCTAGCCAAATTGACTATTTAAGAAGAAACCTGTATGATGATTTCCTAGATCAGTTGCCCTTGTCAACAAATGATAGAAAGAAAGGATTGGTTTTGATGCGAGGGAAAATCCTAGGGGAAGGGTTAGTATACAATTGCTCTAACATAGCCGATGCTAGGGTTCCTCTCACAAGCTTGGAAATGTTTAGATTGTGGTATGGATAGAGGAATTTTCCTCACCCCTTTTCAAATGGCTGGATGTATGATTTGGGAAAGCTGGTCGTACCAAATGTGTTCCCTGATGTAGACCTGCTTAGGGCAGTGGCCACAAGATACGACCTTGTCACATGGGTAATTAGGGATAATGATGGAAGGGTTTTATTAAGCATTAACAAAGATGATATCCAAAAGATTTTTGACTTGAGTGAACCAAGTGAAGTCTTGGTTCCTATCAATCTTGAGGAAATGAAGCAGGAATATGCAAAGTTGAAGTCTCTTTTTAGAGCTAAGTTGCTTCCACCCCATCTGGCTAGGGCAGGAGGTTCAAGATTTCATATTAACCCTAGTTACTAGGAACCTTTCAGATTAAACTATTTTGCAAATTATTTCTTGGCCACTTTCTATTCTTTGTGTAAAAATTTTGGTTTCATTCCGAATGCGGTGATGCCTATTACGTACATGATCATGGAGGTGCAAATACAACACCCTAACTTCTCTGTGACATATCAATTTGCTTCTTTCTTGGATGAGAGGATACATGAAGGGTTGTCAAAGCTGCAGAAAAATGATACCGACACTCAATTCTTGTGGTATTCTATGCTAATGCATATGTTTTTGTTCAAGAATGTTGATTTCTTCTATGAAAAGATAGAATTAAGGCAATCGGTTGATGGAAAAGCATTGCCAATACAATTATGGGTTGTAGATTTATCTTGCAATAAGGAAAGCACCAGTTATGTGCAATTTGATAATTGCTTTGCTTCTAGATTGAGGGCTAGATTGATGGTGAATGTACCTAGGACCCCTGACGAATTACATGATTTCCTCAGGCTAAAGGGGAGGAAGCCAAAATTAAAAGTCTGCCATAACTGGGGTGACATTATCCCATATCCAGTCAACACTGTTTTAAGGTGTATGGTTTTCATGGAACCCCTCATATACTGTCGTACAATGTGCCACCAAGAGTGGGGTTTGCAGAAGTTATGTGGAAAATAGGTTGTATCCATGAGGACAACCTCACTAGGAGGGGTAAGGGAACATTTTCCCCCGATTATACAGTGGTGTCTGATTTTGCCTTTTCAAAAGGAGGTTGGGTGCATTTTGAGAAATTCTTTGAGGATTACCATTTGACGTGTGGCCCAAAGTGGCAACATGATCTTGAGGGTTTCTTTTCCCTTTTTAGACAAAGAATAAAGGCTAGAAAATTTGTGCATGAGTTCAACTTTCCTGAAGACCTGATTAGAAAAAAGTTCGACCTAAATAAAAAGGATTTGAACAAGGAGAAATGGATAGCTTATAATAAGCTATTAGATATTGTGCACAAAATGGATCCAAAATATGATCCATTGTTGGAGGTCAGTCCCCACCATAAGAAAAATGATTTTCTGATAGAGAACTTCAAAGAGATTATGGGCACCTTTAGAACCAAGAAGATAAACTTAGAAGTGAGTCTGGGTGTACAAGAACAAGCTGCCAGATCAATTGAAACAAGGCCAACATTTCAGCCTATAGGAAAATGGCCCAATTACAGGAGGAAAAAGGATAGTAGCAGTGATGAGGAAGAAGTGGATAGAAAGGGGAAGAAATAATGAAATTTCCTTCACAACTAGGTCCAAAATTAAAAGTTCCTAGGGAAATTAAAATCATTGATTTAGAATCATCACCAGAAGATAGTCCCTCATCACCACCATCCGAGCCAAGCCCTGAAAGACAAAGGATTGATCAACCACAAGAGGATCTGATGGATGAAATTATTGTTACTGATCAGAACATGCAGGTTGGTATGTCTTCCCCTCCTAGGCTAGCTGAATTGGTTTTATCTGATTTAGATATGAAAGGAAAAAGTGTACAAGATACAAGAATGGAAGCATGCAAGGAGTTTCTAAATGAAAATACATTTGTAAAAACTCCTATATTCTTGCAATTGGTATGGAGGATGAAATTTGAATAATATCAAGATAAATGTAAGAAAAGAAGAGAACTAAGACCTGATAGGTCAGACCAGGAGAATGATGAGGAAGTAAAAGCTAAATTAATGGAAGAATTCAAGAGCATCACTCTTGAAGAAGGAAGAAAATTGGTGAGTCAGGCTGGTGTATTGATTCTGCCAAAATCATTGCATATGTTGTAGCATTTAATGCTATTCTAAAGTCCAAGCATCCCTTGCAAGGATCTGAAGAGGAAGTCAAGGCAACATTGCAAGATTCTGCCTTCAGTGAGAAATATGAAACTTTTGAAATTTGGGCATTGGCCCCTCAAGGAAGAAAGCCAAATGTTATGAATATTAATCCAAATTTCAGAGGAGGATTAATAATAAAGAGAGCTTCAAAGACCTCAACCAGTGAGGCCACTAATTTGACTATGAATGTGGCCAAATTGGCCCAAAAGACTACTGAAAGGGAAAAGGATGAAAAGAAGAGCCTAATGGAGAAGTATAACCTTTTGATTGATGAATACAACAAGATGTAGTAGAAGAATGTTGAGTTGCAGACTGAGGTGGAAAGGCTTAGGTATAAATAGATTGGGGAGACATCAAGTGCTCCGGGGACCAATACATTACCTTCCACAGCAGGGTTAGTGCCTCATACTTCCCCAATTGTTTCGACACCAGGGTCTCCCATTCAGAATCTTTCCCTCACCCCTCGTTTAGAACAAATTGATGAAGAAACATAGTGCTCTGTTATCCTACAAAGAAGCAGCTCTTGCAAAGAATTGATGAATTACAGACATCATTAAAGGTAAGTGAGAAGGGATCTATTTCAAAGCAAAAGGACATTGTTACTGCTGTCTTGAGGCATTTAAATGAAAAGGTTGATAATAAATTACTATCTATACATTATTTATATTCTTTGTTGTTAGATGCAATAAAGATAATTGAGAGGGATCAGGAGGTAGTGATACCATTGATTGAAAATTGGATCCCTAGGGCCAATGATTTGGATGTCATGTATAAGGCCTGAAGGTTTGATACAAATAATAGGCCCCAATCATTAAACCCTACTCAAGTATTAGTTAAGTCATTGCAGGGTTTTCTGACCCTACCAGACGATTTGAGTAGGAAGATTAGGGAGTTGGTGAAGAATTTCAATGATTGGGGTAACACATTGTTACCTAATATAATTGATGAGTAGGGGAAAATCAGGTTACTCCAACAATGGAAGGATCAAGCAAGTGAGGTCATTAATGATCAAATTAAATTAATTTGTGATGACTCAGATTATGATTTTTTGGTGAGTTTTATGGATAAGATTACTAGTACCAGCTCATTTTTGGAATCTTTTGAAAGAGATGCAAATTAGGTAGTAGTAAAGTACACACCTTATAGCACCAAGGTGAATGAGGTAATTAATTTTGACTAGCTGACTAATGAAGAATACCAAAAATGGGTAACTAAATATTTGACTGAGGAAGAGTAAAAAGAATGGGCTACTAACAAGTGGTAAATCAGATGTTGTGGTTACAACTGTTTCTAGTTTTGCTTTGATGGCAGTCTCGGCGCGGGTTTCTTGTGGTTTTTGTTGTTGCATCAACTTTCCTCAGCTGACATGATGAACAAGAATATTCTCCAAGGTGATGGTTGTTGTAACAATTTTTGGAATATCACCAGGTGTGCCAATTGGCTGGTGACATATGTACTTTCTGGCCTGATGCTTGTTTGCTCCTTCATTTTCTATAAGAAGGATTTCAAGGCCAGAAGTACGGGTTAGCAAGTTAGATAATTTTTGGGTCGAGTCTAGGTGAAGTTGCAGAGAAAATTGTAAAGTTCGATGGTTTTTAGAGAAAAATGCAATTTAGGTTTTGAGTCATTCTGTAATAGGTTTTGAGTTCATGGGGATTTAATGTTGTATAACAGTACTAGCATTTGAGTTGAAATGATAAATTCAAGCTCATGTCTCTCCATTGTACATGCATATCTGAACTTTCAATAAAATAACTAAGGGTTGTTTTAGTCATCTCATTGTTGTGGTGTGTATGATTCTATTTTAGCTTTAATTCAAGGAATTAATTAAAATGCTTGAATGGGATTATAGGTGGATATGTTCTGTATAAGGATTTGATTAGTAGTATTGAGTTAGAATACATATTGATGAGATTACAATGCAATGTGTTCAAGTATTTCATATGTTATGTGTTAAATCTATCATATACCCTTAGATACTTATGAATTTGACTCCTCCGATGGATAAATGGCACTGATCTAAGTTGTAATTACCTGTATGATTCAATATTTGTTTGTCTTTGCCTAGAGATTGCTACAAATTGTAAATCAATGACTATCTTATGATATGGATTGTGTTGTATTTATCTCATGCTCCAAATAGTTCATATTATCGATGAATAGCCAATTCTATTTGATATTTTCCTATCGTGTTGAGCTACTTAGTGATATTATCTATTATTGTTAATGTTGTTTATAATAATGGTGTAGAGGTTGTAAATACATTAAGGGATTACCCTCCTGGGTCTTGCAGAGCTGAAGTGTAGGAGGCATTTTCAAGTCCTTGTCAGTTGGTCCAGGTCCTTCGAGCTTCCCTTGATTGGAATTCCATAGGTAGATTTGAAGATAAACCTAGTTACATTGTAAAAAAAGAAACCAACAATATGGATAGGTGATGGATGGATGAAAGGATGAAGAGGACAAGATGGAGGAGGTGATTTTGGGATATAAGGGCCCAGAATAGACTTATGACCTGGAGAAGACATGGATGGGGTAGATGGAGGATGGGAGATGGTGGATGGAGGGATGTAAGGACCCAAAATGGATGGAGTAGATGAAGGAGGAATATGGATAGCTATTTTGAGGTGATACGATGGAGGAGGATGGATGGTAGCAAATGATTTGGTGGAGCGATGGGAAGAGCCTATATTTGTTGTGGAAGAGGCTCGTTTAGGATGTTTAGAAGTTGTACCAACATATTTAGATTGTGAGTCTTGAGAAATAGGTTTCAGACCTTGCATGGAGATTTGTTCTTTGACCCTGATGGGCTCTAAAATACCTTGCTCATGAAGGCCTAAACCTTTTCCTTGGTAGTTCATGTTCTTGAACATTCGATCCATGATAGGATTTTTGTTATTCTGGAAGAATGATGTGAGTCCATTATTAGGTGGGGGAGGATGGGTGGTATATATGTTATGTTTTTCTTTTTGCAGGGAGACCACCATGGAAGAATGTGAGAGTACCAAGGGGATATACAAGTGGTGAGGGGATAGTAGGTTTAGGCAATAATGGAGGATCATGAGATGGAGATGAGGGGATAGCAGCATCTTGATTGGGACAAGGGAGTGGTAAGGGATCAAGAGAGGGATTAGGTGACATGATAGGATCTAGATTTTTGGTAGCGGGTGATAAGGGCTTGTGTGATGGAGATGGAGATAAGGGATCATGAGAGAGAAGGGGATCATGGGATGAAACAGATGGGAGATTATGATCTTGAGATGGTCTAGATGGGTTGATAGGATCTTGATGTGAAAAAGGGGATATGCTAGCATACTTTGGATCAGGCTTTTGGAATGAATCATCTTGTGTGGGTGGTATGATAATGGAGTTTTGAAGGGACTCTTCAAGTGGGGAAGATAGGAGGATGGAGGATTCATGAAGTTCAAGGGAAGGGATATTAGTGATACTCAGAATGGAAGGAAAGGATGGGACTTGTGTGAAATCACTAGGAATGGGAAGAGTGGATTGGATTTGTGGAGTTTTTATGGGTTTGGAGGATCTAGGTGTAGGCGGAGTGGATTAGATTTGGTTATCTTTGATGGGCTTGGTAGATCTCAGAGTAGGAGATGGGGGCTTAGTGGATTCAGAGGATGTGATGGTTTTGATGGTTTGAGTGGTGCTAGGGGTGGTAGTGTCAATGATAGGTGTGGGCTGGAGAGGGGTCTCATCACTAGTGACCATAGACGATGGATAGGGATAACATGGTTCTACAACTGCAATGTGTGAAGTGGGGGATGTCTTCTTTGTTATAAGTCCTTGGAGAACTTCTAGAGTGAGAACCTTGCATACTCTAGGTTGAGATGGTGTGATAAGAATAGATGGAGGATTAGGGATTGGTGGAGGACTGGGATTATGGATTGGTGGCCTAGGGTGATATGGAGGAATGGGATTGTATGTAAGATTAGGAGTAGATGGGGTATTAGGATTAGATGGAGGGTTAAAGTAGGGATATTGGTATGGTGAATTAAGATATGTGGATGGTGTATTAAGACAAGAGGATGTGGCTGGTAGATTGTAGTAAGGGTATTGGGATGGCGGATTAAGATGTGAAGACGTGGATGTTGGATTAGGGTAAGTTGATGGGGTTGATTGGTAAGGAGTATTAGGATAGTGTGACATGGGTGCACAATTATGATAAGAGTATTGGGATGGTAGATTAGGATAAGAAGATGTGGGTGTCAGATAAGAGGAAGGTGTAGATGAAGGATATGATGGATATGCGGATGAGGAAGATACTAGATATCCCTTGTCAAAGGTAGCATAAGGAGCATGATTAGGCATGGGTGAAGACATAGGAGATAGTTTTAAGGGGTGACTGGATTGTGGAAAGTGGGTGGAGAAAGCTTACTAGTGAGGATAGCGTCAAGGGGATCTATGTTGTATACCTCTTGATCAACAAGACTTTCATTATCATCATTGATGTAATTAAGGTTTCCCTTCACTACTATTGATGGAGGATAAGGATTCATGATGATGAAAGGATAAATAGGATGGATCAAATATTTTGGATGGAAACAGACTAAAGCTCAAATCGGGATTGGATTAAAGCTCAGATTAGGATGATTGGATGATGCGATGGATTGATTCTAACGATAGGATCGATTATCAAAGGATGATTATGACACTGAATCTACCTCAAGATGGAAGTAGATTGATTGGTTCGAAGGTGATTGGATAAGGATGCAATTGGTTTTGATTCAATAAGATCAATCGATGATTGATAAGATCGAATGATGGATCAGATAGGATGATGAGAGGGATTAGAAAACCTCATTCAGAGATTACCCTAGGTGACTTAGGATACTAATTGATTAGATTGAAAGATGAATGAATGATTGTGGCACCGAATCCACCTTGAGGTTGAAAGAAGATTGATTGGTCCTACGATGATTGACTTAGGATGGATGATAATCCTAAGCAAATGTTGATGATGATGATCAGATTCAAACACCTACGTCAATTTGGATAATAACTTTAAATGAAGTTTAGAAGATTTGGATTCAGAAAATCATAAGGGATGTGTAACCTAGAGATGCTTGAGGATGATGTATTGATATGATTTGAATGGACCAAAGCTTGGATTGGGATTATATTAAAGCTTAGATTAGGATTGGGTTGAAGGATATGATGGGATTTGTTCCATCGGTCGGATTTGGAAGTTGGATCTGTTTATTGTCTATTTTCCAACTTTTTGCTGTAGAGGGGCAAATTTTCCCTTCCGGGGTGGATTTTCCCTCACAGAGGGGCAAATTTTCCCTTCTATAGGGAAAATTTGCCCCACTACAGGGAAAATTTCCCCCATTGCAGGGAAAATTTTCCCCTCTCCTTTTGGACTCTCCGAGCAGGTAAACAAGCTATTAGAATGAACAAACGAGTGATTGGAACGCGGTGTTAGATAATCAGATTGAGGAAATAGATGATTGGATTAGGAAAATGAATGATAGGAGTGGATGAAAAAGCACTCATAACTGGTAAATGACTACTTGGAATGGATGAACAACTCTTAGGTTGCAGAGACGAAGGCTCGAAACGAGTAAATGATTAATTAGAAAGGATGAACAACTCTTAAAATGAGGAGATGGATGCTTGGAATGGATGAAAGATTACTTGAAATGAGTAAATGGAGGATCGAAAGGGATGAAAGGCTACTTGGTCAACTAGATGTTTGGAATGGTCAAACATAGGCTTGGAGTGATTAAACAGATGTTTGGAATGGTCAAACGAAGGTTTGGAATGATTTAAATGGTTGAACGGAGGCTTGGAATGGTTAAATGAAGGGTTAGAATGATTAAACAAAGGCTTGGAGGCTTGAAAGAACTAAACGGGGGTTTAGAATGATTAAACAGGGGTTTGGAATGACTAAATGGAGGTTTAGAATGACTAAACGGAGGTTTGAGATGATTAAACGAAGGTTTAGAATGATTAAACAGAGGTTTGGAATGATTAAACAGAGGTTTGGAGGCTTGAAAGAAATAAATAGGGGGTTTAGAATGATTAAATAGAGGTTTGGAATGATTAAACGGAGGTTTGGAGGCTAAACATAGCTAAACAAGGTGAATTTGACTATTCAGGAGGGAAAATTTGCCTCACTACAATAAACAAGAGGGAAAATTCACCCCACTGCAGTAAAAAGGAGGGAAAATTCACCCCACTACATCAAATAGGAGGGAAAATTTGCCCCACTGCAGTGAACAGGGACTTGGTTTAGATGGAAATGACTATGGCAAGGACTTAAAATGACAACAATAAGGCCAATTTATCAAAAAATTTACTGGTTTCTCACAAGAAAACACTTTCAAACAAGCACAATCCTACGATTAGTGTTAAGAGTATGGCCAATAAAGGTCTTAATCTAGGATGCACAAAGTGTCTAGGGAGCCCTCGATATACTTTTGGTATGTGAGGAACAACCGTGAACACCAACCCATCACAAGCGTGAGTCGGGAACCCCAGCGAGATACTGAAGGGCTCAGACCAACTCTTCACATCTATCTAGGTATCACCCTACCTTCGACGCTCCACCAATTACGACGTGACTTGATTGAGGTACAACTTTTTCTCTCCCCCCTTTATATACCCCCACCAGTATGCATGGTTGGAATCGTCCCTTGGGGTGATGAAATCCCCAAGCAGGTCCCACTAGAAAGAAGGCACTAATCGTTTCCAACTACTCCCCAGGCTCACACGAAGTGCAAGGTGAAAGTGAAAAAAAACTAATGCCCCCTTTGGGTAACACAAAAAGATGGACACAACAAACAATGGATATTACCTGCCATAATTAAACTATGTTCCTAGATTAACAAAAAATAACAAGGATAGCTTTCGAAATCTGTGCAAACAGAAGGCCTTGTAAGAAAACGTTAGTTATTTCATCCTTCTTTATTCACCAATTACATAAGAATATGTTGCAAAATGAATCAAAAACACCAATATCCTTGCAACAAACAATGTTAGGGGGATAGAATATGAAAACAACAAAAAAATGGAGCAAAAACGAAGTTAAAACAACCATTTTACCTCTCAAAATGTGTTGTTTTGGGGCGTATCCACCCCACTGCAGTAAATAGGAGGGAATTTTTTAGCAAAAACACAAATATCCTTGAAAAAACCAATGTTAGGAGGTTATAATATGAAAACGGAAAAAACCTGGAGCAAAAAAGAAGCTAATACGATCATTTTACCTCTCAAAACGTGTTGTTTCAGGGCGTATTAGGCCCACTATAGTAAACAGGGGGAAAAATCCACCCCACTATAGTAAATAGGAGGGAAAATGTGCCCCATTATAGTAAACAGGAGGGAAAATCTGCCCCACTACAATAAACAGGGGGGAAAATCCTTCCCACTGTAGTAAACAAGAGGGAAAATCCACCCCTCTATGACACCCTGTGAGAGAACAAAGTTAGGACAAGGGCGTGTCCGCCCCTCTGTAGTCAAATGTTAGAAATAGTATTCAAACTAGGGCATAGTCACCCTTCTACAGTAAAATGTTAGAAACAATATTCAAACTGGGGCGTAGTCTCCCTTCTACAGTAATCAGGAGGGCGTATTCGCACTTCTACAATAACCGGGAGGGCGTAATTGCACTTCTGCAGTGGACAAGAGGGTGTAATTGCACTTCTGCAGTGAACAAGAGGGCTTAATTGCACTTTTGTAGTGAACAAGAGAGTGTAATTGCACTTCTACAGTGAACAAGAGGGTGCAATCACCCCTTTATAGTGAACAGGAGGGTGTAGTCGCCCATTTGCAGTGAACAGGAGGGCATATTCATACTTCTACAATAACCAAGAGGGCGTATTTTCCCCTCTGTAGCAAACTAGTTAGAAATACAATATAAGTTAGGGCGTATCCACCCCTTTGTAGCAGACTTGTTAGAAATAGAATATGGGTTAGGGCGTATCTGCCCCTCTGCAACAAACTTGTTAGAAACAAAATATGGGTTAGGGCGTATCCGTCCCTTTGCAACAAACTTGTTAGAAACATAATATGGGTTAGGGCATATCCGCCCCTCTACAACAAACTTGTTAGAAAAAGAATATCGGTTAGGGTGTATCCACCCCTCTACAACAAACTAGTTAGAAATAGAATATAGGTTAGGGCGTATCCACTCCTCTGTAGCAAACTTGTTAGAAACATAATATGGGTTAGGGCGTATCTGCCCCTCTACAGCAAACTAGTTAGAAACAAAATATAGATTAGGGCCTATCCGCCCCTCTGCAACAAACTTGTTGGAAACAAAATATGGGTTAGGGCCTATCTACCCCTCTGCAACAAACTACTTAGAAACAAAATATAGATTAGGGTGTGCTAGAACTGTGTTCATAAATGTTTATCTATCCTAAATATGCAAAAACAACTATAATGCAATGAAAGAAAAACACAAAGGGACATCTCAAGATTAGCCTAAAAAATTGATAATACAAAGAGAAATAGATGAAATTGTGCAAGTGCTTATACCTTCTCCATGTTGATGAATCCCTTGGTTGGCCTTTGTGAATGCAAACTTGTATGCTCCTTGGATGGCTATGAATATAACTAAATGCAAGATTGACAATATGATGGGATGCAAATACAAATGGCTAAAATGGCTTGACTAAATGAGTGAAAATACTTGTGAATTAAGTGCTCAAAATGACAGGATAAGGATGCTAAAATGACTAAGTTTTTTTAAATTCCTTAGAAGAGGGGGTATTTATAGAGAAATTTGAATTCTCTAGAGAATTCAATGGTTGAGATTGAGCCACCAAGGTCAAGATGTAGGGCTATGGTGAGTTGAGGACTCACAAGCCCTCACATCTTGACATGTGGAATGTGAGATGGCCTTGGATAAGATGATGTGGAAGTGAGGTGGAAGGGAGGTACATGATGTGGAGGAAAGACAAGTACCTTGGAAGAATAAATGTGAATTAAAAATTCACATGCTTGGGAGAATCAAGTGGATAAGAGAGGGTCTCCAAAAAGGTGGGAGTTTGTCACATGTGACTTGATGTGACAAGTCAAAGATTCTAGAAGATGCATGGAAAAAGGGGATTCTAGGAGAAATAAAATGTGAATTAAAAATTCCCATGGGGAAGAGGGGAACCTAGGTTGAATAAATGTGAATTAAAAATTCACATGGGAAAAAGGGTCAATGCTAAGAAAGGTAAATGGAAGGGTTGACTAAAAAGGGATGCTAAATGTGGCTAATGACTTTGATTAAGGTTGTGCAAACACTTGATTAAGAAAATTAATAAAAGATTAGAGGCAAGTGGCAAATGTGGGAGGATGTGACATTAATCCTTGAATAAGAGGATGCACATCGTAATCATGAATTAATTAAATTAATCCAAATTAGAAAGGGATTATGGAGGATGTGACAAAGAGAGAAAAATGAAGAATTTAAAATTTATTTTATTCAAAAAGGTTAAATGACTAAATTAAATAAATTGATATATTTATTTAATTTAGAGAGGAAAAGGTGGTAATAGTATTTAATTATTGAATTAACTATTTTAGGGACCTTAGGTAGACCATGAAATTTTAATTAAATGCATGATTTAATTAATACTAACCAAGAGGATGAGGTGTATGAGTTAAAGGGATGAATAAGGAGATGAGTTTGACCTAAAAGAAGAATTGATTAATATGGTAGCCAAGGCCTTGAAGGAGTTGATTCAAGAATACTTGAGAAACAAAGATGGGCTAAGACTAGAGGAAGTGTTGATGTCTAGTTGGTGCAGATTTCACAATGCCCCTCACTCAAAATTCACTTGTCCATCATGTGCAAACATCATCACTCAAGTCAGGAGTTGTTTGGACAATTTATAGCCAAAACTCAATAAAGAGGAGTCCTCCATTGAGGGAGGAGAGAAATCAACATTTGGAGGACAACACAATGTAGTTGAACCAAGAAGGTCTATAGAAGTAGGTGCTCGGACAACATACACTAAGAATCAAGAGGAAAGAACTGAATTCCTTGGGACAACAGGGAGCCTTGATGAAAGTTTAGTTTGAAAGGGATTAGAAGACCCTTTCTCCATAGGTGAAGAGAAATCCTCCACTTAGGTAGGGAAGTTGGTAGTTGAAAGGCTATACACAGAAGATGAGTTAGTGGAATTTACACCAACACATACTAGGACAGCCAACAGAGATGCTGAAAGTCAAAAGGAAGAGGCTGAAAGCTTGTGGGTAGCTAAAATAATGATGGAAGCTTTAGTGAAATGGAATTCAAGGACCCATTCTCAATGGAAGAAAGGAATAAGACAACTAAAAATGTAGATTTAGAGGAGTTGGAACAACCACATGCCATGATCATTTACCATCAAACTTCCTTTCTAAGTGTTGATGAAGGTCCGCTGGTGGAAAGATATAATGAGATTGTGTCAAGACTCATAAGGGATTGGTCAGAGTTGAGATACCAAGTAGATTTGGAAGTGTTGCTACCAAGATGGTGCAAGCTCCATGATTTGGCGCATTTGGAGTTCACATGTGAGTTATGTCAGGAAGTCATCAAGCAAGTTAAAAGGAGTAGAGCAACCAATTGCACCACCTCTTATAGTTCATACTTGGATTGAAGCAGAAGTCCAAGAATCAAAACCAAGTAATGACCTAGCTGAGGGCAGCCCTTGAGAAGGAATTGAGGTAGCAATGGAAGGAGAACAACATAGTCTTAAACAAGTTTGAAGGTGCTTCTTTGGGTAGGGACCTTAGGGACCCCTCACCAATGTTGATGGATGCCTCTGGCAGTACTTTAAATGTGGCTTCTATCTCCCCCAATTTTTTGAGCCTAAGGGATAGTGCTGATGAAATTGGTGGTTGTAACCCTCCCTTTCTAGCTCTACTAAAAAATCTGACTAGGGATTCCTTGTCAGGAAGAGATTTCTTAACTACTCCCAAAAATGAGGACCTCCCCTCTTCGGTTGTTGGATCCCTTGATTCCCCTAATAAAAACTGCATCTCCAATCTTATTCTAGACTTTGAAGTTAATTTAGCCTAGTCTTTAGCATGCTCTGAGGGTGTTGCTTCTTGTTCTCTAAATGTTCTTCCTCTCCATGAGGAGGAAAAAGGGGAGCATAAATCCAAGTCCTGTAATTCAAAAGGGGAGATAGTTAAAACCCAAAGATAAAGTAAATTCTAACTCTGACCAGAAGGAGGCTATAGAGTGTGGTGGGGATGAGAATGCCACTCTAGGGTAGGTAGAACAAATGCCTAAGCCAAGAGCTATCCCTAGGAGACCAAGGAAAAAAATGGGTTCACTGACAGTTGGAAAAGGTTTATTGCTTTCCAAAAAAAAAAAGGAAAAAAAAACTAGTGTTGTTATTGAGTCACCTATGGCTAAAAGACGAGAGGTTGAGGAGAATATTCCCAAATGCTTCAAACAACTCTAGTGTGTTCAAGGAGACACCCCTATGGATGTTGAAAATGAACCTTAACTATATCTCTTGGAATGTCAGGGGCCTTGAGTCACCTGATAGAAAATACATTATTAGAAGGTTTTAAAACCTTGAGAAAAGAAAAGACTTTGTCTTTCTGTAAGAAACAAAGGCTATTGGATTTTCCCTAGAAACCAATCTAAAATTCATATGGAATGAGCCTACCTTCTTTTCCACTTCACATGAGAAAGGGAGGGGGTGTTGTTATGCTAATCTCCGACCAGTGGTCTCAGCTGGTCACTGGTAGTGGAACTTCCCCTTGCAATAGGGTGGTGTGGGTTACTCTGAGGAAGGATGGGGTTGAGTTTAGGGTTTGCTCCATGTATGCCCCTAATGATCACAAGGACAAGATAATAATATGTCAATGGCTTGCCAATCCCCTAGAGGTCCCTTGGGTGTTGGGAGGGGACTTCAACATGGTAGAACAAATGGAAGATAAATGGGATGGAATTGACATGTCTTGGAAAGGAAATTAAAGGCACTTTTCATATAGATTGAAACATAAGCTTAACTTAATTGCTCCCATGGAAAGGGGAAAAAAGGATTGCAAAGGAATCTGGTATACCTGGTGTAATGCCTAGAAAGGGGGTAATATGATCTATTGTAGGCTAGACAAAATATATGCAAATAGAGACTTCTTTAATTTAATTCCAAATGAAGATGGCATTAAGGTTTGTGTTTTCCCATACACACTCTTAGATCGCCACCCTATCAAGGCCAATATTTCAACCTACCAAGGCAAACCAAAAGAGTCATTAAAGAAGTTCTCATTTATTCTTAATACCCTCCTACTGAAAGACAATGATTGTAGAGAAGCTATCTCCTCCCTTAGATAAATTAAAAATTAGATGCTTAAAGAGTCATCTACCATTAAGAGATGGAATGAAAATGTGGAAGGTTGGAAGAAGTTGTTCCAAACAATTGAGAAAGAAAGGCTCTTGACTTTAGGAGAGAGGAAAATAAGCTCCAAGAATGTTTTTTTGAGGCAAAATCAAAGCTTGAATGGGTCCCAAGTGACATTAAGTTGTGGGCACAAAGGTTCCAAATTCTTCTTTACCTATTTAAAACTTAAAAAATGTCAAAGAACAAATAGATTAGATTTGGGATAGGGAGAGGATGCTCACCTCTTAGGAAGAAATTTTGAGTCAATTCCAACCCTTCTTCAAGGGTCTCTTCACATTAGAGGGTGAGACTAAATACAGTCACAAGGTGAGGGACCTTATAAAAAGGCTCATCCCTAGGAAGATCTCAGAAGAAGACTCCTCTAAATTATCAGCAAGCATAACTAGGGATGAAATTCAAAAGGCCATCACTTCCATGAATAACAAAAAATCCTTGGGCTGTGATGGACTGCCAATGGAATTTTACAAGTGCTTTTTAGACTAGGTTTGTGATGATCTATTGTAGGTGTATGTCAAAACCCTAAACAAAGCCTCTTTGGGAAGCAACATAAACAAGGGTATAATCATCTCCTTCCAAAAGGGGGTGACAAGACCCTAGTTAAAAATTGGAAGCAAATAACTCTCTTGAATGTATCTTATAAGATTTTGACTAAGGTTCTAGCCTTGAGGCTGGTCAATATTCTTCCAAGGTTCATTGACAATATCCAAATAGGTTTCATCAAAGGTAGACATATCTTGGAAAATCTTATAACAACTTGGGAAGTTGTGGAATGGGCTAAAGCATTAAATCAAAATGCTACAATGCTTGTATTAGACTTTGAGAAGGCCTATGATAGGGTGGAATGACACTTTTTGAGAACAATCCTTAAAACTTTTGGCTTTCCCAATCTATTCTACAATATGGTGGATACTCTCTTGAAGGATGCCTCTGCCCAAGTGGATGTAAATGGTTCACTATTTGAAGAAGTTAAGCTTGAGAGGTCCATCCGAAAAAGGATGTCCCTAGCACCAAGCCTTTTTTTTGTAGCCTCTGACGCCATTTTCTACATATTAAGAGACCATACACTCTCACCAAGGATTAAAGGCATTAAAATTCCAGATCAAATTGAACTGATCAATGTACAATTTGCAGATGATACTTCACTCTTCCTAGAGCTTGACAAAGAAAACATGGATTCCTTGATGAAGAAGCTTGACCTGTTTTGTCAAGCCTTTGGGAAAAAATATCCAATGCTAAGTCTATTGCTCTTGGGTAGGAAGTGTTAGGATTCAGGTAGATCGAAACAATAAACATTAACAAATATATTGTAGATTAAATAACCTAGAAATAACAATGAAGAATAACAGAAAAGAGATCAACACAAAATTTTAATGTGGTTCACCCAATATGGGCTACATCCATAGAACTTAGCCACCCAATGATTTTATTATCTAATACAAAACATATTACAATATTGTGAATCACACACACTGCAACTCACATCCCAACCACTTATAACAAGCTTTTTGGAAGCTTCTAGAATTAGGGTCTTACAAAGTTTTTTTTTTTCATTTGACGTGTTAGCAGGAAAACCTTGATGTGTTAATAGGAAAAAACCTTGATGTGCTAACAAAAAAAATTCAAGGGTTGCGCCCCTGAATCCCTACTATTGGGTGTTGCTACCCATGAACCCCGACGAGGATACATTACAAGTGTACAATATTTGCATGATTAGTCGTTACATACCAATAATGTCCCACTTGGAGACTAATCAGGCTCCACACCAAATAATCTACCACGTCGAGACTGGTCCTGGATGACACCACTAAACTTGCAACTCCCACTGGATTACAGGTCTAGCTGGTTTCTTATATCCACCATTATCAATCGTGAAGGCCAACATAAACTAATGAGGAAATCAGTTTCTCCCATGTAACTACCTTTGTGAACACATCTGCAAGATTCTCACTTGTGTGAATTTTATCCAAATTCAACTTTCCATCCTCTAAAATTGACTAGATGAAGTGGTATTTGAGTTGTATGTGTTGAAATACACAAGACAACTAAGAGGGTGGGGGGGTTAATCGGTTGTCACCAATCACACAAATCTCAAACAATTATTAGCTCCACATCCACTTTAATCTATTGTTAAGTATGACCATGAAGTGCAAATGATAGAAAGCAATATAAACACAACAAACACCATATTTACATGGAAAACCCAATAAGGGAAAAACCACGGTGAGGATTAACTCACAATATAGAGTAATTACAAAACCGTTTACAAAGAGGCTCACTGCCAAAGAGCTCACTACCCAAGATAGGACTCACTGTCCAAATGGGAGGCTCACTAACTACAGATACAAAAAGATAGAATGAATAATGTTACATAGATAAAATTATCTCAGTGCAATAGAAGATCCACCACAACTTGCACACATTTGCAGCCTTGATCAAAGAATTGCAGACACCATCGACTCACTACTTTCAAGAGTCTAACACATTAAAGTTCTCAATGTCTCAACTCACTTTCACATAATTTCTCACATCTATCTTTCTTCTCACACTTGTGGCTTCCAATCCTTAACATCTTTCCTTGCATTTATACCATCTTCAACCTTAGAAACTTTCTCCAAGGTTGGCTACACACGCTTCATTTTACAAATTTAAATTAGGTCAAAAACTTAACATTCTCATTGTGGATAAGAATGAGAGCAGACCAAACCAACACTTCACTAGGACCCAAAACAACATCTCGGATCAATCACATGCTTCCTTAATTGATACTTATCCTTCACATGACGTGAAAACACTAGGTTATCAAAACCTAATGAAAACACCAATGAACTTTGAAGTACACGCTTCTGCAACAAGAAGATAACATGCAGACCACAAAACACACTTCACCATACACTGGAACACATCTTAGACTCCTTCAGATTCATCTACAGCTACTGCAACAATCTTCATACACAAAACATTTTCCATCAGTCCATCTGGACTATACAGACACACATAGTAACTTTGAAACTAGTCTTCTAGAGAACCAAACCATGAACACCTTTGATAGAGCATAGATAACATCATTACAAGCCTTCTTCTAGATCCACAAGACCAGAAATAAACTAGCAGAGGATTTCAAAGAAAATACATTTCTCCCAGTCCATAGACAAACAACTCTGCCAAACCAATTCACACACCGATGAATACAACTGTCACTCTTCAACAAACCAAAATCTATAATCCAAGATATATCACCCAAGGATGCCCATAAATGACACTAAAAGCATAGGATCAACACAAAAGAAACTTAGAGCACATACCATAGCACATTTTGAGTACACACACAATTTTATCTTCACTATTTATTAATTTTCTTAAAAGCACTTGGTAACTCATCATATTAGCACACCTACAACACCATAAAGATAGCTCCATGTACTCACAACATCTCAACAGTATATCAACTATACATGCACCACCTACAATCACTTGATTCCTTTCTCTACAACAACCTATACTATGTTGACATCAATAACAACATTAATGATAACAGCACCATACTCATTCATACTTGTAACAATCTCCCCCTTTTCATTGATGGAAACACATGACTCTCTCTCCCCCTTTGAAATCAATGGAAAAGAACAAAAAAAATTTACATAATTTTGATCACTCCCCCTTGGGAGTGCACCCATAACAACATATATGTCATATTGTAACAATGATACTTCTTACTCCCCCTGAGGAGTAGACCCCAGTCATCAATCTAGACAAATGATGAATTTGTAGATCCATTGGAATGATGCACCTCCATGTGCACCTAGTTCAAACAAGGAGGGTCAGTAACCTCAAATTTCTCCTTGAGATACTCAAAAGTATCCTTCAGAAGAGCCTTAGTAAATATATCAACAAGTCGATCCTTTGTAGGAACATATGCCAGCCTAACTTCATTCTCCAATACCTTTTCTCTCAAGAAATGATATCTGATAGATATATTCTTTGTCCTTGAATGCATTACCAGATTCTTTTAAATACTTATTGCACTTGTATTGTCACAAAAGATCAAGATAGGCTCATCACACATCACTCCTATATCCTTCAATGTTTGCTTCATCCACAATACCTATGTGTGAGAAGATGCTGCTGCAATGTACTCAACTTTTGTAGTGGATAAAGAAACTGAATCTTGTTTCTTTCTTAGCCATGAAACCAACCTGCATCCAAGAAAGAATGCACCACCACTTGTACTCTTCTGGTCATCTACACAACCAACCCAATCTGCATCAGTATAAGCACTCAAAGTGAAATCAGTATCCTTAGGATACCACAAACCATAATTTGGAGTCCCTTTTAGATATTTGAATATCCTTTTCATAGCTTTAACATGTGTTTCTTTGGTTTTTGCTTGAAATATAGCAACCAGACATACTACATGCATGATATCCAGTCTAGTAGTAGTAAGATATGGCAGTCCACCAATCATAGATCTATACATGCTCTGATCAACATTAGGAGATTCATCATCCTTAATTAATTTGCATCTAGTCACCATAGGAGTACAGACTGGTTTGGATTCATCCATTCCAAACTTCTTCAGTAGTTCTTTAACATAACTTTATTGTGAAATGAATATGCCCTTATTAGTTTGATTCACTTGAAGTCTAAGAAATAAATTCAACTCACCAATCATAGACATTTCAAACTTTTTTTGCATCTCCTTTGCAAATTTCTTGCACATAGCCTCATTTCCTCCAAATATAATATCATCAACATACACAACCACTATCAACATTTTGTTTCCTTCAATTTTGAAATAAATATTATTGTTTGTAGAGCCTTTTTTGAACCTTTTTTGTGTCAAATACATTTCCAACGTTGCATACCATGCTCTAGGAGCCTATTTAAGTCGATACAATTCCTTTTTCAACTTATAGACTATGTCTAGTTGATCTAATAACTGAAATCCCTCTGAATTTTCCATGTAGACCTCTTCTTCCAATTCTCCATTCATGAATGCAGACTTAACATCCATCTAGTATAGCTTAAAATATTTGTGAGTGGAGAATGCTAAAAACATCCAAATAGCCTCCATTCTTTCCACCAAGGAAAATGTCTCCTCAAAGTCTATTCCTTCAACCTACGAATAACCTTTGCACACACACCTTGCTTCGTTTCTTACTACTTCACCATTCTCATTCAACTTATTCATGAATACCCATTTTGTACCAATTATGTTCTTGTTTACTAGTCTAGGAACCAATTCCCATGTCCGATTTTTCTCTATCTGCTATAATTCCTCTTTCATTGCTCTAATTCAATTTTCATCTTTGCATGATTAACATAGTCTTTTAGGTTCTATCTTAGAAGCTAAACACAAATTTACCTCAGCTTCCACCACTTTGCTTCTTGTCATTATACTTTTGTATTTGTCTCCAATTATCTATTCTTGAAGATGATTTTTCTAAACATATTTTGGAGTCTTAGGAGTAGGTTCTAGAGCTTATTCTTCCTTATCCTTCTCTTGTTCTTATCTGTAGATAGGTTCATCTGGTTCAACTTCACTTATTTAAACTTATCTATGCATATCTTCATCAACTTTTACATTTTCACTTTCAACAATCTTTCTCAATCTTGTATTGAAGCATCTATAAGCTTTAGTATCCAAGGAAAATACCCCTATCACATCTTGCATCAAAATTCATAGGTTCTCATCATCTCTTTTAATATAAAATTTGCTTGCAAACACCTTAAAGTACTTAACAGTAGGAATTTTTCCATGCCATAGTTCATTAGGGGTCTTTGTGATGTTACCTTTGATCTAAAATTTGTTAAGAATATAAATAGCAGTGTGAATTGATTCTCTCCAATATACTTCAAGTATATTTTCCTCTTTCATCATAGTCCTTGCATCTTCTTGAAGAGTCTTGTTTTTCCTCTCAGCAACTCCATTCTACTGAGGAGTTCTAGGAGTAGAAAGATGCCTCTTTATACCATGCTCTTCACAAAACATATTAAACTCATTGGAGATGAATTCTCCACCTCTTTTAAACCTTAAACATTTGATTTTTAGGTTCACTCCATTCTCCACTATAGCCTTGAACACCTTGAATCTATCTAGAGCTTGAGCTTCTCCCTAAGAAAAGTAACCCATGTCATTCTAGAATAATCATCAATAAGAAGCATAAAATACCCCTCACCATTAAGACTTCTTATTCTTGTGGGACCACAAAGGTCTATATGAATCAATTCTAGAATTCTGGTAGTTCATTGTTCTTTTCCTTTAAAGTTACATCTTGTTTGTTTTCCCAATTGACAACTTCTACAAATAGTATTGGTAGGCTTTGTGATTCTAGGAAAATCCCTAACAACTTCTCTTGAATTAATCATAATCAGGTTTTCAAAGTTTACATGTCCCATCCTCCAGTGCCATAGCCAACTTTCATTAACTTGAGACACAAAAAACTGACCATCAACACCCTTAAGCTAATAAATGCTTTCATATGTTCTTCTTCCTCCAGCTACCACAGTTTCAGACCCTTTTTTGATCTCATAAGTATTATCCTGAAACACAAGATTAAATCCTTTGCTACACATTTGTCCAACACTCAAGAGATTATTCCTTAATCCCTTAACATAATAGAAATCATCAGTAGTATGCTCTCCATCAAAACTAATTGTTCCTTTTCCAACAATCTTTGCACTAGAATCATCTCCAAACATGACTAATCCCCCATCATACTTTTCAAGTTTAGTGAACTTACTTTTGTCTCCAGTCACATGATTTGAGAAACCACTATCAATTACCCAATAATATTCATCTTGTCTAGCATGAAAGGCAATAACCAAAGTACCTTCTATCTCTTCCTTCTTGTTTTTTGGACCACATTCCCTTGCACATCTTCCATGGTTAGTAGACACTGATTTATTCTTTAAGGCTAAAAACAAGCATTCATCTTTATCATCCTCAAAATCAGATTCATCATTAGAAATTATAGCATCTTCTCTAACATAATACATTTTCTTGAGCTTTTTGTCCTTTTTGCATTTATTGTATTTGCTCTTCTTGTTTATGTCTCTATTAGGACATATTGAAGCATAGTGACCAATATTTCCACAACTGAAACATTTAAAAGGTAACATACCTTTGTACTTGTCGGTACCTTTCTTCAACTTATAAAATTTGCTTCCCACTCCTTTGAACTATCACCATCTAGATCATCTTCTGTCTTTGTGTCTTTGAAGGTTTTTTATGTTTTCTCCTTTTCTTTTCCAAATTTCCTCATTTCAAAAGTAGTCAAGGTGCCAAATAGTTGTTCTATAGTGAATTTCTTTGGATCATACACTTCCTCAATGGCTGAGACCTTATCACTGTAACTCTCTGGTAGGGTCATTAGAATCTTCTCCATAACACCTTCACCTGTCAGAGGACCACCTTGATTTTTGACTTCATTTACTACAATATCAACCCTCTAAAATTAGCTTGCAATGTCTTCACCTTCTTCCATTTTCAAGTTCTCATATCTACACTTAGCTGTTAGCTTCTTTGAAAATTTGACTTTATCATTTCCTTCATGGATATCTTTCAACTTTTCCAAAACTTCATAAGCAATTCCCAATGAAATAACTTTTTTTAGCTCAGTCTTAGATAAAGAACTATAGATTGCATACCTTGCTTTTTCATTTCCTTCATAGGAAGAAATATCATCTACAAAAGAAGGACCACTTATTGGCTCAACATATTTTGTCTAAAAAAATTTCCAAGTCTTGTAACCAAGAGAGATCAGGTAACCTCTAATCTGCACTTTCCAGAAACTGCAGTCAAATCCATCAAATAGAAGGATTGCCAATTTTTGCACCATCAAATCTACCTCAAGTAGTTAAGCTCTTCTTTGAGGAACCAAAGCTCTAATACCAATTGTTGAAATGCACAAAACAGCTGCAAGGGGTGGTCAGTCAATTGTCACCAATCACATAAATCTCAAACAATTATTAACTCCACATCCAATTTAATCTGTTATTAAGTATGAGCATGAATTGAAAATAATAAAAAACAATATCAACATAAGAAACACCATATTTACGTGGAAATCCCACTAAGAGAAAAACCATGGTGAGGATTAACTCACAATATAGAGTAATTTCAAAACCATTTACAAAGACGCTCACTACCAAAGTGATCACTACCTAAGATAGGACTCACTGTCCAGATAGGACTCACTGTCCAAATGGGAGGCTCACTACATATAGATACAAAAAGATAGAAAGAAGAATGCTACATAGAGAAAACTATCTTAGTGCAACAAAAGATCCACCACAACAACTTGCACACATCTATAGCCTTGATTAAAGAATTGTAGACACCATCAACTCACTACTTTCAGGAGTCTAACATATTAAAGTTCTCACTGCCTCAACTCACTTTCACATAAGTTCTCATATCTATCTTGCTTCTTGCACTTGTGGCTTCCAATCCTTAATATCTTTCCTTGTATTTATACCATCTTCAACCTTAGAAACTTTCTCCAAGGTTAGCTACACACGCTTCATTTTACAAAATCAAATTAGGTCAAAAACTCAACATTCCTATGGTGGATAAGAATGAGAGAGAACCAAACAAACACTTAACTAGGACCCAAAACAACATCTCGAATAAATCACACACTTCCTTAATTGATACTTATCCTTTGCATGACGTGTAAACACCAGGTCGGACAAACCTAATGAAAATACCAATGAACTTTAAAGTATACACTTCCGCAAAAAGAAGATAACATGTAGACCACATAACATGCTTCACCATACATTGGAAGATGCCTTTAGATTCACCTGCAACTAGTGCAACAATCTTCATACATAGAACACTTTCCATTAGTCCATCCGGACTATACAGACACACACAATAACTATGAAACTAGTCTTCTGAAGCACCAAACCATGAACACCTTTGATAGAGCATAGATAACATCATTACACGCCTTCTTCTAGATCCACAAGACCATAAACAAAGTAGCAAATGACTGTAGAGAAAATACATTTCTCCCAATCCATAGACAAATAACTCTGCTAGAACAATTCACACATCGATGAACACAACTTTCACTCTTCATCAAACCAAAAGCTATAATCTAGGATATATCACCCAAGGATTCCCATAAACAACACTACAAGCATAGGATCAACACAAAAGAAATGTGGAGCACATACTGGAGCACATTCTGAACAAACACACAATTTTGTCTTCACTATTTATTAATTTTCTCAAAAGCACTTGATAACTCATCATATTAGCACACCTACAACACCATAAAGATAGCTCCATGTACTCACAACATCTCAGCAGTATCTCAACTATACATGCACCACCTACAATCAGTTGATTCCTTTCTTTGCAAAAACCTATACCATTTTGACATCAATGAAAACCTTAATGAAAACACCACCATACTCATTCATACTTGTAACAATATGTGCTTAGTTTTTGAATGCAGAGATGAATTCTTAGTAAGATGAATGACACTCTAGCTATCCATTTACAAAGGTCTATCTTCTTATCATTGTTCCAATTCCTCCAAAAAATGTTGTACCAAATCATCTCCGTGCTAGCTTCCATAGTAGAAACATACTCAACTTTAGTGGTTGAAAGTGCAACAACCTTTTGCAACCTTGAAATCCAATTGATTGCAGTACCTCCTATAGTAAAAACATACCCTATAGTACTCCTCTTGTTATCAATATCACCCACCATATCAAAGTCAACATATCCTTTTAGAGCAATTTTTTTTTCCAAAACATAGTTTCTTTGAAGTAGTACCTCTTAAATATCAAAGAATCCATTTTACCACATTCCAATGTTCCATTCCCAGATTGCTCATATACCTACTCATGACTCCCACTACATGTGCAATATTTGGCCTTGTGCATACCATTGCATACATCAAGCTACCAACTATTGATGCATATGGTATCTTAGACATTTTTTCTTTCTCCTCTTGTGTCTTTGGACACATCTCCTTAGTCAACTTAAAATGACTAGGAAAAGTTGTACTAACTGCTTTTGCATTCTACATGTTAAAACCTTTCAACACCTTCTCTACATACTCAGTTTGAGACAAAAATATTTTTTTGTTTATCCTGTCCCGTGTGATCCTCATACTAAGGATTTGTTTTGTAGCACCCAAATCCTTCATAGAAAATGAATTTTCTAATTTCTTCTTAATTTCATTAATATGCTACATGTTAGATCTGACAACAAGCATGTCATCAACATAAAGAAACGAGATAATATAGCTACCATTACCTAATTTCTTAAAATAAACACAATAATCAAAATAAAATCTTTTGTAACCTTGTTCAGACATAAAACTATCAAATTTTAAATACCATTTCCAAGGTGATTATTTTCGTCCATACAAACTCTTCTTTAACCTACACACATTTTCCACCTTACCCTTGACCTCATATCATTGTGGTTGTTGCATGTATATTTCCTCTTCCAAATCTCCATGGAGAAATGTTATTTTCACATATAGCTATTCAAGATGCAAGTCTTTTGTAGCCACAAACTTAGAATAGTTGTAATAGAAGTCATCTTTACAACTGGAGAAAATATTTCATCAAAATCTATACCTTTTTCATGTGCAAAACCTTTTACCACGAGTCTATCCCTATATCTTTTCTTGCCTCCAGCTTCTTCCTTCAACCTACAAACCCATTTATTTGGAAATGCTCTTTTACCTGTAGACAATTGGACTAAGTCCCAAGTCTAATTCTACAGCTAGGAATCCATTTCCTCTTTCATGCCTAGCTCCCACTTATTTTTTGCATCTACCTGCATTAATTCTTCATAACCTTTAGGTTCACTAGAATCAATTAATAATATAGAATATAAATATGGAGAAAATCTTTTTGGAGGTCTAGTTATCCTTGTAGAATGTCTAACACTTGTAGGATTCTGTGAGATAACTTGTTGTTGCTAAGCATTAGGTACCACTAGATTTTTTTTTTCTGGAATCTCATCCAACACCACATATTCATGTTTGGCCTATTCATGCTTCTTTTCCTATAGTTGGTCCTTATACATGACCTTCTCATTGAATATAGCATCTTTGCTCCTAATGATTTTATGATTTTCATAATCCCATAACCAATAAGAAAATTCATCTACTCCATATCCAATGAAGGTACATTTTTTAGACTTATCCTCAAGCTTGGTTCTATTTTCAATATCAACATGGACAAAATATTCACAACCAAAGTTTTTTCAGAAATGAATAGTTTACCTTTTTATACGTCCAAGACTCCTATGGAATGCCACCATCCAAAGGATTTGAAGGTCCCATGTTTATTAAATAAACATCGGTATGTAAAACATCTACCCAAAATTGTAAGGGTAGTCCAACATGCAATCTCATGCTCCTTGCACACTCCATATTGGTCATATTCATCATCTTAGAAACCATTTTCTTGTGGGGTTCCAAGAACTATTTTCTGCCTATGAATTCCATTATATGAACAATAATTTTCAAATTCTCTATTGTAATACTTGCCTCCATTATCATATCTGAGACACTAAAACTTTTTTCTTGTCTCATTCTCAACCAAAGCTTTCCACTTTTTACAAGTTTCAAATACTTTTGATTTTTGTTTTAGGAAATACACCCATGTTTTCCTAGTTGTGTCATCAATAAAAGTAACATAATAGCAAGATCCACCAAGAGAAGATACCTGAGTTGGTCCCCATACATTTGAATGCACAAGCTCTAATTTCTCACTCTTCTTCTCTTTCCCTCCCAACTTTGATAAATCGAACTCTTATGTTTTCCATAAATACAATTTTTGCATAACTCAAAGTTAATCTCCTTCAGACCTAATAGCAAATTTTTGGAGTGAAGGATATTCATCCCTTTCTCACTCATGTGGTCAATTATATGGTGCCACAATTATGTTTCTGTCCCTATAGAAAGTGTTATAATTGTCTCAGTAGCAACTATTTCTTTAGCAACTAAGGTAGAATAAGTATTACCAATACACAAATACAATGTGCCTACCTTTTCACCTTTAGCTATTACTAATGCACCTTTAGTGACCTTCCATAATTTGTCTGAAAAGGTAACTACGTAGCCTTCACTACCCAGTTGTCTTACAAAAATTAAATTCCTTCTCAAATTTGGAACATGCCTTACCTCTTGTAGCAACCATTCATTTCCATTCTGCAACTTTATTTTTATCTTTCCTTTTCCAACAATCTAACAGGATTCATCATCACCCAAATATACCTGTCCAAAATCACATTGAACATAATCTACAAAATATTTCCTATGGGGTGTGGCATGAAGTGAAGCCCCTGAATCTATTACTTGGGAATCATTCACATTATCTAAAAACATAATTCAAGCATCGTAAAATTTATTACTTGCAACATTAGTGTTAACTTATTTTAATCTTTAGGTTTAGATAAGTTTTACAAAGGTAATTTGATATTCCATGTCACATTTCTTAAGTTTCAAAAAATATCAAATAAACCCAAAGTGTATCCAAAAGAAAATTCACGTTCACTAAAAAGAGGGAAAAGATTAAAGTTTGTTTCTTTTGAATATTTCAAACTTTATCCACAAGAAGCATTAGGGTTTCAGGTAGATGGTGTTGAAAGAATCCAAGGAGACATGATGCACTATACAGATGTGGGGTGCACGTTGTAGTTTTGGGAGATAAACTTGGAATGATACATGGAGATATATCAAATTCAACAACAAGTTGCATACGATTCATTACTTTCCTCTCAACTTGACATGTATCACCACGTTTCAAATATTCATGAAGGCCCATCTCACATTGCAGAGGTTGCAAGAATTGATTGAAGCAATGACACATCAATCCACGTATCCTAGTTTTCTAGGGTGCATTTTCAATATGGTATGTATCTCATCAAATCTCTGTCTCTTTTAGAACTTGTACAGGCCATTCAAGGGTCATTTCAAGGTTCCCAAATTCATTGAAATGTGCGTTGAGATAGTAGTGGCAGTGTTTGTGAAGTCTATCTTAGAGGTATTTCATGGAAAATATTTAGTTGTGGAGTCATATATCCCTCCTATGGTTTTAGATTTTGAAGCCTATAATTCTAGTTGTTAAAATAAATCCTGTACGATTATACTCTAGTTTACAAGTTAATATACTAGAGTTGAAAAATTATAATGAGAAAAAAACTCCAAGCTTTCAGCTAGTAAAGAAAAGCATTTTATGTTGTAGAGGTGGAATGAAACTCAACATTTTGGTTATGGGGAAACACACATGGAGAACATGAAAATAGGAAGGATTGACACATAATGTCCTCAAAATCTTAATTAAATTGGGATATGAAAAGCCTATGTCTATACAAACTCAAAGCCTTTTGATTGTCATGAGTGGAAGGGACTATATTGGTCTAGCAAAAAATAGGTTCATCAAGTTGGGTTGTGGTCATGAGACAAAAGGGTTATCAAATTTCAAAGTGAGGATGTATCTGAACTTGAGGAAAAGTAGCCATAGCACCAAAATTTAGAAGCAGCCAAACAAAGTTGGTTCTCAGATTCATGAAAAGGAAGATATTGATCCTTCAACAAATGAAACATATGGTTCCATGCCAAGGGATTTAAGATCTATGTTGGCATTTTCCTCTAGAGACCTAGTTCTAAAAAGATACAAATGGCTACTTGACAATAACCAGTATTTCCAAGCTCCTACAAATCTTGCTAAAGATGCACATGCTATGCTAGAGTCAAAGATGGAAGTTTTTGTTGTTTTTGCCTTGCAAAAAAAAAGCTAGGTATATACAATAATTTTAATCAATTATATCTATGATGGGAATTCGAGACAAAAGAAGAGTGGCAGCCCTCACAAAAGAAGATGGAGTTGCTCATTCTACAATATAGGTTGCACCTTCAAGGATAATTAGTAGATTTTCTAGTGGATTTGTTGTAACTGTTGCAGCAAAGCTTATGGAATTTTTTCTTGGTGTTGATATAGGTGGAAGTGTGAAAGTGCTCATTGAATTTTGTGGCATCCTAGGGTTCTTCCCTTCTCATGAGGGTTGTCTCTACTATGGGTGTTGTGTAGATGACTCATATTTTTGACATTTTTGGTTGGTTTGCAAGGGATTTAGATTTTCTATGACATGTTTTTCATACACTTTTATAGTTTCCATTTATGGGATACAAACAAATCAAGGCATGTTATAATAGTATATGATGGCTTTCAGCTTACAAAGACCCCTAGTGGTTGGACTATAAGCATAATTATTCAGTCAAGCTAAATAATGACACAACTTTTTTGAGGAAATTTATAGTCTTTTAGCAGGGGATATGCACATTGCTAATGAAAGAAACAGTCATATGTATTAGGAGAAGTCATTCTCATGCTTGAGCAATAGCCTTGCAAATTGGTTGAAGGAGCTCAAACAAATTCCAATCCATTATGAAGGAAGTGACAAGCTCATGTACCAAAAATAGGACCTCATAAAGGCATAGGAAGATAAGGAAGTTGAACATAAAGAAGGAGCAGAATAAGCATGGCAAGTGGTTTGCTATAGGCTTATAAGGGTGATGACAGTCAAAATGTAGCATTCAATGATAAGAGAACGTAATGTTGCAAAGGTGGAAAATAAGAAAGATAGGAAGAACTAGTTGATATGAAAATATTAAGAGCTCTAGAGGATTTTTACCTAAGATTAGGTTGCAACTCGAATGTTGCTAAGGAGTGAAAATTAATAGTTCTTGTAGGTTGAAATATTAGCATACATGCAAGGTAAATCCCTTTTTATTTTGAGGCTGCTATCTTGTTTTTATTCCACTCGTGACAATGGTGGTAATTGTGTCAAAATGAGTTGCCCATAGCACTCATTGGTATAGTGTATATTTAACTCGAGTTGATGAAAGTCATGATGCATGAGTGAACAGAGGGACCTTGGTTTCCTTCATTATGTATAGTGGATAGACACAAATATTAGTGAAAGAATTAAATTCATGTACAGTCAGAGATCCAAACCTTCTGTAAATTGAAAGAAGTTTCATGATAGTGAACGTTAATATTGTCTTAAGTAGTTAAGGATTTCACTATGAATGAATAAGTATGACTTGCAAGCTAAAAATATACCTTGAAGACAATGAGAAAAGATGGTGTAATTGAGGCAGCCTATATGATAAGGTATGTAAGGAGCAAGGTATTGAAAGGAAAGTGTTTCCAAATCCTCAAGGGGTAGATGCTAGGGGTTTGATGGGTAGAATTAACAAAATGAAAGCTGATCTTCAAGCTAAATATTCCATAAAACTTGATTTTGCAATAGGATAGTGCCAATGCACCAATTTTGACGACAATGAAGACAAATCTATGCAACAACAAAGCAAATTTAGACTGTGAATAAGAAGTATGTGGTTGCAAGAAAAGAATGCAACAACTCTCAACATAAGACCTGGGGTAGTACTCATAAAAGGACTCAAAGGTAGTGGATAATACATATGGATTCATTCTTTGTTGTGGCTTGTGGACAAGATGAAAGGGAAAAATACTATGAAGTGGGCAGTGATCTATACAATTCAATATCAAAAGATAAGATGGGGTTCATAGTTTACATACAACTTCATTGTTCAAGTTCACGAGATGGAAGCTTTTAGACCTATTGAATGATAGTCACAACAAGGGAAATCTCCACATTTATTACTTAAAGTCTCAAAACATCTATGCTACTATGTTAGATCTAAAGGTTTTATATCAACATGTTTGAGGATAGAGATACCTAGCCTGTCAATCAAAGACATCACAATGTCAAAGTGAAAATCACTAAGACCATGGAGGTATAGTGATAATTCTAAATGCATGACAGTAACCATAACTGACAAATAAGATGTTAGTTCCATAAGGAAAAATTGCAGGGTAGTTAAGGGCACTTTGAATGAATATTCAACAATATGTAATCAAATAGTTAAAGGCCATCAAAAGAAAGAGTGACAGTGTGCATCAAAGATCAAGACAAAGCTTTTTGTAAATGAGACAAGTGTTAAAGCTTTAGTCTTGAGGGAATATTCTTGTTCTCTTGGAATTTTTGACTACTTTAAAACCTTTTAACATATTTTTAAAATCTTAAGGGAAGGAGGTGGCAGTTGTTAAGAGATTTGTTGCCAATTATGAGTAGTTGGAGGTTAGTTATGCTTTCTTCCAAGCATCTAGAGGAGGTTGTGTAGTTGTCAAACAAGTCGGAGCATATCTAGGAAAATTTGAAGCTTTCCCAAGCATCTAGAAGATATTTTTATAAGCTTTAACAGTACACAAGGTTATCGAATGACTTTTTCAGCCTTCAAACAACTTTTTGGCTTGTTAAGGAGCTACAAAATAGGCTTTTATTTTTTGGACAACCAAAAGAGATTGAGTCGGCAAGATGGAATGAAGACTTCCTCGGCACATGTTCCTATATTTTTGTAAGTTGTTGCATATCTATAAGGATCATTTTTCAAGCCTTTTTTGAGTTAGTTCTTGTTGTTTACCAGCTGCATATTATAACTATTATGAGTTCTTTCAAGCATGAATAGTATTGTAACTCATTTTCAGACTTGTACAAGTTGTAAAAAACAACTTTTATCAATAAAATTTAGTTGATTTTACCTTCTCAAAGCTTGTTTCATTGTGTGCAAAGTGAATATTGACGAATGTACTTGTAAAATATTATGTGCTTCCTCTTTTGTATGTCTCTTTCAACACATTTAGGAAAGATAGATTGTATCTTCTATGCAGGTCATATGATTATGTCAAGGATAAAAGTAGCAACAAGTTATGAAATATTCTTTCCTTCTTGAGTTGTGAGTGTCCCAACTTTCTATGAAACACTTATACATAGGTATGATGAAATTTTGAGTTGTGTTATGCTATAGCTAAATCATTGACCAATTGTGTGTGTCAACATAAAAGTTATAGGTGTAACACAGGGAATCAAGAAAGATCAAAGAAACACAATGCAATAAACTCAAATGTAAACTATGCTATCAACAAAGAACAATGAAAAAGATAAAAACATAAATAAATAAAAAATCTCACCAAATATCTACATAATTCCATGCATAGCCTCGATTGTCCTCTTTTTTCCCGTTGCATGATAATTTCCCTTAGATTTCTAAGTGTGCAAGTATAGCCTATGATAGTATGATTCAAAAAAAATCAAAGATTCAGATAATTGATTGATTCCAAAAGTCATAAGATTTTGAGAGGAGTAACAATGATGAAGGTCAAGCCAATTTATAGAAAATAGAGTTTTTGAATGACAAGCTCAGATTGAAAGATTCGACATGCATTGAGATTAGTGTTAGTAATAATGCGAGTGATAAAGCATAAAAGGTGGAGATTAAGAATAAATATTAATTTAATCTTTAGTTGAAAATGTTTGAAACTTAGAAGAATAATGATTGCATGTAAAGGATAAAGATTGAATAGAGGAAATGGTCTGTTCAAACGTATGAATGAATGAATTAATATAATTTTTCACACTAAAGAATTAAAACTAGATAACTGACTGATTAAGATAGGGAGTCTATACATCAAAGACAATTAGATATTAAATCAGGAGATGACTAACTGATCTAATTAAATCTCAACTTAAGTGGTAAATGAATAATTAGATAACTATATGATTATCCAATCACATAAGAATATGCCAAGAATAATTCTTTTTATGAATTAAATGATTATTTAATTCAACATTCAAAATTTGAGGATTAAATTAAATAAATTAAGATTTATTTAATTAATCAGGATTGACTAAAGGTAATTATGAATTAATTAAATAATTAAAGTTATTTAATTAATAGATGAGAAAGGACTTTAGAAAATAATTAAATAATTAACATTATTTAATTATGACAATGAAGTATGAATTATGAAGAAATTAAAGTCGCGGGCCTAGACCAATTTTTAGTGTCTACATTTTCCCCCTCTTTGATACAATGTCATTTCAATGTTGTGTCAAAGAAAATAAGTCAAAACATGCCCCATTCATGCCTGAGTGTATAATAGATAAGGGTATGCCTCCTCGGGAAAAATGACAATTTTTTGAAAAATTCCAAAAAAAATTGGAAATTATCTCGATTAGTCAAATTTGATGGCCAGAAGTTCAATGGTGGTAAAATAAATGAGTTTCAGCGAAGTTTGGTAGGTGAAATAGTCCTCAGAAGTTGAGAAATAGTGTTCCTAGTACACAAGGTTTGAGAAAATCCCTCCAAAAACCCTAGGTATAAATGGAAATAGGGTGGAAAATCAATTCATTTGCACCCATCAAGTTTGGAAATTATAATTTTTTGCTTTGAAGCTCTCTGCAAACATGTTGTATATTCCCTACACAAAGCACCATTGATATTGCATTTGGACCTTCAGATGACCAGCCGACGTAGGACCCCTAGTACGTACTTGAAAACCATCTTTTGAAATTTTTATTTTCACGCATTTTTAGACAATTAATGTTTTATTTTGAAATACTTCACTTTTGAATCAACACATATTCGTCTGTGTCCGACGCATGTGACTAAAAAATGACGTGTATGAAGAAACACATCTAGGGTAGTTTAGGCATTTAAGTTGAATGACCACATTTGTATTTTTCTGCACCACATGCATAGTTTTAAGTTGCATGTGTTAGGCGCACTAGTGCATGTATAATTTTGCATCGCATATGTGTTTTGCTACGCATTTTCATGATTGAATGGTTGATTAATAATAAACTGCATTTGTAAAATGTGATGCATATGCATGAGTGTTTGGGTGTGTTTTTTGTTTGCCGCATTTGCATTAAGTAATGCATCTGCTTTATGATATGACACATTTAAGGTTTTGCGACACATTTTCCATTAATAATGACACATGTACAATTTTGACAAGCACTTGTTCTAAAACAACTTATTTTCTTGTTAATTTTTTTGAAAAATTGATCTGTTTCTGACACTAGATATGCATTATTTAGGTTACTTTAGATTCAATTTACACCCAGGAGTCAAGGCTGACAACATTTGAGTTTCAAGATCAGTTGCAGAGCGGTGAGAAATGGTTCATACAGAACCTAGGATTGCATCATGTTACTTTCATGACCACCATTTGGGAAAATCGAGGTTTATTGACTGCACTTTGTGAGCATTGGCATTCTGAGACATCCTCTTTCCATTTTCCTATAGGAGAGACCATTGTCACCTTAGATGATGTTTATAGGATTTTGGGATTGCTGATTAGGGGAGTGAGAGTCTTGTATGATATGCAGAGGGGTCCTAGTGAGTTGTCTCAATTTTATCTGCATGATGATATTAGGTAGCTAGGTATAGAGCACTATGAGATTAGATGGCATGTCTTGGCCGATAGGTATGAGTGGATAGATTGTATGTTATGCACATTCATTGGAGGGATTTTTCTACCTGACCATCAAGGTCATGGGTTTCCTATGGGATGGGGTGAGATGTTAGTTGGTATGCTAGAGCGACAGGTTGTGTATGCATGGGTCCCTTGTTTGCTTGCTATGTTATATTTCCATTTACATGATATAGCCCATAGGGAGGCACAGTCGATGAGCTACAGTACCACTCTGCTTATGATATGGGTGTGGGAGCACATTGTTGTGTTCTTCTCACCTGTTACTATTGAGTTAGATCATGGAGCTCCTTATGATTTCCGATATGCAAGGGCCATTTCCAAGATACATGTAGGAGATACAAGGTATTATCGATATGTTATTGATACCATAGTACAGTTTATATGGAGTTCGTACATGGATTGTGCATGATGGTTAGATGAGGATTGACACCTGCCCTTCTACAGATAGACACAGTACTTGATTGGGAGGACAATTTCTAGGGTACACATCATTGAGAGACACCTACTGGATAGGGTCCTCAAACAGTTCAGCAAGGTTCAAGATGAGCCACATGCCCAAGCAGAGTTTGCCCAATCTTCTAAGGAGGTTCCTCTATGGGGACCACAAATTCCTATTGCTACAAAAGAGGCCGATAGTGATGCTTTACAACCTATGCAGTGGGGATGGAGGGGCAAAGTAGCAGATCCTGGGATGATGGTTGCTTATGATACTTGGTGGGAAGATCACATGCCTATTCCTTTTACAAATCCATATCAAGATGCACCTATTGAGAGGCAAGGTATAGGACCTCGAGGTAGGTTTGGTAGTAGCAGAGGTGGTTGTGGGAGAGGAGGAGGTTAGAGGGGTGGTGGTAGGGGTCGACGAGTCCGTAAAGGCTGAGGCCCACATTTGTAACTTGTCCGGGAGGAGGGAGAGGGAGAGAATGTGATGATGTTAGAGGTTGGTAGAGGAGAGGAGGAAATCAGAGGTGGGGTTGGTAGAGAGAATTTTGTAGAGGAGAATGTTGGTGAGGAGCATGTAGAGGAGGAGGTAGTTGGGAAGGAGGAGGAGATAGATTCTCTTGGTATGCTTGCAAGATACTAGAATGATGAGGAGGAGGAGGAGATGGGTGATCCGGAGTAGGAGCTATGGGACAGGATTGTGGAGGACTAGGATATTGATGAGGGGGAGAGGCCACAACGGGAGGAGGGTTCCAACGATCAGTGATTAGTTGATTTGCAGGCCATAGTAGAGTCCTTAGAGGAGCAGTTGAGAGTGATCACAGCGGAGAGGGACTCAATTTAGATCGAGAGAGATAGAGCCTACTTGGACAAGGATCAGGAAGTAGCTCAGAGACAGGAGAATGAGTAGAGATCTGTGGAGTTGAGGGTTGTTTACACTGGGCCACCTACAACTTTTGCTCAGGAGTTGGTTAGGGTAGGTGATTGAGAGTGCTATTACAAGGGTTTATATGAGTAGGAGGTGCCTCCTGAGAGACGAGCTCCTAGCTATTCTCAGGCACATAGCAACAGTTCATGAAGCAGATCACACAACATGACTCAGAGCATAGAGGGGGTTGTAGGACCTCACAGATCAGGACCTTATGATAGGCCACCATTTGCACAATGATCATTAGCATCTCATTGTTAGTCACCTCCACATTCTCCACATGGGAGTAGTGGGAGTTCCAGCTAGGGACATGTTCTGATATTTATTTATAGACATTGTATTTTGATCATAGAGCCTACAAGCTCCATTTTGAGAGATACATTTGAAATTGTACTGTGACACTTTTTTGAGCGATATAGATATGATTTTGGCAATGATTTATATGATATGTAGTTCTTTTTTATGATATGCACATGTTATGGATGCTATGGTGTTTACTCTATGATGTTTATGCATCCTATAATGATGTTATGTTGATTCTACATGATGATGTATGCATTTACTGTTATGATATTTATAAATGTCGTGTATGGATTCTATATTCATGATTATGAGATGCAATGTGATGTATGTATTTACAGTTCTTTGTGAATGTATTTAATATGATACATTGCTACAAATTATGATTATTAATGGATGATATGTCATGGATTCCTAAATGTTATAGATATGTATTATTTTGTGTTTTTCAAATGAAGCATATATGTATGATGATGTCTAAATGATTTTTCTGACATGAATGCATATGCAGGATGATTTATTTTTTTGTGTGTCATAGGAATCCATCATAATGCAAGAAAGAAGAAATGTTAGTGCAAAAATAAATGAAAGGTAACATAAAAGACATGAATGTTAGTACTAGAAATCTTCGATGTTTTTCTGTAGCACAATAGGCCTTGCATTAAATCATCATTAGGTGGTAACTATACAAATGGACAACAAACACCATGATATGAGATAGACCAAGGTGTGCAAGGTCATCCACTTGCTAAAAATAGACAATCGTAGACAAGGAATGTCCTAACTCATACTAAGGGAAAAGTTTCCCCAATCTTTTTGTCAAGACAAAACACAGATAAAAAACAAATAAAAAATGGGTCATGAGACATCATTGCTCCTCTAAATACTTCATGGGACATCCTCGAGGAAGCTAGTAACATGAATAAAAAACAAAGCCAAAAGATAGTCGACAAACAACAGTCAAAGAAAAGAGAGTCCTGATACATATTTACTTCTCTAAATCCTTCATGGGACATCCTCAAGAAAGCTTAGTAATAGGACTCACAGATCAAATCAAATGAATAGAGAAGACAAATAGGCCACAAAGTCAACAACTAGTAAAAATATTTGCCAAAACTTTATCTATTTTTTTTATTGTTTAGATTGAGTAGATGATTGATTGATAGGGCCTGATTTGAGGAAGGACACATACTGTATAAGACGTTGAGTTTGGTTTCTATTTTGTGACTATCTGCATAAGGCATGACAAAGCTTGGTTTTAGAAAGAAATGTATTGTATAAGACATTGAGTTTTATGTCGTTGATGTGACAAACTGTGTAAGGCTATGATGATTATTTTCCTAATGTCTGTTTCTAGGAAGGACGCATCCTGTATAAGACATAAGTTGATTATTTTGGTTATTGCTTTTGGAAATTTGTTTGATTGACTTAATGACCTTGTTGAATTTTTTTCTTGTTGATGCATGACTTGTCTTGATGTTTTGACAAAAAAATTGTGCTTGATGACGAATGCTAAAGGACCGACCTAGTGCAGCCTCGAGGGCTTGTCAATTGATGGACTTGCCTACATTATACATGCAGATACCTCATAGTTCGACTAGACTATGACCGAAGAGAATGAAAAAGATTTAATTTATTTATAGATAAAAAGATGTGTGTGATAGTGAATCTGATGAACCCTAATGGACTAACCTAGTGCGGCCTCAGGGGCTCATCAATTGATGGCCTTGCCTACGTCATACCTACGTCATACACATAGAGACCTCATAGTTCGACATGACCAATGACCTTGTCATATAGATAAATGGATTGAGTCATGATTTTATATAGACAAACCTAAAAGGACTGACCTAATGCCTAGGGGCCACATTGACAGATGGCCTTTCCTACATCTAGTTGAAGAGGCAACACAGTTCGACAATTAACAAAGACTAACAAGTGCAATTGACTCTGACTCTATTTTTGGATTTTTGACATGTTTTTTTTTTTCTTTTTGAAGTTTTCTGATGTTTTTGGATTCTTTTCGGGACATTTTGTGATGTTTTTGGAGTTTTTTCAAGACATTTTGTGATCTTTTTGGGTTTTTTCAATGGTTTTACGCCCTCAAAACAACCATTGTAAGAATCAAATGATGTAAGTCAAGCTTTTTCCTCTAGTAAGGTATAAGACCAATTTATTATGGATCTGATGGGATGTGGATACGAAGTGTGCTTGATGTCAATAATTCCAAGTTATGGAAAGGACAACCATTTATTATGAGTGGTATGTACAGGTGATGGATAAGAAAGATAGGTGATATGTACAAGGAAGTCAGATTGGAATGATGGTATACAAAGGAGCAAAGTCAATTACACATGGCACATGTTTGTTAGGTTTTCACCATGTACTTATCCAAAGCACCACTGAAGTGGTTTTCACTATTTGGACAACTTATTTCTCTTTACTATTTTCTTGATTTTTTTATTTTTTTGATGTTACCAAGACACCTATTTGCCAGGTTTTCACCTAGGTAATGATTTTTTTTTTTTTGTTTTTTTTTTAAATTTTTGATGATTAAGGCGAGGCTCTCATAAGCTATGGGTAGAACTTATTCAAATGAAGGCTATTGATTGGTGTTGATAATGGTTCCCCTTCAAGAGTAGAAATTTGGTATGCTCCTGATCCAAAGGCTTTTGTGACAATGTAGGGCCCTAACTAGTTTGGTTCAAACTTTCTTGGTTTCTCTCTTTCTACTTGATTCTTGGATTTTCCATTAAGACTAGGTCACCAATGTCAAAATTTTGATTCAATACCTTCCTGTTGTAGTTGTGAGAAGACGAATTTGATATGCTTGGAGATGATCTATTGCCTTTTGTCTTCATTTGTCTAGAAATTTTGGCTCATGTAGTCTTGACACATGATACTCTTCATCATCAATATTCCCTTTCAAATATACCCTTAGGGAAGGAATCTTGACCTCAATAGGCAAGACGGCCTTAGAACTGAATACCAAGGAATATGGAGTGGCACTAGTGGGAGTATGAATACTTGTGTGGTAAGCCCGTAAGGCAGGGTTAAGCTATAAATGCTAATCATGACCAACATCATTGATAGTCTTCTTAAGGATTCTGATGATTGTTTTGTTAGATTCCTTAGCTTGGCCATTACCTTGTGGGTAATATGGGGTGGAAAAGTGGTGTTGGATATGGAATTCTTTGCAAAGGTGATAGACTTCTTGGTTCTTAAATGGACGGCCATTATATGTGATTATGGATTGAGGAACACCATACCGACAAATGATATAGTTCAAGATAAACTTAGAAATTTGTGTGCCAATAATGTAGGCCATAGGAATGGCTTCAACCCACTTGGTAAAGTATTTAGTTGCAATAATAATGAATTTATGGTTGTTAGATGATGTAGGGTGTATCTTACCTATGAGGTCAAGTCCCCATTGGGGAAAGGACCGTGGTGATGTTACTAGACAGAGCTCTTGTGTTGGTGCATGTATCAAGTCTTTGCGAATCTGACATTGGCATCATTTCTTAACAAAGATATATGAGTCCTTTTCCATTGTATTCCAATAATAACCTAGTCTCATAATCTTCTTAGCTAAGGTAGGACCGCTAGAATGGGATCCACATATACCCTCATGCACCCACACAAGGTTTCTTGTGCTTCTTTGGTATCGAGACATCTCAATAGGGTATTGTCTAGGGAACGTCTATAAAGGGTATCTTCGATGATAGTATACTTGGTTGACTTACCGATAAATTTCCTACATTGGTTATTTGAGAGGTCAGGAGGTAGGATTTCTACATGGAGGTAATCATATATGTCCTTGTACTATAGGGAATTGGGACCAACAATCTCACACACCATCTTCGAATCTGGGATGTCATATATAGGGACCAAAAGCTATTCTACCAAAAATTCAAATTTAGGCACATTGCTAGGTATGTCCAAAAGTGAATAAATAGTTGTCATGGCATCTACTGCCCTATTCTAAATGCAAGGTATTTGATGAAAGACAATATTTTCAAAATATTGTTTGAAACTATCTGCCATACGCTTATATGGGGCAAGCTTTTCATCTTTGGTTTCATAGTCATCATTAGCTTGTCAAATTACTAGCTGAGAATCACCATAAACTTGTGGGTTCTTAATATTCCATTTGATTGCCATGCATAATCCTATCACAACAACTTCATATTCTACTATGTTATTGGTGCAAGGAAAAGCAATTATGAATGACTTGGGAATGGTGTCACCCTGTGATCTGATAAACAATATGCTAGCCCCTGAGCCATGGTTTGTGTGGAACCCATCAAAGTATAAATTTCATGTCGTTCATGTGTCAAGAGTGAATATGAACTCATTAGGAAAATCTACAACTACAGGATGATCTGCTTTTATTGATTCATCGACCAAATAGTCAGCAATGACTTGTCCTTTTATAGCTTTTCTTTCTACATATTGGATATCATATTCACTGAGTACCATTACCCATTTGGCCAATCATCCTTTTAATGCTTCTTTGCTAAGGAGATATTTCAAAGGATCTATCTTTGCAACCAACATTTTTTGGTGGTTTAACATGTAGTTCCTAAGATTTTGAGTAGCAAAAATTATTACAAGACAAGCACGTTCAATGGTATTGTAATTTAGCTCATAACCTACCAAAGTGCGGCTAATATAGTATACTGCCCTTTCATGACCCTCATTATCATTTTGTGCAAGCAAGGCTCCTAGTGTTGAGGTGGTTGTTGAAATGTAGAGAATCAATGGTCATCCTTCAATAGGTAGCATTAATATTGGTGGTGTGAGTAGGTAATCCTTGATCAATTGAAAAGATTCTTGGCATTTACTTGTCCATACTAATAGTACCCCTTTTTTGAGTAGATGTTGGAAAGGATTTGTTTTATTGGCTAATTGCACTATGAACCATCTGATAGACTGCAGTCACCCTTGTAGTGTCCTTAGTTAATTAATATTGGATAGTGGAGGCATGTCCATTATAGCTTTCACTTTTGTTGGGTCCACTTCAATGCCTTGTCTAGAAATAATATATCCTAATTTTTTTCCTAATTTAAAAAAAAATACACATTTCTTTGGATTTAGCCTCACTTTGTATTCTTCTAGTCTTTGAAAAATATTATCTAATACTTGTAAATGATCAGCCCTTGTCAATGATTTAGCTATTAGATCGTCCACATAGTCTTCCATGAGAGTGTGTATGAGGTCATGAAAAATAGTTGTCATGGTGCATTGATAGGTTACTCCAGCATTTTGAAGTCCAAAGGGCATGATGTTCCAACAATAAGTTCCCCATAGACAAGTGAAAGTTGTCTTAGGTTGGTCTTCAGTTGTGATTCTAATCTGATTATATCCTGAGAAACCATCCATAAGGGATAACATTTCATATCATGTTGTTAAGTCGACAATCATGTCAATATTTGGAAGAGGAAATTCATGTATGAGACATGCTTTGTTTATATCTTTGAAGTTAGTACACATGCGGATTCCCCCTATTGGTTTTTTCACTAGTACTAGATTGGAAATCCAGTCTACATAGTCAATTGATCTGATAAAGCTGACATCCAATAGTTTCTTTAATTCATCCTTGACTAGTAAAGAAATTTGTGGGTGCATTTTTCTTAACTTTTGCTTAACAAGTTTGACACCTGGTATTAATGGAAAATGATGTAATACTATTTTAGGATCCAGTCCAAGCATGTTGGCATATGACCATGCAAAGTTGATCTATCTTTGTGTGAAGAAGTTATGAAATTCAGGTTGCTCTATTTTTGTCAAAGATGTTGCACAATAGATTAACCAGGGATTCTCTTTAGTGCCTATGTTTATCTCCATAGATTCTTCTACTAACATTGGTGAATTTTCCTAAGCAATGACGAGAATGTTCAAACCTCCATTTGTGGGTGCCTCAAAGAGGTTTTTTCCCCAGATGCATCCTTATTTTTTGCTTTTTCATCATCCAAAGGAACCTTTCATTTTTGACCTAGGGACTTATCACTTTTTATTTTTTTCATTATTTTTCTTATTTTTGCAACTGGAGGGTTGAATAGATTCCCCAAAATAAACCATGTTATCCAAGTCTATGGTAAATCCAGCCTTATGGTCGCCACTAGGTATGCCTTCTCGCAGTCCCAGGAACTCAACTATTACTTCATCGTTCTCAAAGATATCTAAGACAGGAGTATCTTGTTGATCCCAATCGATAAGTTGGGGATATACTAAGGGCATGTCATCATCAAATGTATCAAAGTTCAAAGGATTCAAGGTAAAGGATGAGTTATTCACATAATCACAAAGGTTTCTTACCAAATCCTCTTTACTCTTTTGCTTGGGCCTAGATGGATTCTGAGATGGGCCTATTGCCAAGGTTTGGTTATCTGAAGTGGATTTGTTAGGTTCCCAAGAGGTAGGATCAAGAGATTCCCAATAGTAATTTTTAAACCATTCCTCTTTTGTCAAATTATTTTGTGGACAGGAATTTGATGGATTTTTCAAGGATTTAAGCCTTTGATCAAGTTCCCCAAATAGTTTATCAAGGTCCATGACAGAGGTGGAGGATAGGGTTGGTCAGATGGCTCATTGGATGTCTCGATATCTTTAGAATCACTTAATTCCTCCAATAAAGGTGATGTGGTACTAGAAACTCCAATCTGGAGTGGTTGAAACACAAGCCATAGGCCTTTCAACCATTTAGAAATAATGATAGGTTCAGTCCTCCCATTCTGATGTAATCCTTACCCACTATGTCCATTATATCCTTTGCTTTGCATTAACCTGAAACATTTTCCATATTGATTTGTGGGCATCTGAGCAAGTAGAGGAGGTTCTTCATTGTCTTCTTTGTATGACTAGGAGGTCACATCTTCTTTGTCTATGGCTTTCGTACTTAGTTCTCCCCATTTTGTGAAAGTCATTATGGGAGGGATGTGTATGGTGACCACTAATTGTCTCCTATATTTTTTTGGTAAACCGTATGATTTAGGAGGAACCAGATGGCTAAAACAATAAGATACTTTCATGTGATACTCTCCACAACCCTTATCTAGGATCTTGACCTTAGGAGTGGAAGGTAGTGATTGTGAAATGGGTATCCCTCGTAGGTTAGTGAAATATTGAAAAGGATTTGGGTCACCATCTATTGTATTTTAGTGCCATTGCAGGGGAATTTAAGACATTGATGGTAAGTAGAAGGGACTACCTTCATAGCATGAATCAATGGTCTTCCTAGAAAAAGGTTATATGGGAGGACGAGATCCAAGACTTGGAAGTTTGTATCCATAACTGCAAGACCAATTATGATGAGGAGTGTTAAAAATCCCTTTGATCTTCATTCTTCATCATCATATGCCTTAATGAAAATGCTTTTGGTGGTGTCCACACATTCCTTTGAGAAGCCTAATGCCTTAACCAATTTCAAGGTGCGAAAATCAACCCTGCTCCTCCATCTACCAAGACTTGTCTAGCTTTCATTTTATGAACAAGAACTTCTAGGTGTAAAGGGTCATTATGTTTTGTCTTCTCAGTTGCATAATCTTGTTTAGAGAAGGTAGCATGATGATTGTTGGTTAGGTAGCCTACCATCTCTTGGAAACAATTGACATCAAGGTTGTTGGGGACAATCATGCTTTGTAAAGCCTTGTCTAGAATAAATCGATGATCATGGGAGATACGCAATAGTTCCAAGATAGAGATTTGGGTTGGGGCTTCCCCAATTGGTCAAGTAAGTTATACTGAGGCTTGGAAGTCTTTGGTGGTTGCTATGATGGTAGGCCTTGGATGTTTATCTTGGTTCAGTGAGTGTTGACAACACACTCAGGAGTTTTCTTTATGGTAATCGTATTGACATGCTCATTGGCGGCTTGGATGTGATTTATGATTGGGCCACTATAATCATGCTTGACAATAGCATAGTTGGCCGAAGTATTGGTCTTGTTTCCTAAACTAAGGGATTTTCCTTTCCCATGGTCATGTAATGGATCAAAAAATACCTTGTGATTAGTGTTTGAAGATGTTTGTTTCTATCCACCAACTTCAATAGTTTTATTCTTGACAAAATATTGTGTGATATTTTTCAATTGTCGACAATTTTTGTAGGCTATGTCCCTTAGTTCTATGGAAATCACAAAATGCATTGTCATCCCATCAAAATGGTTTAAATTGTCTTGGATTGTATTGTCTTGGCTCTTGAATCTATATGAGGTTGTGTTGCAACAATTGTTTGAAGAATGATTTGATGGGTTCCCCTAGGGGAGTGAACTCATGTTTTGGAAACCTCCTTTGTTGTTGTGGTTGTTGGGTGTTTTGGACATTGTTAGGAGTTTGATTGACAATGTTAAGTGTGTTGATAGAAGGGTTATGTCCTCTAATTGCAATGATTGGTCCTGCCTGTAGGGTTTTAGCACCAACAATCCCATCGTTGGTAACATTTTTGTTTTGATACCAAGACTTGTTTCTATCATTAGGGGTGTTTTGCATGTTTGGATTTTTGTTTGGTGCCTTGATTTCATCTTTGTCAATGAGACATTCTTCTAGTATGAGGCCCTTTTCCACTAGTTCCACAAATGAAGTACAACAATGTACTCTCAAGTCACTTCTCAACTTTGAGTTGAGGTTTTCTTGGAATATAGTGACCTTTTATTTTTCAAGTATTTCGATAGGGAATCTACTGGATATACTTCTCCATCTATGGAAGAAGGTGATAAAGTTTTATCCTTCCTCTTGTGTAGTGTGACACAAGGTTGCTATGGTGATCTTGTTGTCGATGTTAAAGGAGAAATGTTTGATAAATTTTTCGGCTAGTTCACCCCATGATTTTATGCCATATTAGAGACCCGAAAACCATTCCAGTACAATTCCAATAAGGCTTCTCAGAAACAATCCCATAAGGTAGGTGGGGTTGTATGTGACATCTATGCACATCATGGAAAATTATCTTATGTGTTTGGTTGGATTGCACTTTCCATTGTACTTGGGCAAGTTTGGTATAACATACCCATGTGGGAAAGGCATCATATACAATGATTTTTTGAAGGGAAATGGGAATAAATCCTTTGCTGAAAAGGTTCTTTTGTTAGACACCACCATGTTATCCATCTGTGTTTCAAGGGCTTGCATTTGTGTCTGCAGGACGTCAACTTGAGTTAATGATGTGTTAGTTCCATTGTTTGGGTCTATGTATGTGTTTTGGAATCCAACATTTTGTGATGGTTTTTGGTTAAGTGTTGCTATGTAAAATGGATTTTGATTTGGAATGTTAGTGAATGGGTTTTATTTAGAATCTAAGTGAGTGGGTTTTGATTCAAAATCTGTGAGAAGGGGTTTTGACTTGGAATTTGTGTGAATGGGTTGTGACTTGACGTTGGTTGATTAGGAATGGGGATGTTTTGTGAAGGGATGGATCGACTTCCATATTGAAAGGAGGGTATGTTTCCTTTCTGTGAGACCCCAATCTGTGGTTAACACTTAGTATAGCAGTTGTTTGTGGTATGGTACTAGTGACATTAACACTTGGTATAGGAGCTATCATTTTAGATCTATTGTTCCCAACAAGAGGACCAAAGGGATTGGATGATGATGCCCCTATGGTGAAATTTAGACACTATTTCATGCTAGATGTACCAAATGGTGACATGCATACTATTGAGGCACTTTGTGTAGGTACACCAAATGGTATGGATGCAGTTACCTGAGGTATAGTGGTACTAGTAGTTGTCATGTTTATCCTTGGGTAGGTCACTAACTCATTTGACTGTAAAATTCGATGAGAATATCCGACGAAATATTTATAATTTGATGTATCATCGAGTGCTTGTAAACTTTGATGTGTAATTTTCAATTTTTTTAAAGTTTATCCCCGATGTTCATCGAAATTTCGACGAACTTGGGTTTCATCAAAATGTCGACTATCAGTTTTGTCAAAATTTTGACAAACATGAAAAATAAGAAAAAAATCAAATTATGGCCAACATAAAGAAAAGTGAGTTCGCTAATTTATTCCAACAGTGTTTTTCTCTACTTGAGATAGTTTGTGGAGAAATAAGGACAATTTTCTTGGGAAAAATTAGAAAAAATTTGAGAAGATATCGCCAGGTTGAGGGTAGTCATTTTCTTTTTGCAGAATTTAATTGTGAAGTTAGATTTGTAGTTCCAGGTTTAAAAATCATATTTTAAAGCAACATCTCATCAGATTTCATTTTTAGAGGTTTAGGGTTTTGAGAATTTCATGTCCATATTTTGTTGTATGGAATCACCATAAGATCACAACCAAGGAAAAAATTCTTGTGACTGTGATTATGTGATCCATAACTCTATTTGTCATGTGGCATAGTTGTGCTATAACAAATATAGGATGCATTCATGTGTGACCCAAGTTTAATGTGGTTATGTTGTGATAGAAATGGAGGCACTCATATAATGTAGTTAATTCAGGTTGTATAATGTAGGTGTTAATCATCATTGGGTGCATTCAGGTTGTCTCAAGTTTAACAGGTTAGGATGTAATTATAGCATGATTGAAGAGTGATTACCTCTTGCTGCAATAAAGAGCCTATAACTTTGGTTGATATGTAGAGTGATTGTGTTATATCAATTATGTAGTGCATTCAAGCACAACCCATGTTTAATGGGATATTTTAGAGAGTGATCAAAATTTTCTAAACCTTATGAATGTTACTTAAAAGTGTATAGCTTAAACTACAAACCAAGTTTGTTACATACTTGAATGCAATCTTGGGTTACTGCAAACTATAATAATGTGATATGCTAATAACCATTATGGAAAGTATTAAAGCAAGACCCATGCTATATAGGATACATTTCCCTGATCAAGTTTACATACATTAATGATCAAACACAAGCTTCCTACACACTCTAGGATACAATCCAAGTTCATACCACAACTTTGTCAAGACAACTAATTTTCTGACCCAAGATTTAAGGTTGTTTTTTAATACCAACAGAAATTGGTAAGAGCAAGATTAGGGTACAAACCCTAGGCCTCCATAGAAATATAAACAATAACTCTAGTGGATTAGTGAGGTTGCAATACCAGAAAGATTGAGACATTGTAGCTAATAACAAAATCTTGCAATCTAAAGATTGTAGCCAATAACAAGCACACTATGTAGCTTAGTGAAATTTGCAAATGCAATCTACAATAAGAAGAATGACAGTAACTTGAGATGTGACAGTCAAAAAGAGGCTGAGCAGTGACAAGATAATAAAGCTCAAACCTTGCATAGTAAAGTGGAGATTTTAACAGTGAGTTTCCTTACCCCCTTGCTGACCTTAAGGGTTTTTCAAATGCTTTTGGTAGTGTTAGATAAGGAAAATGCAATCATGGAATGACTATCCAAATGAAGTAACAGTGATAATCATAGGTTCAATTTTTCTTCTTAGCCATTAATGTATAATGGAGGTAGTGGATTGCATGTTTGAGCAGTGTTTTGAGACTCATCAAAGATGGGAGAATAGTGAATAATACCTTGTGGACTGTGAAGTAGTGTCAATAAGGTTGAAGGATTTTAAGAACTACAATACCATGAAACAATGAGTCCCCTGTAGTAAGTAGGCAGTCTATAGGGCATAGTTTGATTTTATAGAAGGATGCTCATGAAAGAAATCTTCAAGTGATAGTGAGTGAGCTAATGGAGATTGTGAAGCTGAGGGTAGTCACATAGTCCTAAAGGAAGTTAGCAAAGTAGTAATGTGCAAGAAAATCAAATCATACACAACAAACAATTCACAATGTTATCTTGCATAATGCCTTGAGTTTGAAGACAAAAATCTCATCAGATCTTGATGAAAGCAGGACCTTAATGGTCACTACTGGGAAACCATGATTTTAAAACATGCTATTGTGCTTATGGAGGCAACATTTAAGCAAGGAAGTGAGTGGTGGTTTGGAACAATGGCAAGTATGAAGGACTTGCTTTATATGCATACTATGCAGTCTAGCTTAAGACACTATTCTTAGAAAGATTGAAGGTGGATTATGGAACTCAAGGGTTACCATGAAAATGATTAAAGCAAAGACCGAGATCTATTTAAAATCCATGGTCATGAAGATATTAAAGATGTCACATGCAAAACCCTAGTAGCTGGAGTAATGAATACAGTGCCAAAGAGGATAGTGTGCTTGGGAAGATTTAGGAGATCTCCACATTATCTAATTACAGGGAAATACATCATTTTTTTTTAATTAAAAGAAATCATT
>VDFB02000007.1:137974508-138148028 GCA_007258455.2 Sequoia sempervirens | reverse complement strand
TATTAAACTATACTCAAAACAAAGAGAAGCTCAATAAGGTAATGCACTTTTCAATATAAGAAATGCATCGTTTGAAGCATCAAACCAATATGCAATCTGTATATATGATCAGTCGTCAGTCTCCGCAATGGTACATTTCCACGAATTTTTATTTTTTTTAAATTTTGCTTCTTCGTCACAATTTCGACGACACTCATCAACGAATCAACAGAAAGGCTCGATGAAGTTGCTATAGCTGCGACAATGATTTTGTCGTAACTCCCTACCCATTTCATTGCACTTTTGACGCACTTTTGGTGTTCTTCTGACACTACTCCTTGCGAATTTCATCGCACTTTTGACGCACTTTTGGTGTTCTTCCGACACTACTCCTTGCTAATTTCATCGCACTTTAGATGCACTTTTGGTGTTTTTTCGATGCTACTCCTTGCTAATTTCATCGCACTTTCGATGAACTTTTGGTGTTCTTCCGGCGCTACTCCTTGCTAATTTCATCGCACTTTCGACGAACTCTTGGTGTTCTTTCAACGCTACTACCTGAGTATTTCGTTGCAATTTCGACGAACATCATATGTTGTTTCGACGCTACTGCTTGCCCATTTTGTCGAACCAACGACAAACTTCTGGAGTAATTCATTAGTGGATAAACAAAGTTTTCGTCCATATTCCAACGAAATCCTGAGGTATTTCATGATGTCGTCAACCGACGATTCTTCATCGTTATTTCGACGTTTAATTTGTCATCGGCCTTGCAATGAAAAAATAGCGACGGAAAGATTTTTTCCATTGTGTCACTTTTTCGACAAAGAATTGTCGAACGACCGACGAATGCCTATCAGAAAATGGTGTCAAATCTAGTAGTGAAATAAACCATGATCATGATCAAGTGATTATATATATATAATGTTAAAATGATATAAACATTTACAAATTCAATCAATATAAACACATATAATGAACAACTTACCAATGGACAATAATCATGCCCCCCTTCAACATGACCATGCTACCTACAATGTTTCTCAGCTGTTGTGATTAAAAGTTGTCTCATCTTTAAGCCCTTACAATTATTGGAAGGACAATAAAATTTCCCATCACCCTTTCTTTTCAATCTAGCCCACAATCTATCAAGTGTCTCTTCATTTTGTTCTGGACTAATATTATCTAACATGATTTTTCTTTACCAAGCTTGACTATTTAGATCTTCAAAAAATATCAAACTCACACACCAATAATTTTTATTCATAGACAGTAACAAACTCTCGATAATTCTCGATATTTTACACCAAAAGTTTGGCATGCAACCACCCCCAAAAGAGAAGATAGTCCAAGTTAACTGACCAAAACACTTTAAAATGCTAATTCCAAAACTTATTAAATTCTGATTTTACTATGATTTCCAACCATTAAGACTCCTAAAATCAAAATATTGAACTTGATCTTAAACTTCCTACAATGATGGAGGTAGCGAGCTAGTAAGAGCAAGTGACCCATTCCTAAGGAGCAAAAAGTCAGAATCATCATTGCTAATGTCAATACGGATTTATCCTTTTACTCTGGTTGCTCTCAACTCTTATCCTGATGATGGATCACGGAGTGTGATCCGAAACGTCGATGCAAAAAATTAGCACATAATCAAATCCAGAAATCACTCCAACATCACTAATTTATCCTTTTAGTTAATGATGCAATGTGTCACTTCTTATGACGAGCTTATCCCTAGGGCCCTCAACATTGAGAGAGGCCTAATCGCACAAGGAAGCACGCACTAGTAGAATTTGGTAAATAAATGACTAGGTGACTAAAAAGTTTAGTCACAACAACTAAAAATGACTAAATTCTGCTCATTTTTTGCAACTCAGCTATAAATGAGTAAATAAATTACTAGTTTGGTTGTTGATTAAAAATTATTTAGTCACACAAATAAAAATGACTAAATAGTTAGTCATTTATTTAGTCACAATCCATTTGAATAAATCATTTAAGGAATCAAGAATATAGCCTACCAAAATACTCTAAAACTTTAATAAACATACCCTAAAACTTTTGTCAAAATCTTATTTTCAGGCATAGCCCACTAGAATGGAGTTTTCATTTTAATAAACATACTCTAAAACCTTCGTCAAAACATTATTTTCAAGCATAGACCACCAAAATGGAGAAGTGTTTCTGTAAAGAATGACAAAGAACTATGAGGAGATGTGTGTGAAAGGAGGCATAGGATTCATTGCTGCTTACCTCATTCCTGCTCTGCTCAACAAATCTTACATTGTTCCCACTACTATTTGTAATCTTTGTATTTACTTGACATATATTTGCATAATCTCAAATTCATTCAAAGGCTTTTGAAGTATCAATGTATCCTATATAGGGTTGAGAATGATTTATTTTAATTAAAAAAATAAATAAATGATGTATTTCCCTGTAATTAGATAATGTGGAGATCTCCTAAATCTTCCCCAGCACACTATCCTCTTTGGCACTATATTCATTACTCCAACTACTAGGGTTTTGCATGTGACATTTTTAATATGTTCATGACTGTGGCTTTTAAATATATCTCAGTCTTTGCTTTAATCCTTTTCATGGTAACCCCTGAGTTCCATAATCCACCTTCAATCTCTTCTAAGAATAGTGTTTAAGCTAGACTGCATAGTATGCATATAAAGCAAGTCCTTCATACCTACCATTGTTCCAAACCACCACTCACTGCCTTGCTTAAAATGTTGCCTCCATAAGCACAATAACATGTTTTAAAAATTCAGCCAGTGATTGACCATTAAGGTCACCACTTTCATGAAGATACAATGAGATTTTTGTCTTCAAACTCAAGGCATTATGCAAGATAACATTGTGAATTGTTTGTTGTGTACGATTTGATTTTCTTGCACATTTACTTCTTTACTAACTTCCTTTAAGACTAGGTATTGCACCCTCAGCTGCAATCTCAAACAACTCACTCACTATCACTTGAAGATTCCTTTTATGAGCATCCTTCTATAAAATCAAACTATGCCCTATAGACTGCCTACTTACTACAGGGGACTCATTGTTTCATGGTATTGTAGTCTTAAGATCCTTCAACCTTATTGACACTACTTCACATTCCACAAGGTATTATTCACTATTCTCCCATCTTTGATGAGTCTCAAAACACTGCTCAAACATGCAATCCACTACCTCCATTATACATTAATGGCTAAGAAGAAACATTGAACCTATGATTACCACTGTTACTTCATTTGGATAGTCATTCCCTAATTGCATTTTCCTTGTCTAACACTACCAAAAGCATTTGAAAAACCCTTAAGGTCAAGCAAGGGGGTAAGGAAACACGCTGTTAAAATCTCCACTTTACTATGCAAGTTTGAGCTTTATTATCTTGTCACTGCTTAGCCTCTTTGACTATCACATCTCAAGTGGACATTCATTCTTCTTACTGTAGATTGCATTTGCAAATTTCACTAAGCTACATAGTGTGCTTGTTATTGGCTACAATATTTAGATTGCAAGATTTTGTTATTAGCTACAATGTCTCAATCTTTCTGGTATTGCAACCTCACTAATCCGCTAGAGTTATTGTTTATGTTTCTATGAAGGCCTAGGGTTTGTACCCTAATCTTGCTCTTACCAATACTTTTGTTGGTATTAAAAAACAACCTTAAATCCTGGGTCAGAAAATTAGTTGCCTTGACAAAGTTGTGGTATGATCTTGGATTGTATCCTAGAGTGTGTGGGAAGCTTGTGTTTGATCATTAATGTATGTAAACCTGATCAGGGAAATGTATCCTATATAGCATGGGTCTTGCTTTAATACTTTCCATAATGGTTATTAGCAGATCACATTATTATAGTTTGCAGTAACCCAAGATTGCATTCAAGTATGTAACAAACTTGGTTTGTAGTTTAAGCTATACACTTTTAAGTAACATTCATAAGGTTTAGAAAATCTTGATCACTCTCTAGAATATCCCATTAAACATGGGTTGTGCTTGAATGCACTACATAATTGATATAACACAATCACTCTGCATATCAACCAGAGTTATAGGCTCTTTATTGATGCAAGAGGTAATCACTCTTCAATCATGCTATAATTACATCCTAACCTTTTAAACTTGAGACAACCTAAATGCACATGATGATGATATACACCTACATTATACAACCTGAATTAACTACATTATATGAGTGCCTCCATTTCTATCACAACATAGCCACATTAAACTTGGGTCACACATGAATGCATCCTGTATTTGTTATAGCACAACTATGCCACGTGACCAATAGAGTTATGGATCACATAATTATAGTCACAAGAATTTTTTCCTTGGTTGTGATCTTATGGTGATTCCATACAACAAAATATGGACATGAAATTCTCAAAACCCTAAACCTCTAAAAATGAAATCTGATGAGATGTTGCTTTAAAATATGATTTTTAAACCTGGAACTACAAATCTGACTTCACAATTAAATTCTACAAAAAGAAAATGACTACCCTCAACCTAGCGATATCTTCTCGAATTTTTTTTGATTTTTCACAAGAAAATTGTCCTTAGTTCTCCACAAACTGTCTCAAGTAGAGCAAAACACTATCAAAATAAATTAGCGAACTCACTTTTCTTTATGTTGGCCACAATTTGATTTTTTCTTATTTTTCATGTTTGTGAAAATTTTGACAAAACTGATAGTCGACATTTCAATGAAACCCAAGTTCGTTGAAATTTCGATGAACGTCGGGGATAAACTTTTAAAAAATTGAAAATTACACATCAAATTATACATATTTCGTCAGATATTCTCGTCAGATTTTACAGTCAAATGAGTTAGTGACCTACCCAAGGAACAAACATGACAACTACTAGTACCACTATACCTCAGGTAACTACATCCATACCATTTGGTGTACCTACACAAAGTGCCTCAATAGTACGCATGTCACCATTTGGTACATCTAGCATGAAATAGGGTCTAAATTTCACCATAGGGGCATCATCATCCAATCCCTTTGGTCCTCTTGTTGGGAACAAAAGATCTAAAATGATAGCTCCTATACCAAGTGTTAATGTCACTAGTACCATACCACAAACAACTGCTATACTGAGTGTTAACCACATATTGGGGTCTCACAGAAAGGAAACATACTCTCCTTTCAATATGGAAGTTGACCCATCCCTTCACAAAACATCCCCATTCCTAATCAACCAACATCAAGTCACAACCCATTCACACAAATTTCAAGTCAAAACCCCTTCTCACAGATTTTGAATCAAAACCCACTCACTTAGATTCCAAATAAAAACCATTCACTAACATTCCAAATCAAAATCCACTTTACATACCAACACTTAACCAAAAACCATCACAAAATGTTAGATTCCAAAACACATACATAGACCCAAACAATCCAACTAACACATCATTAACTCAAGTTGACGTCCTGTAGACACAAATGCAAGCCCTTGAAACACAGATGGATAACATGGTGGTGTCTAACAAAAGAACCTTTTCAGCAAAGGATTTATTCCCATTTCCCTTCAAAAAATCATTGTATATGATGCCTTTCCCACATGGGTATGTTATACCAAACTTGCCCAAGTACAATGGAAAGTGCAATCCAATCGAACACATAAGATAATTTTCCATGATGTGCATAGATGTCACATACAACCCTACCTATCTTAAGGGATTTTTTCTAAGAAGCCTTATTGGAATTGTACTGGAATGGTTTTTGGGTCTCTAATATGGCATAAGATCATGGGGTGAACTAGCCAAAAAATTTATCAAACATTTCTCCTTTAACATCGACAACAAGATAACCATAGCAACCTTGTGTCACACTACACAAGAGGAAGGATAAAACTTTATCACCTTCTTCCATAGATGGAGAAGTATATCCAGTAGATTCCTTGTTGAAATACTTGAAAAATAAAAGGTCACTATATTCCAAGAAAACCTCAACTCAAAGTTGAGAAGTCACTTGAGAGTACATTGTTGTACTTCATTTGTGGAACTAGTGGAAAAGGGCCTCATACTAGAAGAATGTCTCATTGACAAAGATGAAATCAAGGCACCAAACAAAAATCCAAACATGCAAAACACCCCTAATGATAGAAACAAGTCTTGGTATCAAAACAAAAATGTTACCAATGATGGGATTGTTGGTGCTAAAACCCTATAGGTAGGACCAATCATTGCAATTAGAGGACATAACCCTTCTATCAACACACTTAACATTGTCAATCAAACTCCTAACAATGTCCAAAACACCCAACAACCACAACAACAAAGGAGGTTTCCAAAACATGAGTTCACTCCCCTAGGGGAACCAATCAAATCATTCTTCAAACAATTGTTACAACACAACCTCATATAGATTCAAGAGCCAAGACAATACAATCTAAGACAATTTAAACCCTTTTGATGGGATGACAATGTCTTTTGTGATTTCCATAGAACTAAGGGACATAGCCTACAAAATTGTCGACAATTGAAAAACATCACACAATATTTTTTCAAGAACAAAACTATTGAAGTTGGTGGATAGAAACAGACATCTTCAAACACTAATCACAAGGTATTTTTTGATCCATTACATGACCATGGGAAAGGAAAATCCTCCAGTTCAGGAAACAAGACCAATACATCGGCCAACTATGCTAATGTCAAGCATGATTATAGTGGCCCAATCATAAATCACATCCAAGCCGCCAATGAGCATGTCAATACGATTACCATAAAGAAAAATCCTGAGTGTGTTGTCAACACTCACTGAACCAAGATAAACATCCAAGGCCTACCATCATAGCAACCACCACAGACTTCCAAGCCTCAGTATAACTTACTTGACCAATTGGGGAAGCCCCAACCCAAATCTCTATCTTGGAACTATTGTGTATCTCCCATGATCATCGATTTATTCTAGACAAGGCTTTACAAAGCATGATTGTCCCCAACAACCTTGATGTCAATTGCTTCTAAGAGATGGTAGGATACCTAACCAACAATCATCATGCTACCTTCTCTAAACAAGATTATGCAATTGAGAAGACAAACCATAATGACCCTTTACACCTAGAAGTTCTTGTTTGTAAAACAAAAGCTAGACAAGTCTTGGTAGATGGAGGAGCAGGGTTGAATTTTCACACCTTGAAATTGGTTAAGGCATTAGGCTTCTCAAATGCATGTGTGGACACTACCAAAAGCATTTTCATTAAGGCATATGATGATGAAGAATGAAGATCAAACGGATTTGTAACACTCCTCATCATAATTGGTCTTGCAGTTATGGATACAAACTTCCAAGTCTTGGATCTCATCCTCCCATATAACCTTTTTCTAGGAAGACCATTGATTCATGCTATGAAGGTAGTCCCTTCTACTTACCATCAATGTCTAAAATTCCCCTGCAATGGCACTAAAATACAATAGATGGTAACCCAAATCCTTTTCAATATTGCACTAACCTACGACAGATACCCATTTCATAATCACTACCTTCCACTCCTAAGGTCAAGATCCCAGATAAGGGTTGTGGAGAGTATCACATGAAAGCATCTTATTGTTTTAGCCATCTGGTTCCTCCTAAATCATACGGTTTACCAATAAAATATAGGAGACAATTAGTGGTCACCATACACATCCCTCCCACAATGACTTTCACAAAATGGGGAGAAATAAGTACGAAAGCCATAGACAAAGAAGATGTGGCCTCCTAGTCATACAAAGAAGACAATGAAGAACCTCCTCTACTTGCTCAGATACCCACAAATCAATATGGAAAAGGTTTCAGGATAATGCAAAGCAAAGGATATAATGGACATAGTGGGTTAGGATTACATCAGAATGGGAGGATTGAACCTATCATTATTTCTAAATGGTTGAAAGGCCTATGGCTTGTGTTTCAACCACTCCAAATTGGAGTTTCTAGTACCACATCACCTTTATTGGAGGAATTAAGTGATTCTAAAGATATCGAGACATCCAATGAGCCATCTGACCAACCCTATCCTCCACCTCTGTCATGGACCTTGATAAACTATTTGGGGAACTTGATCAAAGGCTTAAATCCTTGAAAAATCCATCAAATTCCTATCCACAAAATAATTTGACAAAAGAGGAATGGTTTAAAAATTACTATTGGGAATCTCTTGATCCTACCTCTTGGGAACCTAACAAATCCACTTCAGATAACCAAACCTTGGCAATAGTCCCACCTCAGAATCCATCTAGGCCCAAGCAAGAGAGTAAAGAGGATTTGGTAAGAAACCTTTGTGATTATGTGAATAACTCATCCTTTACCTTGAATCCTTTGAACTTTGATACATTTGATGATGACATGCCCTTAGTATATCACAAACTTATCGATTGGGATCAACAAGATACTCCTATCTTAGATATCTTTGAGAATGATGAAGCAATAGTTGAGTTCCTGAGACTGGGAGAAGGCATACCTAGTGGTGACCATAAGGCTGGATTTACCATAGACTTGGATAACATGGTTTATTTTGGGGAATCTATTCAACCCTCCAGTTGCAAAAATAAGAAAAATAATGAAAAAAATAAAAAGTGATAAGTCCCTAGGTGAAAATTGAAAGGTTCATTTGGATGATGAAAAAGCAAAAAATAAGGACGCATCTGAGGGAAAAAACCTCTTTGAGGTACCCACAAATGGAGGTTTGAACATTCTCGTCATTGCTTAGGAAAATTCACCAATGTTAGTAGAAGAATCTATGGAGATCAACATAGGCACTAAAGAGAATCCCCGGTTAATCTACTGTGCAATATCTTTGACAAAAATAGAGCAACCTGAATTTCATAACTTCTTCACACAAAGATAGATCAACTTTGCATGGTCATATGCCAACATGCTTGGACTGGACCCTAAAATAGTATTACATCATTTTCCATTAATACCAAGTGTCAAACTTGTGAAGCAAAAGTTAAGAAAAATGCACCCACAAATTTCTTTACTAGTCAAGGATGAATTAAAGAAACTGTTGGATGTCGGCTTTATTAGATCAATTGACTATGCAGACTGGATTTCCAATCTAGTACTAGTGACAAAACCAATAGGGGGAATTTGCATGTGTACTGACTTCAAAGATATAAACAAAGCATGTCCCATACATGAATTTCCTCTTCCAAATATTGACATGATTGTTGACTTAACAACATGATATGAAATGTTATCCCTTATGGATGGTATCTCAGGATATAATCAGATCAGAATCACAACTGAAGACCAACCTAAGACAACTTTCACTTGTCTATGAGGAACTTATTGTTGGAACATCATGCCCTTTAGACTTCAAAATGCTGGAGTAACCTATCAATGCACCATGACAACTATTTTTCATGACCTCATACACACTCTCATGGAAGACTATGTGGACGATCTAATAGCTAAATCATTGACAAGGGCTGATCATTTACAAGTATTAGATAATATTTTTCAAAGACTAGAAGATTACAAAGTGAGGCTAAATCCAAAGAAATGTGTATTTTTTGTGAAATCAGGAAAAAAAATAGGATATATCATTTCTAGACGAGGCATTGAAGTGGACCCAACAAAAGTGAAAGCTATAATGGACATGCCTCCACTAGACAATATTAATTAACTAAGGACACTACAAGGGAGACTGCAGTCTATCAGACGGTTCATAGTGCAATTAGCCAATAAAACAAATCCTTTCCAACATCTACTCAAAAAAGGGGTACTATTAGTATGGACAAGTAAATGCCAAGAAGCTTTTCAATTGATCAAGGATTACCTACTCACACCACCAGTATTAATGCTACCTATTGAAGCATGACCATTGATTCTCTACATTTCAACAACCACCTCAACACTAGGAGCCTTACTTGCACAAAATGATAATGAGGGTCATGAAAGGGCAGTATACTATATTAGCCGCACTTTGGTAGGTTATGAGCTAAATTACAATACCATTGAACGTGCTTGTCTTGTAATAGTTTTTGCTACTCAAAAGCTTAGGCACTACATGTTAAACCACCAAAAAATGTTGGTCGCAAAGATAGATCCTTAGAAATATCTCCTTAGCAAAGAAGCATTAAAAGGATGATTGGCCAAATGGGTAATGGTACTCAGTGAATATGATATCCAATATGTAGAAAGAAAAGCTATAAAAGGACAAGTCATTGCTGACTATTTGGTCGATGAATCAATAAAAGTAGATCATCCTGTAGTTGTATATTTTCCTAATGAGTTCATATTCACTCTTGACACATTAACGACATGAAATTTATACTTTTATGGGTTCCACACAAACCATGGCTTAGGGGCTAGCATATTGTTTATCACATCACAGGGTGACACCATTCCCAAGTCATTCATAATTGCTTTTCCTTGCACCAATAACATAGTAGAATATGAAGTTGTTGTGATAGGATTATGCAAGTCAATCAAATGGAAGATTAAGAACCCACAAGTTTATGGTGATTCTCAGCTAGTAATTTGACAAGCTAATGATGACTATGAAACCAAAGATGAAAAGCTTGCCCCATATAAGCGTATGGCAGATAGTTTCAAACAATATTTTGAAAATATTGTCTTTCATCAAATACCTCGCATTTAGAACAGGGCAGTAGATGCCATGACAACTATTTCTTCACTTTTGGACATACCTAGCAATGTGCCTAAATTCGAGTTTTTGGTAGAATAGCTTTTGGTCCCTATATATGACATCCTAGATTCGAAGATGGTGTGTGAGATTGTCAGTCCCAATTCCCTATAGTACAAGGACATATATGATTACCTCCATGCAGAAATCCTACCTCCTGACCTCTCAAATAACCAACATAAGAAATTTATCGGTAAGTCAACCAAGTATACTATCATCGAAGATACCCTTTATAGACGTTCCCTAGACAATACCCTATTGAGATGTCTCTATACCAAAGAAGCACAAGAAACCTTGTGTGGGTGCATGAGGGCATATGTGGATCCCATTCCAGCAGTCCTACCTTAGCTAAGAAGATTATGAGACTAGGTTATTATTGGCCTACAATGGAAAAGGACTCATATATCTTTGTTAAGAAATGATGCCAATGTCAGATTCACAAATACTTGATACATGCACAAACACAAGAGCTCTGTCCAGTAACATCACCATGGTCTTTTCCCCAATGGGGACTTGAACTCATAGGTAAGATACACCCTACATCATCCAACGACCATAAATTCATTATTATTGCAACTAAATACTTTACCAAGTGGGTTGAAGCCATTCCTATGGCCTACATTATTGGCACACAAATTTCTAAGTTTATCCTAAACTATATCATTTGTCGATATGGTGTTCCTCAATCCATAATCACATATAATGGCCGTCCATTTAAGAACCAAGAAGTCTATCACGTTTGCAAAGAATTCCATATCCAACACCACTTTTCCACCCCATATTACCCACAAGGTAATGGCCAAGCTGAGGCATCTAACAAAACAATCATCAGAATCCTTAAAAAGTCTGTCAATGATGTTGGTCATGATTGGCATTTATAGCTTAACCCTGCCTTACGGGCTTACCAAACAAGTATTCATACTCCCATTGGTGCCACTCCATATTCCTTGGTATTCAGTTCTAAGGCCATCTTGCCTATTGAGGTCAAGATTCCTTCCCTAAGGGTATCTTTGAAAGGGAATATTGATGATGAAGAGTATCATGTGTCAAGACTACATGAGCCAAAATTTCTAGACGAATGAAGAAAAAAGGCATTAGATCATCTCCAAGCATATCAAATTCATCTTCTCACAGCTACAACAGGAAGGTATTGAATCAAAATTTTGACATTGGTGACCTAGTCTTAATGGAAAATCCAAGAATCAAGTAGAAAGAGAGAAACCAAGAAAGTTTGAACCAAATTGGTTAGGGCCCTACATTTTCACAAAAGCCTTTGGATCAGGAGCATACCAAATTTCTACTCTTGAAGGGGAACCATTATCAACACCAATCAATAGCCTTCATCTGAATAAGTTCTACCCATAGCTTATGAGAGCCTCGCCTTAATCATCAAAAATAAAAATCAAAATCAAAAATCAAAAAATCGTTACCTAGGTGAAAACCTGGCAAACAGGTGTCTTGGTAACATCAAAAAAATAAAAAATCAAGAAAATAGTAAAGAGAAATAAGTTGTCCAAATAGTGAAAACCACTTCAATGGCACTTTGGATAAGTACCATGGTGAAAACCTAACAAAAAGGTGCCATGTGTAATCGACTTTTCTCCTTTGTATACCATCATTCCAATCTGACTTCCTTGTACATATCACCTATCTTTCTTATCCATCACCTGTACATACGACACATAATAAATGGTTGTCCTTTCCATAACTTGGAATTATTGACATCAAGCACACTTCGTATCCACATCCCATCAGATCCATAATAAATTGGTCTTATACCTGACTAGGGGAAAAAACTTGACTTACATCATTTGATTCTTACAATGGTTGTTTTGAGGGTGTAAAACCATTGAAAAAACCCAAAAAGATCACAAAATGTCTTGAAAAACTCCAAAAACATCACAAAATGTCTCAAAAAGAATCCAAAAACATCAGAAAACTTCAAAAAGAAAAAAAGAAAAAAAACATGTCAAAAATCCAAAAACAGAGTCAGAGTCAGTTGCACTTGTCAGTCTTTGTTAATTGTTGAACTGTGTTGCCTCTTCAACTAGATGTAGGAAAGGCCATCTGTCGATGTGGCCCCTAGGCATTAGGTCAGTCCTTTTAGGTTTGTCTGTATAAAATCATGACTCAATCCATTTATCTATATGACAAGGTCATTGGTCATGTTGAACTATGAGGTCTCTATGTGTATGATGTAGGCAAGGCCATCAATTGATGAGCCCCTGAGGCTGCACTAGGTTAGTCCATTAGGGTTCATCACATTCACTATCACACACATCTTTTTATCTATAAATAAATTAAATCTTTTTCATTCTCTTCGGTCATAGTCTAGTCGAACTATGAGGTCTCTGCATGTATAATGTAGGCAAGTCCATCAATTGATGAGCCCTCGAGGCCGCACTAGGTCGGTCCTTTAGGGTTCGTCGTCAAGCACAATGTTTTTTGTCAAAACATCAAGACAAGTCACGCATCAACAAGAAAAAAAATTCAACAAGGTCATTAAGTCAATCAAACAAATTTCCAAAAGCAATAACCAAAATAATCAACTTATGTCTTATACAGGATGCGTCCTTCCTGGAAACATACATTAGGAAAATAATCATCATAGCCTTACACAGTTTGTCACATCAATGACATCAAACTCAATGTCTTATACAATACATTTCTTTCTAAAACCAAGCTTTTTCATGCCTTATACAGATAGTCAGAAAATAGAAACCAAACTCAACGTCTTATACAGTATGTGTCCTTCCTCAAATCAGGCCCTATCAATCAATCATCTACTCAATCTAAACAATAAAAAAAATAGATCAAGTTTTGGCAAATATTTTTACTAGTTGTTGACTTTGTGGCCTGTTTGTCTTCTCTATTCATTTGATTTGATCTGCGAGCCCTATTACTAAGCTTTCTTGAGGATGTCCCATAACGATTTAGAGAAGTAAAGATGTATTAGGACTCTCTTTTCTTTGACTGTTGTTTGTCAACTGTCTTTTGGCTTTGTTTTTTATTCATGTTACTAGCTTCCTCGAGGATGTCCCATGAAGTATTTAGAGGAGCAATGATGTCTCATGACCCATCTTTTATTTTTTTTTTATCTGTGTTTTGTCTTGACAAAAAGACTAGGGAAACTTTTCCCTTAGTATGAGTTAGGACATTCCTTGTCTACGACTGTCTATTTTTAGCAAGTGGACGACCTTGCACACCTTGGTCTATCTCATATCATGGTGTTTGTTGTCCATTTGTATAGTTACCACCTAATGATGATTTAATGCAAGGCCTATTGTGCTACAAAAAAACATCAAAGATTTCTAGTACTAACATTCATGTCTTTTATGTTACCTTTCATTTATTTTTGCACTAACATTTCTTCTTTCTTGCATTATGATGGAGTCCTACGACACACAAAAAAATAAATCATCCTGCATATGCATTCATGTCAGAAAAATCATTTAGACATCATCATACATATATGCTTCATTTGAAAAACACAAAATAATACATATCTATAACATTTAGGAATCCATGACATATCATCCATTAATAATCATAATTTGTAGCAATGTATCATATTAAATACATTCACACGGAATTGTAAATACATACATCACATTGCATCTCATAATCATGAATATAGAATCCATACACGACATTTATAAATATCATAAAAGTAAATGCATACATCATCATGTAGAATCAACATAACATCATTATAGGATGCATAAACATCATAGAGTAAACACCATAGCATCCATAACATGTGCATATCATAAATAAGAACTACATATCATATAAATCACTGCCAAAATCATATCTATATCGCTCAAAAAAGTGTCACAGTACAATTTCAAATGTATCTCTCAAAATGGAGCTTGTAGGCTCTACGATCAAAATACAATGTCTATAAATAAATATCAGAACATGTCCCTAGCTGGAACTCCCACTACTCCAATGTGTAGAATGTGGAGGCGACTAACAATGAGATGTTGATGATCATTGTGCAAATGGTGGCCTATCATAAGGTCCTGATTTGTGAGGTCCTACAACCCCCTCTGTGCTCTAAGTCATGTTGTGTGATCTGCTACATGAACTGTTGCTATGTGCCTGAGAATAGCTAGGAGCTCGTCTCTCAGGAGGCACCTCCTACTCATATAAATCCTTGTAATAACACTCTTGATCACCTACCCTAACCAACTCCTGAGCAAAAGTAATAGGTGGCCTAGTGCAGAAAACCCTCAACTCCACAGATCTCTACTCATTCTCCTGTCTCTGAGCTACTTCTTGATCCTTGTCCAAGTAGGCTCTATCTCTCTCCATCTAAATTGAGTCCCTATCTATTGTGATCACTCTCAACTGCTCCTCCAAGGACTCTACTATGGCCTGCAAATCAACTAATCACTGATTGTTGGAACCCTCCTCCTGTTGTGGCCTCTCCCCCTCATCAACATCCTAGTCCTCCACAATCCTGTCCCATAGCTCCTACTCCTAATCACCCATCTCCTCCTCCTCCTCATCATCCTGGTATCCTACAAGCATACCAAGAGAATCTATCTCCTCCTCCTCCCCAACTACCTCCTCCTCTATGTGCTCCTCACCAACATTCTCCTCTACAAAATTATCTCCACCAACCCCACCTCTAATGTCCTCCTCTCCTCTACCAACCTCTAACATCGTCACATTCTCTCCCTCTCCCTCCTCCTGGACAGGTTACAAATGTGGGCCTCGGCCTCTGTGAACTCGTCGACCCCTACCACCACCCCTCTAACTTCCTCCTCTCCCACAACCACCTCTCCTACTACCAAACCTACCCCAAGGTTCTATACCTTGCCTCTCAACAGGTGCATCTTGATATGGATCTGTAAAAGGAATAGGCCTGTGATCTGCCCACCAAGTATCATAAGCAACCATCATCCCAGGATCTACTACTTTTCCCCTCCATCCCCACTGCATAGGTTGTAAAGCATCACTATCAGCCTCTTTTGTAGCAATAGGAATTTGTGGTCCCCACAAAGGAACCTCCCTGGAAGATTGGGAAAACTCTGCTTGGGCATGTGGCTCATCTTGAACCTTGTTGAACTGTCTGAGGAACCTATCCAGTAGGTGTCTCTCAATTATGTGTACCCTAGAAATTGTCCTCCCAATCAAGTACTGTGTCTATCTGTAGAAGGGCAGGTGTTAATCCTCATCTGACCATCATGCACAATCCATGTACGGCCTCCATATAAACTATACTATGGTATCAATAACATACCGATAATACCCTGTATCTCCTACATGTATCTTGGAAATGGCCCTTGCATATCGGAAATCGTAAGGAGCTCCATGATATAACTCAATAGTAAAAGGTAAGAAGAACACAACAATGTGATCCCACACCCATATCATAAGTAGAGTGGTACCGTAGCTCATTGACTGTGCCTCCCTATGGGCTATATCATGTAAATGGAAATATAACATAGCAAGCAAACAAGGGACCCATGCATACACAACCTGTCGCTCTAGCATACCAACTAACATCTCACCCCATCCCATAGGAAACCCATGACCTTGATGGTTAGGTATAAAAATCCCTCCAATGAATGTGCATAACATACAATCTATCCACTCATACCTATTGGACAAGACATGCCATCTACTCTCATACTGCTCTATACCTAGCTACCTAATATCATCATGCGGATAAAATTGAGACAACTCACTAGGACCCCTTTGCATATCATACAAGACTCTCACTCCCCTAATCAGCAATCCCAAAATCCTATAAACATCCTCTAAGGTGACAATGGTCTCTCCTATAGGAAAATGGAAAGAGGATGTCTCAGAATGCCAATGCTCACAAAGTGCAGTCAATAAACCTCAATTTTCCCAAATGGTGGTCATGAAAGTAACATGATGCAATCCTAGGTTTCGTATGAACCATTTCTCGCCGCTCTGCAACTAATCTTGAAACTCAAATGTTGTCGGCTTTGACTCCTGGGTGTAAATCGAATCTAAAGTAACCTGAATAATGCATATCTAGTGTCAGAAGCAGATCAATTTTTCAAAAAAATTAACAAGAAAATACGTTGTTTTAAAACAAGTGCTTGTCAAAATTGTACATGTGTCATTATCAATGGAAAATGTGTCGCAAAACCTTAAATGTGTCATATCATAAAGCAGATGCATTACTTAATGCAAATGTGGCAAACGAAAAACACACCCAAACACTCATGCATATGCATCACATTTTACAAATGTAGTTTATTATTAATCAACCATTCAATCATGAAAATGCGTAGCAAAACACATATGCGATGCAAAATTATACATGCACTACTGCGCCTAACACATGTGACTTAAAAATATGCATGCGGTGCAGAAAAATACAAATGTGGTCATTCAACTTAAATGCCTAAACTACCCTAGATGTGTTTCTGCATACACGTCATTTTTTAGTCACATGCGTCGGACACAGATGAATATGTGTTGATTCAAAAGTTACGTATTTCAAAATAAAACATTAATTGTCTAAAAATGCATGAAAATAAAAATTTCAAAAGATGGTTTTCGAGTACGTACTAGGGGTCCTACATCGGCTGGTCATCTGAAGGTCCAAATGCAATATCAGTGGTGCTTTGTGTATGGAATATACAACATGTTTGCAGAGAGCTTCAGAGCAAAAAATTATAATTTCCAAACTTGAGGGGTGCAAATGAATTGATTTTCCACCCTATTTCTATTTATACCTAGGGTTTTTGGAGGGATTTTCTCAAACCTTGTGTACTAGGAACACTATTTCTCAACTTCTGAGGACTATTTCACCTACCAAACTTCCCTGAAACTCATTTCTTTTACCACCATTGAACTTCTGGCCATCAAATTTGACTAATCGAGATAATTTCCAATTTTTTTTGGAATTTTTCAAAAAATTGTCATTTTTCCCGAGGAGGCATACCCTTATCTATTATACACTCAGGCATGAATGGGGCATGTTTTGACTTATTTTCTTTGACACAACATTGAAATGACATTGTATCAAAGAGGGGGAAAATGTAGACACTAAAAATTGGTCTAGGCCCGCGACTTTAATTTCTTCATAATTCATACTTCATTGTCATAATTAAATAATGTTAATTATTTAATTATTTTCTAAAGTCCTTTCTCATCTATTAATTAAATAACTTTAATTATTTAATTAATTCATAATTACCTTTAGTCAATCCTGATTAATTAAATAAATCTTAATTTATTTAATTTAATCCTCAAATTTTGAATGTTGAATTAAATAATCATTTAATTCATAAAAAGAATTATTCTTGGCATATTCTTATGTGATTGGATAATCATATAGTTATCTAATTATTCATTTACCACTTAAGTTGAGATTTAATTAGATCAGTTAGTCATCTCCTGATTTAATATCTAATTGTCTTTGATGTATAGACTCCCTATCTTAATCAGTCAGTTATCTAGTTTTAATTCTTTAGTGTGAAAAATTATATTAATTCATTCATTCATACGTTTGAACAGACCATTTCCTCTATTCAATCTTTATCCTTTACATGCAATCATTATTCTTCTAAGTTTCAAACATTTTCAACTAAAGATTAAATTAATATTTATTCTTAATCTCCACCTTTTATGCTTTATCACTCGCATTATTACTAACACTAATCTCAATGCATGTCGAATCTTTCAATCTGAGCTTGTCATTCAAAAACTCTATTTTCTATAAATTGGCTTGACCTTCATCATTGTTACTCCTCTCAAAATCTTATGACTTTTGGAATCAATCAATTATCTGAATCTTTGATTTTTTTTGAATCATACTATCATAGGCTATACTTGCACACTTAGAAATCTAAGGGAAATTATCATGCAACGGGAAAAAAGAGGACAATCGAGGCTATGCATGGAATTATGTAGATATTTGGTGAGATTTTTTATTTATTTATGTTTTTATCTTTTTCATTGTTCTTTGTTGATAGCATAGTTTACATTTGAGTTTATTGCATTGTGTTTCTTTGATCTTTCTTGATTCCCTGTGTTACACCTATAACTTTTATGTTGACACACACAATTGGTCAATGATTTAGCTATAGCATAACACAACTCAAAATTTCATCATACCTATGTATAAGTGTTTCATAGAAAGTTGGGACACTCACAACTCAAGAAGGAAAGAATATTTCATAACTTGTTGCTACTTTTATCCTTGACATAATCATATGACCTGCATAGAAGATACAATCTATCTTTCCTAAATGTGTTGAAAGAGACATACAAAAGAGGAAGCACATAATATTTTACAAGTACATTCGTCAATATTCACTTTGCACACAATGAAACAAGCTTTGAGAAGGTAAAATCAACTAAATTTTATTGATAAAAGTTGTTTTTTACAACTTGTACAAGTCTGAAAATGAGTTACAATACTATTCATGCTTGAAAGAACTCATAATAGTTATAATATGCAGCTGGTAAACAACAAGAACTAACTCAAAAAAGGCTTGAAAAATGATCCTTATAGATATGCAACAACTTACAAAAATATAGGAACATGTGCCGAGGAAGTCTTCATTCCATCTTGCCGACTCAATCTCTTTTGGTTGTCCAAAAAATAAAAGCCTATTTTGTAGCTCCTTAACAAGCCAAAAAGTTGTTTGAAGGCTGAAAAAGTCATTCGATAACCTTGTGTACTGTTAAAGCTTATAAAAATATCTTCTAGATGCTTGGGAAAGCTTCAAATTTTCCTAGATATGCTCCGACTTGTTTGACAACTACACAACCTCCTCTAGATGCTTGGAAGAAAGCATAACTAACCTCCAACTACTCATAATTGGCAACAAATCTCTTAACAACTGCCACCTCCTTCCCTTAAGATTTTAAAAATATGTTAAAAGGTTTTAAAGTAGTCAAAAATTCCAAGAGAACAAGAATATTCCCTCAAGACTAAAGCTTTAACACTTGTCTCATTTACAAAAAGCTTTGTCTTGATCTTTGATGCACACTGTCACTCTTTCTTTTGATGGCCTTTAACTATTTGATTACATATTGTTGAATATTCATTCAAAGTGCCCTTAACTACCCTGCAATTTTTCCTTATGGAACTAACATCTTATTTGTCAGTTATGGTTACTGTCATGCATTTAGAATTATCACTATACCTCCATGGTCTTAGTGATTTTCACTTTGACATTGTGATGTCTTTGATTGACAGGCTAGGTATCTCTATCCTCAAACATGTTGATATAAAACCTTTAGATCTAACATAGTAGCATAGATGTTTTGAGACTTTAAGTAATAAATGTGGAGATTTCCCTTGTTGTGACTATCATTCAATAGGTCTAAAAACTTCCATCTCATGAACTTGAACAATGAAGTTGTATGTAAACTATGGACCCCATCTTATCTTTTGATATTGAATTGTATAGATCACTGCCCACTTCATAGAATTTTTCCCTTTCATCTTGTCCACAAGCCACAACAAAGAATGAATCCATATGTATTATCCACTACCTTTGAGTCCTTTTATGAGTACTACCCCAGGTCTTATGTCGAGATTTGTTGCATTCTTTTCTTGCAACCACATGCTTCTTATTCACAGTCTAAATTTGCTTTGTTGTTGCATAGATTTGTCTTCATTGTCATCAAAATTTGTGCATTGGCACTATCCTATTGCAAAATCAAGTTTTATGGAATCTTTAGCTTGAAGATCAGCTTTCATTTTGTTAATTCTACCCATCAAACCCCTAGCATCTACCCCTTGAGGCTTTGGAAACACTTTCCTTTCAATACCCTGCTCCTTACATACCTTATCATATAGGCTGCCTCAATTACACCATCTTTTCTCATTGTCTTCAAGGTATTTTTTTAGCTTGCAAGTCATACTTATTCATTCATAGTGAAATCCTTAACTACTTAAGACAATATTAACCTTCACTATCATGAAACTTCTTTCAATTTACAGAAGGTTTGGATCTCTGACTGTACATGAATTTAATTCTTTCACTAATATTTGTGTCTCTCCACTATACATAATGAAGGAAACCAAGGTCCCTCTGTTCACTCATGCATCATGACTTTCATCAACTTGAGTTAAATATACACTATACCAATGAGTGCTATGGGCAACTCATTTTGACACAATTACCACCATTGTCACGAGTGGAATAAAAACAAGATAGCAACCTCAAAATAAAAAGGGATTTACCTTGCATGTATGCTAATATTTCAACCTACAAGAACTATTAATTTTCGCTCCTTAACAACATTCGATTTGCAACCTACTCTTAGGTAAAAATCCTCTAGAGCTCTTAAAATTTTCATATCAACTAATTCTTCCTATCTTTCTTATTTTCCACCTTTGCAACATTACGTTTTATTATCATTGAATGCTACATTTTGACTATCATCACCCTTATAAGCCTGTAGCAAACCACTTGCCATGCTTATTCTGCTCCTTCTTTATGTTCAACTTCCTTATCTTCCTATGCCTTTATGAGGTCCTATTTTTGGTACATGATCTTGTCACTTCCTTCATAATGGATTGGAATTTGTTTGAGCTCCTTCAACCAATCTGCAAGGCTATCGTTCAAGCATGAGAATGACTTCTCCTAATACATATGACTGTTTCTTTCATTAGTAGTTTCCTTCATTAGCAATGTGCATATCCCCTGCTAAAAGACTATAAATGTCCTCAAAAAAGTTGTGTCATTATTTAGCTTGACTGAATAATTATGCTCATAGTCCAACCACTAGGGGTCTTTGTAAGCTGAAATCCATCATATACTATTATAACATGCCTTGATTTGTTTGTATCCCATAAATGGAAACTATAAAAGTGTATGAAAAACATGTCATAGAAAATCTAAATCCCTTTCAAACCAACCAACAGTGTCAAAAATATGAGTCATCTACACAACACCCATAGTAGATACAACCCTCATGAGAAGGGAAGAACCCTAGGATGCCACAAAATTCAACGAGCACTTTCACACTTCCACCTATATCAGCACCAAGAAAAAATTCCATAAGCTCTGCTGCAACAGTTACAACAAATCCACTAGAAAATCTACTAATTATCCTTGAAGGTGCAACCTATATTGTAGAATGAGCAACTCCATCTTCTTTTGTGAGGGCTTCCACTCTTCTTTTGTCTCGAATTCCCATCATAGATATAATTGATTAAAATTATTGTATATACCTAGCTTTTTTTTTGCAAGGCACAAACAACAAAAACTTTCATCTTTGACTCTAGCATAGCATGTGCATCTTTAGCAAGATTTGTAGGAGCTTGGAAATATTGGTTATTGTCAAGTAGCCATTTGTAGCCTTTTAGAACTAGGTCTCTAGAGGAAAATGCCAACATAGATCTTAAATCCCTTGGCATGGAACCATATCTTTCATGTGTTGAAGGATCGATATCTTCCTTTTCATGAATCTGAGAACCAAATTTGTTTGGCTGCTTCTAAATTTTGGTGCTATGGCTACTTTTTCTCAAGTTCAGATACATCCTCACTTTGAAATTCGATAACCCTTTTGTCTCATGACCACAACCCAACTTGATGAACCTATTTTTTGCTAGACCAATATAGTCCCTTCCACTCATGACAATCAAAAGGCTTTGAGTTTGTATAGACATAGGCTTTTCATATCCCAATTTAATTAAAATTTTGAGGACATTATGTGTCAATCCTTCCTATTTTCATGTTCTCCATGTGTGTTTCCCCATAACCAAAATGTTGAGTTTCATTCCACCTCTACAACATAAAATGCTTTTCTTTACTAGCTAAAAGCCTGGAGTTTTTTTCTCATTATAATTTTTCAACTCTAGTATATTAACTTGTAAACTAGAGTATAATCCTACAAGATTTATTTTAACAACTAGAATTATAGGCTTCAAAATCTAAAACCACAGGAGGGATATATGACTCTGCAACTAAATATTTTCCATGAAATACCTCTAAGATAGACTTCACAAACACTGCTACTACTATCTCGACGCACATTTCAATGAATTTGGGAACCTTGAAATGATCCTTGAATGGCCTGTACAAGTTCTAAAAGAGACATAGATTTGATGAGATACATACCATATTGAAAATGCACCCTAGAAAACTAGGATATGTGGATTGATGTGTCATTGCTTCAATCAATTCTTGCAACCTCTGCAATGTGAGATGGGCCTTCATGAATATTTGAAACGTGGTGATACCTGTCAAGCTGAGAGGAAAGTAATGAATCATATGCAACTTGTTGTTGAAATTGATATATCTCCATGTATCATTCCAAGTTTATCTCCCAAAATTTCAATGTGCACCCCACATCTGTATAGTGCATCATGTCTCCTTGGATTATTTCAAAACTATCTACCTGAAACCCTAATGCTTCTCATGGATAAAGTTTGAAATATTTAAAATAAACAAAATTTAATATTTTCCCTCTTTTTAGTGAACGTGAATTTTCTTTTGGATACACTTTGGGTTTATTTGATATTTTTTGAAACTTAAGAAATGTGACATGGAATATCAAATTACCTTTGTAAAACTTATCTAAACCTAAAGATTAAAATAAGTTAACACTAATGTTGCAAGTAATAAATTTTAGGATGCTTGAATTATGTGTTTAGATAATGCGAATGATTCCCAAGTAATAGATTCAGGGGCTTCATTTCATGCCACACCCCATAGGAAATATTTTGTAGATTATGTTCAATGTGATTTTGGACAGGTATATTTGGGTGATGATGAATCCTGTTAGATTGTTGGAAAAGGAAAGATAAAAATAAAGTTGTAGAATGGAAATGAATGGTTGCTACAAGAGGTAAGGCATGTTCCAAATTTGAGAAGGAATTTAATTTTTGTAAGACAACTGGGTAGTGAAGGCTACATAGTTACCTTTTCAGACAAATTATGGAAGGTCACTAAAGGTGCATTAGTAGTAGCTAAAGGTGAAAAGGTAGGCACATTGTATTTTTGTATTGGTAATACTTATTCTACCTTAGTTGCTAAAGAAATAGTTGCTACTGAGACAATTATAACACTTTCTATAGGGACATAAACATAATTGTGGCACCATATAATTGACCACATGAGTGAGAAAGGGATGAATATCCTTCACTCCAAAAATTTGCTATCAGGTCTGAAGGAGATTAACTTGGAGTTATGCAAAAATTGTATTTATGGAAAACATAAGAGTTCGATTTATCAAAGTTGGGAGGGAAAGAGAAGAAGAGTGAGAAATTAGAGCTTGTGCATTCAAATGTATGGGGACCAACTCAGGTATCTTCTCTTGGTGGCTCTTGATATTATGTTACTTTTATTGATGACACAACTAGGAAAACATGGGTGTATTTCCTAAAACAAAAATTAGAAGTATTTGAAACTTTTAAAAAGTGGAAAGCTTTGGTTGAGAATGAGACAGGAAAAAAGTTTTAGTGTCTCAGATCTGATAATGGAGGCAAGTATTACAATAGAGAATTTGAAAATTATTGTTCATATAATGGAATTCGTAGGAAGAAAATAGTTCTTGGAACCTCACAAGAAAATGGTTTCTAAGATGATGAATAGGACCAATATGGAGTGTGCGAGGAGCATGAGATTGCATGTTGGAGTACCCTTACAATTTTGGGTAGATGTTTTACATACTGATGTTTATTTAATAAACATGGGACCTTCAAATCCTTTGGATGGTGGCATTCCATAGGAGTCTTGGACGTATAAAAAGGTAAACTATTCATTTCTGAAAAAACTTTGGTTGTGAATATTTTGTCCATGTTGATATTGAAAATAGAACCAAGCTTGAGGATAAGTCTAAAAAATGTACCTCCATTGGATATGGAGTAGATGAATTTTGTTATTGGTTATGGGATTACGAAAATCATAAAATCATTAGGAGCAAAGATGCTATATTCAATGAGAAGGTCATGTATAAGGACCAACTATAGGAAAAGAAGCATGAATAGGCCAAACATGAATATGTGGTGTTGGATGAGATTCCAAAAGAAAAAAATTCCAGTGGTACCTAATGCTTAGCAACAACAAGTTATCTCACAGACTCCTACAAGTGTTAGACATTCAACAAGGATAACTAGACCTCCAAAAATATTTTCTCCATCATTATATTCTATATTATTAATTGATTCTAGTGAACCTAAAGGTTATGAAGAAGTAATGTAGGTAGATACAAAAAATAAGTGGGAGCTAGGCATGAAAGAGGAAATGGATTCCTAGCTGTAGAATTAGACTTGGGACTTAGTCCAATTGTCTACAGGTAAAAGAGCATTTCCAAATAAATGGGTTTGTAGGTTGAAGGAAGAAGCTAGAGGCAAGAAAAGATACAAGGATAGACTCGTGGTAAAAGGTTTTGCACATGAAAAAGGTATAGATTTTGATGAAATATTTTCTCCAGTTGTAAAGATGGCTTCTATTACAACTATTCTAAGTCTTGTGGCTACAAAAGACTTGCATCTTGAATAGCTATATGTGAAAATAACATTTCTCCATGGGGATTTGGAAGAGGAAATATACATGCAACAGCCACAATGATATGAGGTCAAGGGTAAGGAGGAAAATGTGTGTATGTTAAAGAAGAGTTTGTATGGACAAAAATAATCACCTTGGAAATGGTATTTAAAATTTGATAGTTTTATGGCTGAACAAGGTTACAAAAGATTTCATTTTGATTATTGTGTTTATTTTAAGAAATTAGGTAATGGTAGCTATATTATCTTGTTTCTTTATGTTGATGGCATGCTTGTTGTCAGGTCTAACACATAGCATATTAATGAAATTAAGAAGAAATTAGAAAATTCATTTTCTATGAAGGATTTGGGTGTTGCAAAACAAATCCTTGGTATGAGGATCACACGAGACAGGATAAACAAAAAATATTTTTGTCTCAAAGTGAGTATGTAGAGAAGGTGTTGAAATTTTTTAACATGTAGAATGCAAAAGCAGTTAGTACACCTTTTCCTAGTCATTTTAAGTTGACTAAGGAGATGTGTCCAAAGACACAAGAGGAGAAAGACAAAATTTCTAAGATACCATATGCATCAATAGTTGGTAGCTTGATGTATGCAATGGTATGCACAAGGCCAAATATTGCACATGTAGTGGGAGTCATGAGTAGGTATATGAGCAATCTGGGAATGGAACATTGGAATGCGGTAAAATGGATTCTTTGATATTTAAGAGGTACTACTTCAAAGAAACTATGTTTTGGAAAAACAAAATTTGCTCTAAAAGGATATGTTGACTCTGATATGGTGGGTGATATTGATAACAAGAGGAGTACTATAGGGTATGTTTTTACTATAGGAGGTACTGCAATCAATTGGATTTCAAGGTTACAAAAGGTTGTTGCACTTTCAACCACTAAAGTTGAGTATGTTGCTACTACGGAAGCTAGCACGGAGATGATTTGGTACAACATTTTTTGGAGGAATTGGAACAATGATAAGAAGATAGCCCTTTGTAAATGGATAGTGAGAGTGTCATTCATCTTGCTAAGAATTCATCTCTACATTAAAAAACTAAGCACATATCGTTACAAGTATGAATGAGTATGGCGGTGTTTTCATTAAGGTTTTCATTGATGTCAAAATGGTATAGGTTTTTGCAAAGAAAGGAATCAATTGGTTGCAGGTGGTGCATGTATAGTTGAGATACTATTGAGATGTTGTGAGTACATGGAGCTATCTTTATGGTGTTGTAGGTGTGCTAATATGATGAGTTATCAAGTGCTTTTGAGAAAATTAATAAATAGTGAAGACAAAATTGTGTGTTTGTTCAGAATGTGCTCCAGTTTGTGCTCCACATTTCTTTTATGTTGATCCTATTCTTGTAGTGTTGTTTATGGGAATCCTTGGGTGATATATCCTAGATTATAGCTTCTGGTTTGATGAAGAGTGAAATTTGTGTTCATCGATGTGTGAACTGTTCTAGCAGAGTTATTTGTCTATGGATTGGGAGAAATGTATTTTCTCTATAGTCGGCTGCTACTTTGTTTCTCGTCTTGTGGATCTAGAAGAAGGCTTGTAATGATGTTATCTATGCTCTATCAAAGGTGTTCATGGTTTGGTGCTTCAAAAGACTAGTTTCATAGTTATTGTGTGTGTCTGTATAGTCTGGATGGACTAATGGAAAGTGTTCTATGTATGAAGATTGTTGCACTAGTTGCGGGTGAATCTAAAGGCATCTTCCAATGTATGGTGAAGTGTGTTATGTGGTCTACATGTTATCTTCTTTTTGTGGAAGTGTATACTTTAAAGTTCATTGGTATTTTCATTAGGTTTGTCCGACCTGGTGTTTACACGTCATGCAAAGGATAAGTATCAATTAAGGAAGTGTGTGATTTATCCAAGATGTTGTTTTGGGTCCTAGTTAAGTGTTTGTTTGGTTCTCTCTCATTCTTATCCACCATAGGAATGTTGAGTTTTTGACCTAATTTGATTTTGTAAAATGAAGCGTGTGTAGCTAACCTTGGATAAAGTTTCTAAGGTTGAAGATGGTATAAATATAAGGCAAGATATTAAGGATTGGAAGCCACAAGTGCTAGAAGCAAGATAGATATGAGAACTTATGTGAAAGTGAGTTGAGGTAGTGAGAACTTTAGACTCCTGAAAGTAGTGAGTTGATGGTGTCTGCAATTCTTTAATCAAGGCTACATATGTGTGCAAGTTGTTGTGGTGGATCTTTTGTTGCACTGAGATAGTTTTCTCTGTGTAGCATTATTCTTTCTATCTTTTTGTATCTATACATAGTGAGCCTCCCATTTGGACAATGATTCCTATCTGGACAGTGAGTCCTATCTTAGGTAATGAGCACTTTGGTAGTGAGCGTCTTTGTAAATGGTTTTGAAATTACTCTATATTGTGAGTTAATCCTCACCATGGTTTTTCCCTTATTGGGATTTCAACGTAAATATGGTGTTTCTTATGTTGATATTGTTTTTTATTATTTTCACTTCACGCTCATATTTAATAACAAATTAAATTGGATGTGGAGTTAATAATTGTTTGAGATTTATGTGATTGGTGACAATTGACTCACCACCCCTCTCAGCTGTTTTGTGCATTTCAACAATTGGTATTAGAGCTTTGGTTCCTCAAAGAAGAGCTTAACTACTTGAGGTAGATCTGATGGTGCAAAAATTGGCAATCCTTCTATTTGATGGATTTGACTACAGTTTCTGGAAAGTGCAGATGAGAGGTTACCTGATCTCTCTTGGTTACAAGACTTGGAAATTTTTTGATACAAAATATGTTGAGCCAATAAGTGGTCCTTCTTTTGTAGATGATATTTCTTCCTATGAAGAAAATGAAAAAGCAAGGTATGCAATCTATAGTGCTTTATCTAAGACTGAGCTGAAAAAAGTTATTTCATTGGGAATTGCTTATGAAGTTTGGGAAAAGTTGAAAGATATCTATGAAGGAAATGATAGAGTCAAATTTTCAAAGAAGTTAACAGCTAAGTGTAGATATGAGAACTTGAAAATGGAAGAAGGTGAAGACATTGCAAGCTACTTTTAGAGGGTTGATATTGTAGTAAATGAAGTCAAAAATCAAGGTGGTCCTCTGACAGATGAAGATGTTATGGAGAAGATTATAATGACCCTACCAGAGAGTTACAGTGATAAGGTCTCAGCCATTGAGGAAGTGTATGATCCAAAGAAATTCACTACAGAACAACTATTTGGCACCTTGACTACTTTTGAAATGAGAAAATTTGGAAAAGAAAAGGAGAAAACAGAAACAACCTTCAAAGCCACAAAGACAGAAGATGATCCAAATGGTGATAGTTCAAAGGAGTGGGAAGCAAATTTTATAAGTTGAAGAAAGGTACCGGCAAGTACAAAGGTATGTTACCTTTTAAATGTTTTAGTTGTGGAAATATTGGTCACTATGCTTCAATATGTCCTAATAGAGACATAAACAAGAAGAGCAAATACAATAAATGCAAAAAGGACAAAAAGTTCAAGAAAATGTATTATGTTAGAGAAGATGCTAGAATTTCTAATGATGAATCTGATTTTGAGGATGATAAAGATGAATGCTTGTTTTTAGCCTTAAAAATAAATCAGTGTCTACTAACCATGGAAGATGTGCAAGGGAATGTGGTCAGAAAAACAAGAAGGAAGAGATAGAAGGTACTTTGGTTATTGCCTTTCATGCTAGACAAGATGAATATTATTGGGTAATTGATAGTGGTTTCTCAAATCATGTGACCGGAGACAAAAGTAAGTTCACTAAACTTGAAAAGTATGATGGGCGATTAGCCATGTTTGGAGATGATTCTAGTGCAAAGATTGTTGGAAAAGGAACAATTAGTTTTGATGGAGAGCATAATACTGATGATTTTTATTATGTTAAGGGATTAAGGAATAATCTCTTGAGTGTTGGACAAATGTGTAGCAAAGGATTTAATCTTGTGTTTCAGGATAATACTTATGAGATCAAAAAAGGGTTTGAAACTGTGGTAGCTAGAGGAAGAAGAACATATGAAAACATTTATTAGCTTAAGGGTGTTGATGGTCATTTTTTTGTGTCTCAAGTTAATGAAAGTTGGCTATGGCACTGGAGGATGGGACATGTAAACTTTGACAACCTGATTAGGATGAATTCAAGAGAAGTTTTCAAGGATTTTCCTAGAATCACAAAGCCTACCAATACTATTTGCAGAAGTTGTCAATTGGGAAAACAAACAAGATGCAACTTTAAAGGAAAAGAACAATGAACTACCAGAATTCTAGAATTGATTCATATAGACCTTTGTGGTCCAGCAAGAACAAGAAGTCTTAATGGTGAGGGGTATTTTATGTTTCTTATTGATTATTATTCTAGAATGACATGGGTTACTTTTCTTAGGGAGAAGCTCAAGCTCTAGATAGATTCAAGGTGTTCAAGGCTATAGTGGAGAATGGAGTGAACCTAAAAATAAAATTTTTAAGGTTTGAAAGAGGTGGAGAATTCATCTCCAATGAGTTTTATATGTTTTGTGAAGAACATGGTATAAAGAGGCATCTTTCTACTCCTAGAACTCCTTAGTAGAATGGAGTTGCTGAGAGGAAAAACAAGACTGTTCAAGAAGATGCAAGGACTATGATGAAAGAGGAAAATATACTTGAAGTATATTGGAGAGAATCAATTCACACTGCTATTTATATTCTTAACAAATTTTAGATCAAAGGTAACATCACAAAGACCCCTAATGAACTATGGCATGGAAAAATTCCTATTGTTAAGTACTTTAAGGTGTTTGCAAGCAAATTTTATATTAAAAGAGATGATGAGAACCTAGGGAATTTTGATGCAAGATGTGATAGGGGTATTTTCCTTGGATACTAAAGCTTATAGATGCTTCAATAAAAGATTGAGAAAGATTGTTGAAAGTGAAAATGTAAAAGTTGATGAAGATATGCATAGATAAGTTTAAATAAGTGAAGTTGAACCAGATGAACCTATCTGCAGATAAGAACAAGAGAAGGATAAGGAAGAATAAGCTCTGGAACCTACTCCTAAGACTCCAAAATATGTTTAGAAAAATCATCTTCAAGAACAGATAATTGGAGACAAATACAAAAGTATAATGACAAGAAGCAAAGTGGTGGAAGCTGAGGTAAATTTGTGTTTAGCTTCCAAGATATAACCTAAAAGACTGTGTTAATCATTCAAAGATGAAAATTGAATTAGAGCAATGAAAGAGGAATTATAGCAGATAGAGAAAAATTAGACATGGGAATTGGTTCCTAGACTAGTAAACAAGAACATAATTGGTACAAAATGGGTATTCATGAATAAGTTTAATGAGAATGGTGAAGTAGTAAGAAACGAAGCAAGGTATGTGTGCAAAGGTTATTCACAGGTTGAAGGAATAGACTTTGAGGAGACATTTTCCTTGGTGGTAAGAATGGAGGCTATTTGGATGTTTTTGGCATTCTCGACTCACAAATATTTTAAGCTATACTAGATGGATGTTAAGTCTGCATTCTTGAATGGAGAATTGGAAGAAGAGGTCTACATGGAAAATTTAGAGGGATTTCAGTTATTAGATCAACCAGACATGGTCTATAAGTTGAAAAAGGAATTGTATCGACTTAAATAGGCTCCTAGAGCATGGTATGCAACGTTGGACATGTATTTGACACAAAAAAGGTTCAAAAAAGGCTCTACAAACAATAATATTTATTTCAAAATTGAAGGAAACAAAATGTTGATAGTGGTTGTGTATGTTGATGATATTATATTTGGAGGAAATGAGGCTATGTGCAAGAAATTTGCAAAGGAGATGCAAAAAAAGTTTGAAATGTCTATGATTGGCGAGTTGAATTTATTTCTTGGACTTCAAGTGAAACAAACTAATAAGGGCATATTAATTTCACAATAAAAGTATGTTAAAGAACTACTGAAGAAGTTTGGAATGGATGAATCCAAACCAGTCTGTACTCCTATGGTGACTAGATGCAAATTAATTAAGGATGATGAATCTCCTAATATTGATCAGAGCATGTATAGATCTATGATTGGTGGACTGCCATATCTTACTGCTACTAGACTGGATATCATGCATGTAGTATGTATGGTTGCTATATTTCAAGCAAAAACCTAAGAAACACATGTTAAAGTTGTGAAAAGGATATTCAAATATCTAAAAGGGACTCCAAATTATGGTTTGTGGTATCCTAAGGATACTGATTTCACTTTGAGTGCTTATACTGATGCAGATTGGGTTGGTTGTGTAGATGACCAGAAGAGTACAAGTGGTGGTGCATTCTTTCTTGGATGCAGGTTGGTTTCATGGCTAAGAAAGAAACAAGATTCAGTTTCTTTATCCACTACAAAAGTTGAGTACATTGCAACAGCATCTTCTCACACATAGGTATTGTGGATGAAGCAAACATTGAAGGATATAGGAGTGATGTGTGATGAGCCTATCTTGATATTTTGTGACAATACAAGTGCAATAAGTATTTAAAAGAATTTGGTAATGAGTTCAAGGACAAAGAATATATCTATCAGATATCATTTCTTGAGAGAAAAGGTATTGGAGAATGAAGTTAGGCTGGCATATGTGCCTACAAAGGATCAACTTGTTGATATATTTACTAAGGCTCTTCTGAAGGATACTTTTGAGTATCCCAAGGAGAAATTTGAGGTTACTGACCCTCCTTGTTTGAACTAGGTGCACATGGAGGTGCATCAATCCAGTGGATCTACAAATTCATCATTTATCTAGATTGATGACTGGGGTCTACTCCTCAGGGGGAGTAAGAAGTATCATTGTTACAATATGACATATATGTTGTTATGGGTGCACTCCCAAGGGGGAGTGATCAAAATTATGTAAATTTTTTTTGTTCTTTTCCATTGATGTCAAAGGGGGAGAGAGAGTCATGTGTTTCCATCAATGAAAAGGGGGAGATTGTTACAAGTATGAATGAGTATGGTGGTGTTATCATTAATGTTGTTATTGATGTCAACACAGTATAGGTTGTTGTAGAAAAAGGAATCAAGTGATTGTAGGTGGTGCATGTATAGTTGATATACTATTGAGATGTTGTGAGTACATGGAGATATCTTTATGGTGTTGTAGGTGTGCTAATATGATGAGTTACCAAGTGTTGTTGAGAAAATTAATAAATAGTGAAGAAAAAATTGTGTGTGTACTCAAAATGTGCTATGGTATGTGCTCTAAGTTTCTTCTGTGTTGATCCTATTCTTTTAGTGTCATTTATGGGCATCCTTGGGTGATATATCTTGGATTATAGATTTTGGTTTGTTGAAGAGTGACAATTGTATTCATCGGTGTGTGAATTGGTCTGGCAGAGTTGTTTGTCTATGGACTCGGAGAAATGTATTTTCTTTGCAATCCTCTGCTAGTTTTTTTTTGGTCTTGTGGATCTAGAAGAAGGCTTGTAATGATGTTATCTATGCTCTATCAAAGGTGTTCATGGTTTGGTTCTCTAGAAGACTAGTTTCAAAGTTACTATGTGTGTCTGTATAGTCCAGATGGACTGATGGAAAGTGTTTTGTGTATGAAGATTTTTGCAGTAGCTGTAGATGAATCTGAAGGAGTCTAAGATGTGTTCCAGTGTATGGTGAAGTGTGTTTTGTGGTCTGCATGTTATCTTCTTGTTGCAAAAGTGTGCACTTCAAAGTTCATTGGTGTTTTCATCAGGTTTTGATAACCTAGTGTTTTCACATCATGTGAAGGATAAGTATCAATTAAGGAAGCATGTGATTGATCCGAGATGTTGTTTTGGGTCCTAGTGAAGTGTTGGTTTGGTCTGCTCTCATTCTTATCCACCATGAGAATGTTGATTTTTTGACCTAATTTAAATTTGTAAAATGAAGCATGTGTAGCCAACCTTGGAGAAATTTTCTAAGGTTGAAGATGGTATAAATGCAAGGAAAGATGTTAAGGATTGGAAGCCACAAGTGTGAGAAGCAAGATAGATGTGAGAAATTGTGTGAAAGTGAGTTGAGACATTGAGAACTTTAATGTGTTAGACTCTTGAAAGTAGTGAGTCGATGGTGTCTACAATTCTTTGATCAAGTTTGCAAATGTGTGCAAGTTGTGGTGGATCTTCTGTTGCACTGAGATAGTTTTATCTATGTAACATTATTCATTCTATCTTTCTGTATCTATAGTTAGTGAGCCTCCCATTTGGACAGTGAGTCCTATCTTGGGCAGTGAGCTCTTTGGCAGTGAGCCTCTTTGTAAACGGTTTTGTAATTACTCTATATTGTGAGTTAATCCTCACTGTGGTTTTTTCCTTATTGGGTTTTCCATGTAAATATGGTGTTTGTTGTGTTTGTATTACTTTCTGTCATTTGCACATCATGGCCATACTTAGCAATAGATTAAAGTGGATGTGGAGCTAATAATTGTTTGAGATTTGTGTGATTGGTGACAACCGATTAACCCCCCCACCCTCTTAGTTGTCTTGTGTATTTCAACACATACAACTCAAATACCACTTCATCTAGTCAATTTTAGAGGATGGAAAGTTGAATTTGGATAAAATTCACACAAGTGAAAATATTGCAGATGTGTTCACAAAGGCAGTTACACGGGAGAAACTAATTTCCTCATTAGTTTTTGTTGGCCTTCATGATTGATAATGGTGGATATAAGAAACTAGCTAGACCTGTAATCCAGTGGGAGTTGCAAGTTTAGTGGTGTCATCCAGGACCAGTCTCAAAGTGGGAGATTATTTGGTGTGGAGCCTGATCAGTCTCCAAGTGGGACATTGTTGGTATGTAATGACTAATCATGCAAATATTGTACACTTGTAATGTATCCTCGTCGGGGTTCATGGGTAGCAACACCCAATAGTAGGGATTCAGGGGCGCAACCCTTGAATTTTTTTTGTTAGCACATCAAGGTTTTTTCCTATTAACACATCAAGGTTTTCCTCCTAACACGTCAAATGAAAAAAAAAACTTTGTAAGACCCTAATTCTAGAAGCTTCCAAAAATCTTGTTATAAGTGGTTGGGATGTAAGTTGCAGTGTGTGTGATTCACAAGATTGTAATATGTTTTGTATTAGATAATAAAATCATTGGGTGGCTAAGTTCTATGGATGTAGCCCATATTGGGTGAACCACATTAAAATTTTGTGTTGATCTCTTTTGTGTTATTCTTCATTGTTATTTCTAGGTTATTTAATCTACAATATATTTTTTAATGTTTATTGTTCCGATCTACCTGAATCCTAACACTTCCTACCCAAGAGCAATAGACTTAGCATTGGATATTTTTTCCCAAAGGCTTGACAAAACAGGTCAAGCTTCTTCATCAAGGAATCCATGTTTTCTTTGTCAAGCTCTAGGAAGAGTGAAGTATCATCTGCAAATTGTACATTGATCAGTTCAATTTGATTTGGAATTTTAATGCCTTTAATCCTTGGTGAGAATGTATGGTCTCTTAATATGTAGAAAATGATGTCAGAGGCTACAAAAAAAAGGGTTGGTGCTAGGGACATCATTTTTTGGATGGACCTCTCGAGCTTAACTTCTTCAAATAGTGAACCATTTACATCCACTTAGGCAAAGGCATCCTTCAAGAGAGTATCCACCATATTGTAGAATAGATTGGGAAAGCCAAAAGTTTTAAGGATTGTTCTCAAAAAGTGTCATTCCACCCTATCATAGGCCTTCTCAAAGTCTAATACAAGCATTGTAGCATTTTGATTTAATGCTTTAGCCAATTCCACAGCTTCCCAACTTGTTATAAGATTTTCCAAGATATATCTACCTTTGATGAAACCTATTTGGATATTGTCAATGAACCTTGGAAGAATATTGACCAGCCTCAAGGCTAGAACCTTAGCCAAAATCTTATAAGATACATTCAAGAGAGTTATTTGCTTCCAATTTTTAACTAGGGTCTTGTCACCCCCTTTTGGAAGGAGATGATTATACCCTTTTTTATGTTGCTTCCCAAAGAGGCTTTGTTTAGGGTTTCAACATACACCTACAATAGATCATCACAAACCTAGTCTAAAAAGCACTTGTAAAATTCCATTGGCAGTCCATCATAGCCCGAGGATTTTTTGTTATTCATGCAAGTGATGGCCTTCTGAATTTCATCCCTAGTTAAGCTTGCTAATAATTTATAGGAGTCTTCTTCTGAGATCTTCCTAGGGATGAGCCTTTTTATAAGGTCCCTCACCTTGTGACTATATTTAGTCTCACCCTCTAATGTGAAGAGACCCTTGAAGAAGGGTTGGAATTGACTCAATATTTCTTCCTAAGAGGTGAGCATCCTCTCCCTGTCCCAAATCTAATCTATTTGTTCTTTGACATTTTTTAAGTTTTAAATAGGTAAAGAAGAATTTGGAACCTTTGTCCCCACAACTTAATGTCACTTGGGACCCGTTCAAGCTTTGATTTTGCCTCAAAAAAACATTCTTGGAGCTTATTTTCCTCTCTCCTAAAGTCAAGATCCTTTCATTCCCAATTGTTTGGAACAACTTCTTCCAACCTTCCACATTTTCATTCCATCTCTTAATGGTAAATGACTCTTTAAGCATCTAATTTTTAATTTATCTAAGGGAGGAGATAGCTTCTCTACAATCATTGTCTTTCAGTAGGAGGGTATTAAGAATAAATGAGAACTTCTTTAATGACTCTTTTGGTCTGCCTTGGTAGGTTGAAATATTGGCCTTGATAGGGTGGTGATCTAAGAGTGTGTATGGGAAAACACAAACCTTAATGCCATCTTCATTTGGAATTAAATTAAAGAAGTCTCTATTTGCATATATTTTCTCTAGCCTACAATAGATCATATTACCCCCTTTCTAGGCATTACACTAGGTATACCAGATTCCTTTGCAATCCTTTTTTCCCCTTTCCATGGGAGCAATTAAGTTAAGCTTATGTTTCAATCTATATAAAAAGTGCCTTTGATTGCCTTTCCAAGACATGCCAATTCCATCCCATTTATCTTCCATTTGTTCTACCATGTTGAAGTCCCCTCCCAACACCCAAGGGACCTCTAGGGGATTGGCAAGCCATTGCCTTATTATTATCCTGTCCTTGTGATCATTAGGGGAATACATGGAGAAAACCCTAAACTCAACCCCATCCTTCCTCAGAGTAACCCACACCACCCTATTACAAGGGGAAGTTCCACTACCAGTGACCAACTGAGACCACTGGTCAGAGATTAGCATAACAACACCCCCTCCCTTTCTCATGTGAAGTGGAAAAGAAGGTAGGTTCATTCCATATGAATTTTGGATTGGTTTCTAGGGAAAATCCAATAGCCTTTGTTTCTTACAGAAAGACAGAGTCTTTTCTTTGCTCAAGGTTTTAAAACCTTCTAATAATGTATTTTCTATCAGGTGACTCAAGGCCCCTGACATTCCAAGAGATATAGTTAAGGTTCATTTTCAACATCCATAGGGGTGTCTCCTTGAACACACTAGAGTTGTTTGAAGCATTTGGGAATATTCTCCTCAACCTCTAGTCTTTTAGCCATAGGTGACTCAATAACAACACTAGTTTTTTTTCCTTTTTGTTTTTGGAAAGCAATAAACCTTTTCCAACTGTCAGTGAACCCATTTTTTTCCTTGGTCTCCCAGGGCTAGCTCTCGGCTTAGGCATTTGTTCTACCTACAATAGAGTGGCATTCTCATCCCCACCACACTCTATAGCCTCCTTTTGGTCAGAGTTAGAATTTCCTTTATCTTTGGGTTTTAACTATCTCCCCTTTTGAATTATAGGACTTGGATTTATGCTCCCCTTTTTTCTCCTCATGGAGAGGAAGAGCATTTAGAGAACAAGAAGTAACACCCTCAAAGCATGCTAGAGACTAGGCTAAATTAACTTCAAAGTCTATAATAAGATTGGAGATGCAGGTTTTATTAGGGGAATCAAGGGATCCAACAACCGGAGAGGGGAGGTCCTCATTTTTGGGAGTAGTTAAGCAATCTCTTCTTGACAAGGAATCCCCAGTCAATTTTTTTAGTAGAGCTAGAAAGGGAGGGTTACAACCACCAATTTCATCAGCACTATCCCTTAGGCTCAAAAAATTGGGGGAGATAGAAGCCACATTTAAAGTACTGCCAAAGGCATCAATCAACATTGGTGAGGGGTCCCTAAGGTCCCTACCCAAACAAGCACCTTCAAACTTGTTTAAGACCATGTTGTTCTCCTTCCATTGCTACCTCAATTCCTTCTCAAGGGCTGCCCTCAGCTAGGTCATTACTTGGTTTTGATTCTTGGACTTCTGCTTCAATCCAAGTATGAACTATAAGAGGTGGTGCAATTGGTTGCTCTACTCCTTTTAACTTGCTTGATGACTTCCTGACATAACTCACACGTGAACTCCAAATGCGCCAAATCATGGAGCTTGCACCATCTTGGTAGCAACACTTCCAAATCCACTTGGTATCTCAACTCTGACCAATCCCTTATGAGTCTTGACACAATCTCATTATATCTTTCCACCATCGGACCTTCATCAACACTTAGAAAGGAAGTTTGATGGTAAACAGTCATGGCATGTGGTTGTTCCAACTCCTCTAAATCTACATTTTTAGTTATCTTATTCCTTTCTTCCATTGAGAATGGGTCCTTGAATTCCATTTCACTAAAGCTTCCATCATTATTTTCAGCTACCCACAAGCTTTCAGCATCTATGTTGGCTGTCCTAGTATGTGTTGGTGTAAATTCCACTAACTCATCTTCTGTGTATAGCCTTTCAACTACCAACTTCCCTACCTAAGTGGAGGATTTCTCTTCACCTATGGAGAAAGGGTCTTCTAATCCCTTTCAAACTAAACTTTCATCAAGGCTCCCTATCGTCCCAAGGAATTCAGTTCTTTCCTCTTGATTCTTAGTGTATGTTGTCTGAGCACCTACTTCTATAGACCTTCTTGGTTCAACTACATTGTGTTGTCCTCCAAATGTTGATTTCTCTCTTGCCTTAGTGGAGGACTCCTCTTTATTGAGTTTTGGCTACAACTTGTCCAAACAACTCCTGACTTGAGTGATGATGTTTGCACATGATGGACAAGTGAATTTTGAGTGAGGTGCATTGTGAAATCTGCACCAACTAGACATCAACACTTCCTCTAGTCTTAGCCCATCTTTGTTTCTCAAGTATTCTTGAATCAACTCCTTCAAGGCCTTGGCTACCATATTAATCAATTCTTCTTTTGGGTCAAACTCATCTCCTTATTCATCCCTTTAACTCATATACCTCATCCTCTTGGTTAGTATTAATTAAATCATGCATTTAATTAATATTTCATGGTCTGCCTAAGGTCCCTAAAATAGTTAATTCAATAATTAAATACTATTACCATCTTTTCCTCTCTAAATTAAATAAATATATCAATTTATTTAATTTAGTCATTTAACCTTTTTGAATAAAATAAATTTAAAATTCTTCCTTTTTCTCTCTCTTTGTCACATCCTCCATAATCCCTTTCTAATTTGGATTAATTTAATTAATTCATGATTACGATGTGCATCCTCTTAATCAAGGATTAATGTCACATCCTCCCACATTTGCCACTTTCCTCTAATATTTTATTAATTTTCTTAATCAAGTGTTTGCAAAACCTTAATCAAAGTCATTAGCCACATTTAGCATCCTTTTTTAGTCAACCCTTCCATTTACCTTTCTTAGCATTGACCCTTTTTCCCATGTCAATTTTTAATTCACATTTATTCAACCTAGATTCCCCTCTTCCCCATGGGAATTTTTAATTCACATTTTATTCCTCCTAGAATCCCCTTTTTGCATGCTTCTTCTAGAATCTTTGACTTGTCACATCAAGTCACATGTGACAAACCCCCACCTTTTTGGAGACCCTCTCTTATCCACTTGATTCTCCCAAGCATGTGAATTTTTAATTCACATTTATTCTTCCAAGGTACTTGTCCTTCCTCCACATCATGTACCTCCCTTCCACCTCACTTCCACATCATCTTATCCTAGGCCATCTCACATTCCACATGTCAAGATGTGAGGGCTTGTGAGTCCTCAACTCACCATAGCCCTACATCTTGACCTTGGTGGCTCAATCTCAACCATTGAATTCTCTACATAATTCAAATTTCTCTATAAATACCCCTTCTTCTAAGGCATTTAAAAAAACTTAGTCATTTTAGCATCCTTATCCTGACATTTTGAGCACTCAATTCACAAGTATTTTCACTCATTTAGTCAAGCCATTTTAGCCATTTGCATTTGCATCCCATCATATTGTCAATCTTGCATTTAGTTATATTCATAGCCATCCAAGGAGCATACAAGTTTGCATTCACAAAGGCCAACCAAGGGATTCATCAACATGGAGAAGGTATAAGCACTTGCACAATTTCATCTATTTCTCTTTGTATTATCAATTTCTTAGGCTAATCTTGAGGTGTCCCTTTGTGTTTTTCTTTCATTGCATTATAGTTGTTTTTGCATATTTAGGATAGATAAACATTTATGAACACATTTCTAGCACACCCTAATCTATATTTTGTTTCTAAGTAGTTTGTTGTAGAGGGGCGAATAGGCCCTAACCCATATTTTGTTTCCAACAAGTTTGTTGCAGAGGGGCGGATAGGCCCTAATCTATATTTTTTTTCTAACTATTTTTTTGCAGAGGGGCAGATACGCCCTAACCCATATTATGTTTCTAACAAGTTTGCTGCAGAGGGGCGGATACGCCCTAACCTATATTCTATTTCTGACTCGTTTATTGTAGAGGGGTGGATACACCCTAACCGATATTCTTTTTCTAACAAGTTTTTTGTAGAGGGGTAGATATGCCCTAACCCATATTATGTTTCTAACAAGTTTGTTGCAAGGGGGCGGATACACCCTAACCCATATTCTGTTTCTAACAAGTTTGTTGCAGAGGGGCAGATACACCCTAACCCATATTCTATTTCTAACAAGTCTGCTACAAAGGGGTGGATACGCCCTAACTTATATTCTATTTCTAACTAGTTTGCTACAGAGGGGTAAATATGCCCTCTTGGTTATTGTAGAAGTACGAATATGCCCTCTTGTTCACTGCAAATGGGTGACTACACCCTCCTGTTCACTGTAAAGGGGCGATTGCACCCTCTTGTTCACTGTAGAAGTGCAATTACACTCTCTTGTTCACTGCAAAAGTGCAATTAAGCCCTCTTGTTCACTACAAAAGTGCAATTATGCCCTCTTGTCCACTGTAGAAGTGCAATTACGCCCTCCTGGTTATTGCAGAAGTGCGAATATGCCGTCTTGATTACTGTAGAAGGGTGACTACGCCCTAGTTTGAATATTGTTTCTAACATTTTACTGCAGAAGGGTGACTATGCCCTAGTTTGAATACTATTTCTAACATTTGACTGCAGAGGGGCGGACACGCCCTTGTCCTAACTTTGTTCTCTCACAGGTTGTTACAGAGGGGCAGATTTTCCCTCTTGTTTACTATAGTGGGAAGGATTTTCCCTCCTATTTATTGAAGTGGGGTGGATTTTCCCTCCTGTTTACTATAGTGGGGCACATTTTCCCTCCTATTTACTATAGTGGGGTGGATTTTCCCCCCTGTTTACTATAATGGGGTGGATACGCCCCGAAACAACACTTTTTGAGAGGTAAAATGATCATTTTAGCTTCGTTTTTGCTCCAGGTTTTTTCTGTTTTCATATTATAACCTCCTAACATTGTTTTTTTCAAGGATATTTGTGTTTTTGCTAAAAAATTCCCTCCTATTTACTGCAGTGGGGCGGATACGCCCCAAAACAACACATTTTGAGAGGTAAAATGGTCGTTTTAACTTCGTTTTTGCTCCAGTTTTTTGTTGTTTTCATATTCTATCCCCCTAACATTGTTTGTTACAAGGATATTAGTGTTTTTTCTTCATTTTGCAACATATTCTTATGTAATTGGTGAATAAAGAAGGATGAAACAACTAACATTTTCTTACAAGGCCTTCTGTTTGCACAGATTTCCAAAGCTATCCTTGTTATTTTTTGTTAATCTAGAAACATAGTTTAATTATGGGAGGTAATATCCATTGTTCGTTGTGTCCATATTTTTGTGTTACCCAAAGGGGGCATTAGTTTGTTTTCACTTTCCCCTTGCACTTCATGTGAGCCTAGGGAGTAGTGGGAAACGATTAGTGCCTTCTTTCTAGTGGGACTTGCTTGGGGATTTCATCACCCCAAGGGACAATTCCAACCATGCATACCGGTGGGGGTATATAAAGGGGGGAGAGCGAATGTAGTACCTCAATCAAGTCGCGTCGTAATTGGTGGAGCGTTGAAGCTAGGCTGATACCTAGATAGATGTGAAGAGTTGGTCTGAGCCCTTCAGTATCTCGCTAGGGTTCCCGACTCACGCTTGTGATGGGTTGGTGTTCACGGTTGTTCCTCACATACCAAAAGTATATCGAGGACTCCCTAGACACCTTGTGCATCCTAGATTAAGACCTTTATTGGCCATACCCTTAACACTAATCATAGGATTGTGCTTGTTTGAAAGTGTTTTCTTGTGAGAAACTAGTAAATTTTTTGATAAATTGGCCTTATTGTTGTCATTATAAGTCCTTGCCATAGTCATTTCCATCTAAACCAAGTCCCTGTTCACTGCAGTGGGGTGAATTTTCCCTCCTATTTGATGTAGTGGGGTGAATTTTCCCTCCTGTTTACTACAGTGGGGTGAATTTTCCCTCTTGTTTATTGTAGTGGGGAAAATTTTCCCTCCTGAATAGTCAAATTCGCCTCGTTTAGCTCCGTTTAGCCTCCAAACCTCTGTTTAATCATTCCAAACCTCTATTTAATCATTCTAAACCCCCTATTTATTTCTTTCAAGCCTCCAAACCTCTGTTTAATCATTCCAAACCTCTATTTAATCATTCTAAACCTTCGTTTAATCATCTCAAACCTCCATTCAGTCATTCCAAACCCTTGTTTAATCATTCTAAACCCCCGCTTAGTTCTTTCAAGCCTCCAAGCCTCTGTTTAATCATTCTAACCCTTCATTTAACCATTCCAAGCCTTCGTTCAACCGTTTAAATCATTCCAATTCTTTCTTTGACCATTCAAAACATCTGTTTAATCATTCCAAGCCTATGTTTGACCATTCCAAACATCCATTTGACCAAGTAGTCTTTCATCCCTTTTGATCCTCCATTTACTCATTTTGAGTAATCTTTCATCCATTCCAAGCATCCATCTCCTCATTTTAAGAGTTGGTCATCCTTTCTAATCAATCATTTACTCATTTCGAGCCTTCGTCTCTGCAACCTAAGAGTTGTTCATCCATTCCAAGCAGTCATTTACCAGTTCTGAGTGCTTTTTCATCCACTCCTATCATTCATTTTCCCAATCCAATCATCTATTTCCTCAATCTGGTTATCTAACACCGTGTTCCAATCACCTATCTGTTCATTCTAATAGCTTGTTTACTTGCTCGGAGAGTCCAAAAGTAGAGGGGAAAATTTTCCCTGTAGTGGGGGAAATTTCCCTGTAGTGGGGCAAATTTTCCCTACAGAAGGGAAAATTTTCCCCTCTGTGAGGGAAAATCCACCCCGGAAGGGAAAATTTGCCCCTCTACAGCAAAAAGTTGGAAAATAGACAATAAATAGATCCAGCTTCCAAATCTGACCAATGGAACCAATCCCATCATATCCTTCAACCCAATCCTAATCTAAGCTTTAATATAATCTCAATCCAAGATTTGGTCCATTCGAATCATATCAATACATCATCCTCAAGCATCTCTAGGTTACACATCCCTTATGATTTTCTCAATCCAAATCTTCTGAACTTCATTTGAAGTTATTATCCAAATTGACGTAGGTGTTTGAATCTGATCATCATCATCAACATCTGCTTAGGATTATCATCCATCCTAAGTCAATCATCGTAGGCCCAATCAATCTTCTTTCAACCTCAAGGTGGATTTAGTGCCGCAATCATCCATTCATCTTTCAATCTGATCAATTAGTATCCTAAGTCACCTAGGTAATCTCTGAATGAGGTTTTCTAATCCCTCTCATCATCCTATCTGATCCATCATTCGATCTTATCAATCAACGATCGATCTTATTGAATCGAAACCAATTGCATCCTTATCCAATCACCTTCGACCCAATCAATCTACTTCCATCTTGAGGTAGATTCAGTGTCGTAATCATATTTTGATAATCGATCCTATCGTTAAAATCAATCCATCGCATCATCCAATCATCTTAATCTGAGCTTTAATCCAATCTTGATTTGAGCTTTAGTTTGTTTCCATCCAAAATATTTGATCCATCCTATTTATCCTTTCATCATCATGAATCCTTATCCTCCATCAATAGTAGTGAAGGGAAACCTTAATTACATCAATGATGATAACGAAAGTCTTGTTGATCAAGAGGTATATGACATAGATTCCCTTGATGCTATCCTCACTAGTAAGCTTTCTCCACCCACTTTCCACAATCCAGTCACCCCTTAAAACTATCTCCTATGTCTTCACCCATGCCTAATCACGCTCCTTATGCTACCTTTGACAAGGGATATCCAGTATCTTCCTCATCCGCATATCCATCATATCCTTCATCTACACCTTCCTCTTATCTGACACCCACATCTTCTTATCCTAATCTACCTTCCCAATACTCTTATCATAATTGTGCACCCATGTCACACTATCCCAATACTCCTTACCAATCAACCCCATCAACTTACCCTAATCCAACATCCATGTCTTCACATCTTAATCTGCCATCCCAATACCCTTACTACAATCTACCAGCCACATCCTCTTGTCTTAATACACCATCCACATATCTTAATTCACCATACCAATATCCCTACTTTAACCCTCCATCTAATCCTAATACCCCATCTACTCCTAATCTTACATACAATCCCATTCCTCCATCTCACCCTAGGCCACCAATCCATAATCCTAGTCCTCCACCAATCCCTAATCCTCCATCTATTCTTATCACACCATCTCAACCTAGAGTATGCAAGTTTATCACTCTAGAAGCTCTCCAAGGACTTATAACAAAGAAGACATCCCCCACTCCACACATTGTAGTTGTGGAACCATGTTATCCCTATCCATCATCTATGGTCACTAGTGATGAGACCCCTCTCCAGCCCACACCTATCATTGACACTACCACCCCTAGCACCACTCAAACCATCAAAACCATCACATCCTCTGAATCCACTAAGCCCCCATCTCCTACTCTGAGATCTACCAAGCCCATCGAAGATAACCAAATCTGATCCACTCTGCCTACACCTAGATCCTCCAAACCCATAAAAAATCCACAAATCCAATCCACTCTTCCCATTCCTAGTGATTTCACACAAGTCCCATCCATTCCTTCCATTCTGAGTATCACTGATATCCCTTCCCTTGAACTTCATGAATCCTCCATCCTCCCATCTTCCCCACTTGAAGAGTCCCTTGAAAACTCCATTATCATACCACCCACACAAGATGATTCATTCCAAAAGCCTGATCCAAAGTATGCTAGCATATCCCCTTTTTCACATCAAGATCCTATCAACCCATCTAGACCATCTCAAGATCATAATCTCCCATCTGTTTCATCCCATGATCCCCTTCTCTCCCATGAGCCCTTATCTCCATCTCCATCACACAAGCCCTTATCACCCGCTACCACAAATCTAGATCCTATCATGTCACCTAATCCCTCTCTTGATCCCTTACCACTCCCTTGTCCCAATCAAGATGTTGCTATCCCCTCATCTCCATCTCATGATCCTCTATTATCGCCTAAACCTACTATCCCCTCACCACTTATATATCCCCTTGGTACTCTCACATTCTTCCATGGTGGTCTCCCTGCAAAATAAAAACACAACATATATACCACCCATCCTCCCCCACCTAATAATGGACTCACATCATTCTTCCAGAATAAAAAAATCCTATCATGGATCAAATGTTCAAGAACATGAACTACCAAGGAAAAGGTTTAGGCCTTCATGAGCAAGGTATTTTAGAGCCCATCAGGGTCAAAGAACAACTCTCCATGCAAGGTCTTAAACCTATTTCTCAAGACTCACAATCTAAATATGTTGGGACAACTTCTAAACATCCTAAACGAGCCTCTTCCACAAGAAATATAGGCTCTTCCCATCGCTCCAACAAATCATTTGCTACCATCCATCCTCCTCCATCGTATCACCTCAAAATATCTATCCATATTCCTCCTTCATCTGCTCCATCCATTTTGGGTCCTTACATCCCTCCATCCACCATCTCCCATCCTCCATCTACCCCATCCATGTCTTCTCCAAGTCATAAGTCCATTCTGGGCCCTTATATCCCAAAATCACCTCCTCCATCTTGTCCTATTCATCCTTTCATCCATCCATCACCTATCCATATTGTTGGTTTCTTTTTTTACAATGTAACCAGGTTTGTCTTCAAATCTACCTATGGGATTCCAATCAAGGGAAGCTCGAAGGACATGGACCAACTGACAAGGACTTGAAAATGCCTCCTACACTTCAGCTCCGCAAGACCCGGGAGGGTAATCCCTTAATGTATTTACAACCTCTACACCATTATTATAAACAACATTAACAATAACAGATAATCTCACTAAGTAGCTCAACACAATAGGATAATATCGAATAGAATTGGCTATTCATCGATAATATGAACTATTTGGAGCATGAGATAAATACAACACAATCCACATCATAAGATAGTCATTGATTTACAATTTGTAGCAATCTCTAGGCAAAGACAAACAAAACTTAGATCAGTGCCATTTATCCATCGGAGGAGTCAAATTCATAAGCATCTAAGGGTATATGATAGATTTAACACATAACATATGAAATCCTTGAAGACATTGCATTGTAATCTCATCAATATGTATTCTAACTCAATACTACTTATCAAATCCTTATACAGAACATATCCACCTATAATCCCATTTAAGCATTTTAATTAATTCCTTGAATTAAAGCTAAAATAGAATCATACACACCACAACAGTGAGATGACTAAAACAACCCTCAGTTATTTTACTGAAAGTTCGGATATGCATGTACAATGGAGAGACATGAGCTTGAATTTATAATTTCAACTCAAATGATAGTACTGTTATACAACATTAAATCCTCATGAACTCAAAACCTATTACAGAATGACTCAAAACCTAAATTGCATTTTTCTCTAAAAACCATCGAACTTTACAATTTTCTCTACAACTTCACCTAGACTCGACCCAAAAATTATCTAACTTGCTAACCCGTACTTCTGGCCTTGAAATCCTTCTTATAGAAAATGAAGGAGCAAACAAGCATTGGGCCAGAAAGTACACATGTCACCAGCCAATTGGCACACCTGGTGATATTCCAAAAATTGTTACAACAACCATCACCTTGGAGAATATTCTTGTTCATCATGTCAACTGAGGAAAGTTGATGCAACAAAAAAACCACAAGAAACCTGCGCTGAGACTGCCATCAAAGCAAAACTAGAAACCGTTGTAACCACAACATCCGATTTACCACTTGTTAGTAGTCCATTCTTTTTACTCTTCCTTAGTCAAATATTTAGTTACCCATTTCTGGTATTCTTCATTAGTCAGCTAGTCAAAATTAATTACCTCATTCACCTTGGTGCTATAAGGTGTGTACTTTACCACTACCTAATTTGCATCTCTTTCAAAAGATTCCAAAAATGAGCTGGTACTAGTAATCTTATCCATACAACTCACCAACAAATCATAATCTGAGTCATCACAAATTAATTTAATTTTATCATTGATGACCTCACTTGCTTGATCCTGCCATTGTTGGAGTACCCTGATTTTCCCCTACTCATCAATTATATCAGGTAACAATGTGTTACCCCAATCATTGAAATTCTTCACCAACTCCCTAATCTTCCTACTCAAATCATCTAGTAGGGTCAAAAAGCCCTGCAATGACTTAACTAATACTTGAGTAGGCTTTAATGATTGGGGCCTATTATTTGTATCAAACCTTGAGACCTTATACATGACATCCAAATCACTAGCCTTAGGGATCCAATTTTCAATCAATGGTATCACTACCTCCTAATCCCTATCAATTATCTTTATTGCATCTAACAACAAAGAATATAAATAATGTATAGATAGTAATTTATTATCAACCTTTTCATTTAAATGCCTCAAGACAGCAGTAACAATCTCCTTTTGCTTTGAAATAGATCCATCCTCGCTTACCTTTAATGATGTCTGTAATTCATCAATTCTTTGCAAGAGCTGCTTCTTTGTAGGATAACAGAGCACTATGTTTCTTCATCAATTTGTTCTAAACGAGGGGTGAGGGAAAGATTCTGAATGGGAGACCCTAGTGTGGAAACAATTGGGGAAGCAGGAGGCACTAACCCTACTATGGAAGGTAATGTATTGGTCACCGGACCACTTGATGTCTCCCCAATCTATTTATACCTAAACCTTTCCACCTCAGTCTGCAACTCAACATTCTTGTACTGTATCTTGTTGTATTCATCAATCAAAAGGTTATACTTCTCCATTAGGCTCTTCTTTTCAACCTCTCCCCTTTAAGCAGTCTTTTCAGCCGATTTGGCCACATTCACAGTCAAATTAGTGGCCTCACTGGTTGAGGTATCTGAAGCTCTCTTTATTATTAATCCTCCTCAGAAATTTGGATTAATATCTGTAACATTTGGCTTTCTTCCTTGAGGGGCCAATGCCAAAATTGCCAAAGTTTCATCTTCCTCACTAAAGGCAGAATATTGCAATGCTGCCTTGACTTCCTCTTTAGAGTCTTGCAAGGGATGCTTGGACTTTAGAATAGCATTAAATGCTACAACATCTACAATGTCCCATTCTGGAAGAATCAATACACCATCCTGACTCACCAATTTTCTTCCTTCTTCAAGAGTGATGCTCTTGAATTCTTCCATTAATTCAGCTTTTACTTCCTCATCATTCTCCTAGTCTGACATGTCAGGTCTTAGTTTTCTTCTCTTCTTACATTTATCTTGATATTCTTAAGATTTCATCCTCCATACCAATTGCAAGAATACAAGAGTTTTTACAAATGTATTGTCATCTAGAAACTCCTTGCATGCTTCCATTCTTGTATCTTGTACACTTTTTCCTTTCATATCTAAATCAGATAAAACCAATATAGTTGGCCTAGGAGGGGAAGGCATACCAACCTACATGTCCTAATTAGTAACAATAATTTCATCCATCAGATCCTCCTGTGGTTGATCAATCCTTCGTCTTTCAAGGCTTGGCTCAGATGGTGGTGATGAGGGACTATCTTCTCGTGATGATTCTAAATCAATGATTTTAATTGCCCCAAGAACTTTTAATTTTGGACCTGGTTGTGAAGGAAATTTCACTATTTGCTTCCCCTTTCTATCCACTTCTTCCTCATCACTACTACTATCCTTTTTCCTCCTGTAAATGGGCCATTTTCCTATAGGCTGATATGTTGGCCTTGTTTCAATTGGTCTGGCACCTTATTCTTGTACACCCAAACTCACTTCTAATTTTATCTTCTTGGTTCTCAAGGTGCCCATAATCTCTTTGAAGTTCTCCGTCAGAAAATTAATTTTCTTATGGTGGGGACTGAACTCCAACAATGGATCATATTTCAGATCCATTTTGTGCACAATATCTAATAGCTTATTATAAGCTATCCATTTCTCCTTGTTCAACTCCTTTTTATTTAGGTCGAACTTGTTTCTAATCAAGTCTTCAGGAAAGTTGAACTCATGCACAAATTTTCCAGCCTTTATTCTTTGTCTAAAAAGGGAAAAGAAACCCTCAGGATCATGTTGCCACTTTGGGCCACACATCAAATGGTAATCCTCAAAGAATTTCTCAAAATGCACCCAACCTCCTTTTGAAAAGGCAAAATCAGACACCACTATATAATCAAGGAAAAATGTTCCCTTACCCCTCCTAGTGAGGTTGTCCTCATGGATACAACCTATTTTCCACATAACTTCTGCAAACCCCACTCTTGGTGGCACATTGTACGACAGTATATGAGGGGTTCCATGAAAACCATACACCCTCAAAATAGTGTTGATTGGATATGGGATAATGTCACCCCAGTTATGGCAGACTTTTAATTTTGGCTTCCTCCCCTTTAGCTTGAGGAAATCATGTAATTCCTCAGGGGTCCTAGGTACATTCACCATCAATCTAGCCCTCAATCTAGAAGCAAAGAAATTATCAAATTGCACATAACTGGTGCTTTCCTTATTGCAAGATAAATCTACAACCCATAATTGTACTGGCAATCCTTTTCCATCAACTAATTGCCTTAATTCTGTCTTTTCAGAGAAGAAATCAACATTCTTGAACAAAAATATATGTATTAGCATATAATACCACAAGAATTGAGTGTCGGTATCATTTTTCTGCAGCTTTGACAAACCTTCGTTTATCCTCTCATCCAAGAAAGAAGCAAATTTATATGTCATAGAGAAGTTAGGGTGTTGTATTTGCACCCCCATGATCATGTACGTAATAGGCATCACCGCATTCGGACTAAAACCAAAAATTTTACACAAAGAATAGAAAGTGGCCAAGAAATAATTTGCAAAACAGTTTAATCTGAAAGGTTCCTAGTAACTGAGGCTAATATGAAATCTTGAACCTCTTGCCCTAGCCAGATGGGGTGAAAGCAACTTAGCTCTAAAAAGAGACTTCAACTTTGCATATTCCTACTTCATTTCCTCAAGATTGATAGGAACCAAGACTTCACTTGGTTCACTCAAGTCAAAAAACTTTTGGATATCATCTTTGTTAATGCTTAATAAAACCCTTCCATCATTATCCCTAATTACCCATGTGACAGGGTCATATCTTGTGGCCACTGCCCTAAGCAAGTCTACACCAGGGAACACATTTGGTACCACTAGCTTTCCCAAATCATACATCCAGCCATTTGAAAAAGGGTGAGGCAAATTCCTCTGTCCATACCACAATCTAAACATTTCCAAGCCTGTGAGAGGAACCCTAGCATCAGCTATGTTAGAGCAATTGTATACTAACCCTTCCCCTAGGATTTTCCCTCGTATCAAAACCAATCCCTTCTTTCTATCATTTGTTGACAAGGGCAACTGATCTAGGAAATCATCGTACAGGTTTCTTCTTAAATAGTCAATTTGGCTAGAATGTTGCTTTGGCGGTGCCATCTCGAACAAATTAGGGCCTCTTTACAATGTTACACTTCAAATAGCTAGGACTAACCAAAGAGAGGAAATTATAGAAAAAAACACTGCAATTTCTCACAACTATAATTAACTATAGCCCTAACACATTTATCAACAAGCTTAATGAAAAAAAAATCAATTCTTTTCCCAAATTTGAGTGCAGAATCACCGGGAGGCACATAAATTAACTCTCGGATTTGTTTGCAGAAGTCCCAAATTTTGGCTGCAAACATTCACAACTTCGCTTTCAGCTCTGAAACTACTCCGCAAAATACTTGAATGCCTTGTGATACAAATAAAATAGGAGAATTGATTTTATTTTGATCAAATCATGCTAATAAGTGTCTCATCTGCCATTAAAGCTCACTCACGTGTTGCATGAACGGCTCCAACCATATTTGATGCAGATTTAAATTCTAGTCGTCGATCCTTCAGTTAGATCAAATCATCGAACGACCACCTTCAAAACAAGCTGATATAATCGCCAACATGGCAATAAAGGGCCCACCATACCATACGCTACCAAGGAAGTCCACGTGGCGGTCACCCGCGATATTGCAATCAGTAAAGATCCTGCAACTTTGGATCACACGATGGCGGGCAACCGCAAATCTTGAGCACCGGTGATCTTGTTCCTTCAACATAGTTGTTAGCCTTATCATTAACTACCGAGCAGCTTTCCCATCAAGATTATAACATACTGTTGATTTAAAAAATGTGCTTCTCAAGAACACTTTAGTAATTTGTCATCTAATGTATTAAGATCGGATTAATTCACCAATGCACCTTCCTTATTCCCTCGATAGATGATACATGGGGCACCCACCCATGATATCGTGATCAATAAAGACCTTGTAATTCTCGATCACACGATGGCAGGCGACCATTGATCTTGACTATATTTGATCGAGGGTCACTCAAACTTTATCCCCTTCAGCCTCTGCAAATAGGACATGTGGCACCCGCCCGTGATATCGCGATCAACCAAAGCAGTGTGGTGGGGTCATTGCATGATGGCGAGGATCGGCTGAGATCAAACAACAGTTGATCAATAGTCGCGCAAATTTTATCCCTCTACAAAATAAAACATTTCTTAAAAGGATAAGTGGACATCGCTAAGTAGATGGTAAAGAACCATAAGTTGTTTTTTTTTTAAAACAATGAAACATAGGGCCAACCAAGACTTAGGGAAATAAAAAAAACCCATGGAGGAAATAAAAATTAAAACAAAGGGACTCGGCCTAGATGAACCAATAGGACAGAAGTCATTTTAAAACCCTTCAAAAAGGTAACAGCGGAAAAGATCCCAACCAAGGCATAAAATAAACACAAGGGTTTTGTATGAAAATAAGGCTAAAACCCCCAACCCAAGGAAAAATCTTGACACCATGAAAGACCAGTAACACCAGGTAGGGCAGGAATGGAACACAAGGAGAAAAAATATGAATTTCCATCAGTGGCTCCAGTTGGGGATGTTAATTCCACTAGAATGAAGCGAGAATTCAAAATCTCGGGTGGAGCAGACGAAGATGCAAAGATGACCAAAAAGGGACTGTTTGGACAAACAACCCAAACTATGTACAAAATATACAAACCTTAACTATTGTTCATGGAAAAGAATACTTCAAGTGAAGTATAACTTCAAGAACTATCCATGAACTGGCAGTTCAAGAATATCCCCTGTCATATCTTGGAAGAAGTATGAATCTTCACCCCACTTACCATTAATAAAAAATGGACCCAACCAGATTGCATCAAATTTCCCATGTTTCCCTTTATCTTCTTGTTTGGCATTCCACATTAAAACCAAATCTCCATCTTTGAAACTCCTTGTAGTTTCCCTCTTGTCATACAAATTCTTTACCTGCAACTGCAACTTTGCATTTCTCTTTTGAGCTTTCCTCTTGGTTTCATCTAATTCTATAAGAGATTCCACTCTCAATTACATCTCATTATCAATTTTGTTATCATACATCTAGACAAACTTATACATTTTCATTAAGTTATTTTGGGGCAACCTGGAATTTATCCCATAAACCAAGTCAAATGGGACACAACCTATTTCCTTCTTCACAGTTACCCTATCTTCCCAGACTGCTAATCTCAGCTTAGAATCCCATGCCTTTTTATTTTGATCCAGGATTCTTTTAATAATCTTCATCAAGCTTTTATTGCTTGATTCTGCTTGTCCATTTCCTTGTGGGTGGTATGGTGATGAATAAGAAATTTGGATGCCATGCTTCTCACAAAATTCTATGTATTCCTCAGATCTAAAACACATTGCATTATCTGATACAATCCTTTCTGGACACTCAAATCTAGTCAATATGTTGCTCATCAGGAAGTCAATTACCACTTTACTAGTGGCTTTCTTTGTTGGAATTGCTTCCACCCACTTGGTGAAATATTCAATGGCCACTAATATCCATGAGTGTCCTCCACTAGATTTGCATGCTATCTCTCCTACAAAATCAATACCCCACTGCTTGAATGGAGCTTGTACTATAACTGGTTTTAGAGGCAAGTTACTAGAAAACTTTAACTTACCAAAGAAATGTTGACAAGCATCACATGTCTTCACTAGTTGGTGTGCATCCTTAAAAACTGTAGGCCACCAAAATCTAGCTCTCATTATCTTATGTGCGGTTGTTTTAGCCATATAATTTCCTCCACAAACTCCACCATGCATCTCACTCAAAAGCTTTTATGCATGATCTCGGTCAACACACTTCAGCATGACACCTTCTCCATTTCTCCACTAGAGCCTTCATCTATGATAACATATTTGATAGCATGTAACTTCAATTTCCTTTTCTCATTTTCACTCAAATTGTCATGACATTTCATTCTTTTCAAATAATATATCACATCTTTATACCACTCAAAATGCTCCATATCACATATGTTTGATCTATTCTCCTCTTCTAAGAAATTTATTTGATTTGCTTCCATATTACTTTGGGTCATAAGCTTGGCCAATCCTTGTCCTCTCACCATTTTAGTAATCTGGACCTCAATATTGAATTCCTGGATCCTATTTATCCGCCTACAGCTTCTTCCTAACACTTTTTCTTGTGTGGAGATGTCCTTAACAATAGCACTAGGCACATAGGCAATTACAGTAGCTCCCATCAAATAAGGCCTAAAAGATTTTACTACTTTTACCAGTGCATATGCCTATTTTTCATTTATATCATACTTAAGTTCTGCAGCCTGTAAATATTTGATGAAAAAGACCACAGGCTATTTGAAACCTTCTACATTCTTTTGCAACAACATAGCTGCAATTGTGTGGAATGAAGCAAATGAGAAAAATTGTAAAGGTTTGGAAAAATTAGGGGTTCTTAACAGAGGAGCCTCCTTTATTGCTTGCTTAATGGCTTGGAAAGCCTGCACGGACTCCTTATCCCATTCAACTTTGGCTCCTTTCTTGAGCATTTTGGAAATAGGGCGAACTATCTCAGCAAAAATTTTCACAAACCTCCTTAAGAAGTTTATTTGTCCAAAGAAAGATTGTATTCCTTTGACATTTCAGGGTTGTGGAACTTTATCAATTGCAATTACCCTCTCTGGATCAATTTTTACTCCATCCTTGGAAACTATATGTTCCAATAATTTTCCTTCTAGTACTCCAAACACACATTTCTTTGGATTCAAAGAAATACCATACTCCAAAGCTCTAATGAATATCTTCTCTAGATTCTCACAATGATCCTCTTCCTTTTTAGAATATGTTGTCAAGTCATCTTGGTAGATCACCAAAAACAAGTTAATGAAATTCTAGAATGCCACATCCATGGCTCTATGAAAAGTAGCCCCTGCATTTGTTAGACCAAATGGAATTCTTACATAAACATATGTTCCCCATGGTGTAGTGAAGGTTTTCTTAAACTATTTAGATTCTTTGACCATGAGCTGGTTGTAACCAGAGATACCATCCATCATAGACATCAATTCACAGCCTGTCACCTGTTGCAACATAGCTTCCATATTGGGTAATGGATAATTGTCTTTTAATGAAGACACATTCAAATTTCTGAAATCTACACATAACCTGATGTCTCCATTTTTCTTCCGTACTGGTACCAAATTTGATACCAAGGATGAATGTTTGATTGGCTTGATGATTCCTGCATCCCTTAGTTTCATTAATTCTTCTTGCATTTTGGGGGCCAAAGTGGGATTAATAGGCCTTTGCTTTTGTTTGAATGGCTTGGCATCATCACACAAAGGAATCTCATGTTGGAAAGATCCTCTCTGTATGCCTTAAGATCACCATAGGACCATGCAAACACATGCCTAAAATTCCTTAATATATCAATTAGCATCCTTCTCACCTTTGGTGACATTTTCTTTCCAATATACACCTTCTTTGGGGATGCTTCTGTTCCAAGATTTATCTCTTCCAAGTCATCAAGATGGGAAATAGTATGATTAGCCTTTGCCTTATCTTGATTATCAAACACCCTTTCTAGTACAACTAGACCCTTGGGAATTATATTTTTCTTTAACTAAATGATGTCATTTCCAAATATAGTATCCTTACCATCAATATTTTCAACAAAATCTCCAAAGTCAATTTCTTGATTTTCAAATTCACCCACACAATTAAAAAAAATTAATATATCATCATCATTATCAAAAACTTCCCAATTTTTTATGTTATTGGAAACAGATGGCCTGGTTTTCACCTCAACCTTTGAAATTCCAGCATAAGTCATATCATTTGGTTTTACTGCAATATTGGCTAATAAATCTGCCACCTTATTTTGACCTCTCTCCATCCATCCTATGCCAAATTCATCAAAGCTCTCCATTTCATCCCAAATAACATTCCTATACTATTTCAACCTCTTGTTCTTTGATACATATTTGGATCTAACTTGGGAAACCACAAGCTCAGAATCCCCAATTTCCTTGAGCTTCTTGATCCCATGTTTTCCAACCATTCTCAACCCCAATAACAAAGCTTCATACTTTGCCACATTATTTGTGCATTCAAATAATAGAGTAAAAGAGAACTTGAATGTCTTTCCACTTGGTGATCGCAACAAAGCACCTGCACCATAACCTTCCTTTGAACTTGCACCGTCAAAATACATAGTCCACAAGTCATCAGATTCTGACAATTGTGTTATTTATGTATCCATCAATGTGGTTGGGTTATCACAATTGTTCAAAGACTCCTCAACCCTGAATTCATTTATACCACTGTCAATAAAACATGTCATATTCTCAATCGGGCCATGCTCAATCATATGAGGTACCTTGGAATCTCTTTCAATTTTGTCATCCTTACCATCAATGGAGAAAGTAGCAAATGACAAATCACATTGCATGTTACCCCCCATTGATGCACTCCATTTTCTTGACAAAAGCATTCCAAAATGAGGTGGGATGTCCATGACTAATATAATCATGATTAAATCCTTGTCAAGGTATTGAGTCAATTTATAAGGCAATGCTCTGATAGTTCCAATAACTGGCACTTCTCTTGAATCCATAGCATAACATTTACCTTGAGTATTATCTACTGTCAAGCCCATTGCCTCCATTATTTTGACAGGCATAACATTATTTGATGCCCCTGAATCTATCATACAGTTCCTTAAAGTTTTCCCATTTATATCCACACTTAAGAAAAAGGAGGTTATATTTTCAAGGCACGTGTTAATAGAATTTCCTAAATATACATGAGGAATTTGTGACACAATTCCCTCCACTTCCCTTTCTTTCTCTTTATCCTTCACTTCTTTACCACTTCCTTGTTTAGTCTTATTACCAGCAACATCTATGATCAAGGCTATTTTCTTTTCTTTGTGTTCATTTATTCTCATCATTTCTAACAGAGGTATGGTTACTTTAACCTGAGAAAGAACATGAAACATATCTACAGGTGTATATTTAGGCAGATTAGACATCATACCTTCATCATTTTCCCCTTTCTCAAGTTGATTACTTCCTCCTAGCTTCTTTTGCTTCTTATCCTCTACAGCAGGTTCAGCTAACTTTGTAACCACCTTGGTCTTCACCAGTGACGAAGTCACATCTTCTTGAGGCTTTGGGGTTTTGTTCTTTTTTGTCCAAACCTTATCATTCTTAACCTCTTTGACTTTTACTGCATCCTTTTTGATGTCAAACTTAATACCTTTGTTTTTGTCTTTTTGTTCTTTAATAAACATGCCAGCAGGTTTACCCTATTCACCAACCATAGTTCTATTTCTCAGTTGAAGTGAACTTCTCATTTGAGCAGCCATTTCCTCAGTCATTTTTGCAATCTCTTCTTTTGATGGTCTCCTTAAGGACACTGAACCTTCAGCTTGCTCCATATTGCAAGCATTATGATCAAAATCATCTTCCTCATCAGAAAAGACCTGTTGATGATACATCTCACTTCTCTACCTCTGATTGTCCACATTAGCCTCCTGTATTTCATCATCAAAGGAACATTCTACCTCATTAATGTATGATCTAGCCATACAAACATCTACATCATCCTATTCATATTTCGATGTTTGATCATGAACATCCTCTTCTACTTCCTTAGCAACAAGCAACTGAGCAACACCACAATAATTTTGATCATGTGGATGTTCACACACTTCACACCATGGCCTATCTGCTACTAGATTCACTAAATGTTTCTGTAAGGAGTTTGGCGTATGCTGATCATTTTTAGGCTTCTGGCTAGGCAAGATTGGTTTTCCATCTTTCCAATTTGTATTATAAGGATAATTTTGTAACCTGGGTGGCCTATCATTTTTATTATAGGGTTTCCTTTCATTTCCTATACCCTTCTCTTACTTGGCAACAGTTTTCTTTATGTCTTTCAAAGTACTGTAAACCTTTTCCCACTTTTCATCATCTTTAGGCTTTGCAGTCGGAACCTTCTCAGTCTTATTCTTAGGATTTCTTAAAAGTGTAGGTTCTTCTCTCCTACCATACTTCCCAGAAACTCTTCTATTACTCTCAATATTTATAGCCACCCTAAATGCATCCCTCATAGTCCGAGGGTCCTTATCTCTGAGGAAATATGCCATTTTAGCATCAAAAGCATTGAAATATGTAGTTAAACAAACATTTTCATCAAGCCTCAAAACCTAAAACAACTTATACATTGCTTTCTGAAACCTTAAATTAAACTCTATCATAGGCTCATTCAATGACTTCTTGATGTTATTAAATTCATTTAACATGAAACTATCATTAGTTTTATCACCATACTGCTTCTTGAAACACTTTTCAAACTCATCTCATGAACCAATACTAGCATTAGGTAGACCTCTATACTAATCCCTCATATCTTCTATCAGAGATTGTACAAACAATTTCATTACAACATCTTCATGTTCTACCTCATAATCATTTAGCATATCCATAAAAGCTTTCAAGTTTTCCTCTGTTGTCACAACATTATTGCCATCAAACTTATTCATCCTTTCTCTCAAGTCAGCAGGGATGGAATTTGGATAATCGGGAATACCATCAAAGAGAAATCGCCTATACCTTTCCAACTGTATAGGTCGTCATTGAAATAATCCTTCATTCTTCTAAGAATCAACACTAGACCCTAAATCTTGTACCCTAGAACCGATTTGGATTTACAAACCTAGTTGCATAATTCTTCAGGCCAAAATTATTTATGGTGGGGTCTGGACTAATTTTAGGACCGTCCTTTAAAACATCTTGGTGATTTGATGAGGTTGCAGCTTGTGTAGCCTCATCCATGTTTGACATCTTTAGGAAACTTATTTTCCTCTTCATTTCTGCATTTGTAGCCTCAATCTTTGTTCTCTCCAATTCTTCGGCTAGAGCCTCAATCTCCTTTCTATCCTTTTCTTAGGAAGGCTCTATTTGAAATGACACATGTGGTGGGAGATCTTGTTCAGTGAAATGAGGATTCACCTTCTCATTTATTTTAATCCCCTCGACCTTTTGCTTTGCCTTATTCAAGATAAGCTTAAGGTTTGTATTACTCGGTTGAGACTTAACATGATTTGAGGGTTTTGGGTCAGCAGGTTTGGGTTGGACATCAATGTGGCCTACTGGGTTTTCCTTAGACACAAGCTTTGTTTCCTTATTAGCAACCTTCTGTACAACCAAACCCTCAATGCTTGGTTTAGGTTCTTCTTGGTTCAGGAACTTCATTGTTTCCAACTGTCTTGTCAACCTATCCCTTTCAATCACAACATTCCTCAACTCTGCTTCCCTTTCTTTTTCTCTTTTCACCCTGAGCTCAACTTGCTCTTGGATTTCTCGCTTCAAGGAATTAATGTCTCCAAAAACATCATCAGGTTTAGGAAAAGTCACATCAGAACTTGATGTATCATCTAGATCTATTAAATTGACCCCTTCTAGTACATGTTCAGACAATAAAGGGTTTACATCATTTCTAGTAGGAGGCACATCACTGGTGCATTCTCTGTGATGGCTTCGACTTCTACTCCTACCTCTTCTCTTTTCAACATGTTTGACACTAACATGCCCTTTACTTTTCCATGTCACATCTTCTTGAATCAATGTATTAAATAATGAATCAAAAAATCCACCACTGTCTGACTCAGAATTTCTAGACACCTCTTCAAGATTCTCAGGGATAGGGTGTAAAAGCTTACTCATACCTTGGTGTATAGGGTTCTGTGACGCGGGAGAAGTAGTACTAGATTCTTGTCTTTTCTTTATCCAGTCCTTCTTCTTCATTTTGGGAAGTTCACCTTCCCATTTATGTTTTGGATGATTCTTCATGAATGACCTAGTGTTCTTCATTCTTCGTACTTGTCCAAAAGTTCTTTCCACTTATAACAAACCTTCCAAAATAAAATGCACACTGGTGCAGAGACTTTAGAGTCACCACCCAATTTTCTTGGGAATACCAAATACCTAAAGATCCGTGGTGGAATATAAAAACCTTTGGAACCTCGTACTGACAACACACAAAAGTGCTTTATGACATAACTCTTAACGCTTATGGAAATAGAAGAAGTGGACAAACCTAACATAGAATTATAGGCTCAACCTTCAAATCACAAAAATACTATGAAAACTCTATGCAAAATGGACAACCGACACACTGACAAGAAATATTAAAATCAACTCCCCAGTAGAGTCACCATTTTGTTGGTTTCTTTTTTACAATGTAACCAGGTTTGTCTTCTAATCTACCTATGGAATTTCCAATTCTAATCAAGGGAAGCTTGAAGGACCTGAACCAACTGACGGGGACTTTAAAATGCCTCCTACATTTCGGGCTCTGCAAGACCCAGAAGGGTAATCCCTTAATGTGTTTACAACCTCTCCACCATTATTATTGTAGAAACTTAAAAATGACCTAGGCTTCCAAGCTCTATTTTTACCACTTTCATCCTAGCATAATTATGACATTTAATTATGTCCTTGGTCCACATTCGACTATTGATTAAATAATTCATAATTATTTAATTAATTCATGTCCTTTTATTCTTCATGATTATTAAATAAATAAATTTTATTTATTTATTAAATACATCATTAATTGTCTAAGTCTTCCCCTAATTAAATAAATTTCTTAATTTATTTAATTACCTTTCTTCATTCATTTCTTCCTGATTATTAAATAAATAAATTTTATTTATTTATTTAATGTCACTAATTGTCATAATTAAATGAATTGATTAATTAATTTAATTATTAATCATATCTGCTAAATTAAATAATTATATTTAATTATTTAATTTTCAAAATTAACATTTCTCTCATTTCAAATAAGTTAATTATTTAAAATGATATCACATTCTTGACTGACAGCTCATTTTAGTAAATAATCTAAAAATCGATTATTTATTATTTCACATAATCCATATTTTGAATTAATTTAATTCAAAATGGTAATATTCCTCCAAAAATCAAGTAATCTGGCAGACTCTTGATTTTTCCAAATCTGATCTTTAGTTCAACTCTTATCTTCTTGATTTTCGAAAATCTTTATTTTTGAATTAATTCTCATTTATTCTCCACCGTCGATTCGATCTTCTTAGATGACATCTCGACCACTCGTTTAAGAATTTTTCCCTAACCTTGATTAGGGATTATCAGATTTAATCTCATCCTTTGATTTTAGGTCTCTATCAAAAGTCGATCTCGTCTGTCCATTCAAAATGGCATTTTCTATAAAATGCTATTTTGCTCTCATTTTTGGATGACGCAAATAGATTACATTATTCTGGCATATTAAGACTTAGAGTTCTTTGAGTCATTTTGTCATACGCATAGGCATAGTTTCATATTTAAATCCTTCAAAACTTGCATACGACAATGTCATTGTCGAAATGCTCACACACTCAATCTGAGGGAATCAATCACATGATGTAAGCTAGGAGGTGTTATGGACGTAATCATGGAAGATTCGAGGAACAGGTATAATCCTTCTTTTTTTTTAACTTCCTGTGTACTTCATAGTTCTTTGGGTTTCTTAGTCTTTATTGATTTTCTAACATCTAATATAACCTAAATATAACCCTTAGATACATTGGTGAACTCGACGTTTCCTATTTTATGTTTTCCATACATTCTTTTTTCTATTTTTTGTTGTTTTTCCAGGTACAGGTATGAACGGACCGCATTTGTGTTTTCCCGAGTTGCATCTGATGTGTCGTGATGCATTCGAGGGCCACAATGATGCAATAGCTCTGACATGACACATTCAAGGTACGAAACATCACATACGACAGAAACATGATGCATTTTATCTTTCGTGAGGCATTCGCCTGGTGAATTTTCTTTTTGTTGGCTTTCTGGTTTCTGTCTATTTTCTGTTTACTAATTGTTTTTGTTTTCTATTTCTCTATTTTTCATATTACTAATCAGGGTTTGCAGCATGTGGCGTTGGAGTTTTTTGTGGTTCAAAGGCATATATTCAAACTACTAACTCGTGGTCTTACAGGTTCGAATGTCGAAGAATCACTACTAAACAATGTGCTTGTCTTTTTTTTTAGATTAGTACACATTTATTTTTGGTGCACATAAAAAGAACATGTTTTCTAATTCGCATGATTGAATTTGCAAAATGGTAGGTGAGTATGCTCTCACCTTGTGAAAACTCAGTGATTAAAAAATTGGACCCATTTTTATATGTTATTACCCTCATGACTTAGTAATCGAAGTATCCTCTCCCATTGTGATTTCGGGCGATCCTAGGTGTAAGAGAAATGGTTACTAACTCTAGAACTTGGGCCAGTTATAGTGGGAAAAAGTACTCACCCCAGGACAACTTAGACCGGTAGCACCCTGAACCTGGGGGACTTCCAGTCGATATATAAAAGTGGATTCTTGGGGAAAGCCCAAGAATCACATGTATGGTTTTGATGAGATGGATCCAAAAGGGGACTCTCGTCACATGGATCATGCCCTACGAATGGAATGCCCGTACTAAACACCTTTTGTTTTAGAGTCCAACCTTTTTTTGGTCGTTGCTTGATATAGTGTAGGGTACAGTATCATGCCCGAAGACACTCACTACTGATCCCCTTGAGTAGAGATAGCAATTCTTGGGAAGTCACTACCCAAGAATCTGAATTTGGTGTGCTCGAATGACGTTAATGAGCCATGGAGGGGAGCCAATGCCACAAAAATTCTAAGCTATCCGCTCTCAAGAAGGAAAGGTGTTTAGCACCAATCTGGGGTATATCGGTGGGCTATATCAAGTATACAAAACCCTTGGCCTATTGACCTTTTAGGATTGTACTTGTATTATGTGCACTTGCTTACACTCAAAACATTGTGCTTGTGAAGTGCTTGCTGGATTTCTCAAACATTATTCACCACATTTACATTTTTGGACAAAACATTCACCATTAGATAGATCAAATTTTCCCTCAATATGTCAAGAAACTCAATTTTAACAAATTGTGTCGCATCTGTTGAACCACATTTGATGTTCTAAGACGCATATGAAAATATTGAGACACAATCACACTGTTAAACCACATTTGATCTCTCAAACACCGCATCTGAACCTCACAAAGCCGCATCTACAAAACTAAGTCGCATTTGTCAGTCCCAGAGCCAAATTCGCTCAAACCAAACTGCATTCGAGACACTGTGACACATTCGAGGCCTCAAACGATGCATTTTCCTGTCACAAGTAAAATCCTTATACAAAGTCAAATATGAATCTAAACTTTGTCAATCTTTTGTCAAACACTGTTTCCAAAGGCATTCTGTCAGAAACCAACTTTGAAATTGCTCAAAACTTTTGACCATTAGTTTGCATTATTGACCATAGGTTTCATCCTTCATTTTTTTTTACTTACATACATTAGGCATTAGCTTGTCCCTGGGCTTTAATACTTGCATACTTTGGATTAGGAAAATCTTAGCACAATTTGCAACGTCATTGCTTCCAAAACTAGGCTATATGGGACTTAATCATCATTCCCTTTTTCAGTCATTGTCCCTTTTGTGAGATTTTCCAACTCAAAAGTCTAGTTAGGAAAACTCACTAGTCATTTTGACCCTATCATTTTTTCATTTTCAACAAGTCCTTTAATAACCGTGATAAAAAAAAAAGATTGAGCTTAGAAGCGCTTAGGTATCCTTTTCTCAAATTGCATTCTAAGTTTAGACATTGCATATTTTATTTTGAAAAATCCAAAAATATTATTCATCCTAATCATCATTTTGAACCTAGACCTTGCATAGTGTCATCATTACATTTAGTTGTCATTTTCATTTGAGCAATCTCATTTTATGGTGGAAACTAGACTCCAAAAACAAAAATGACAAATGGAAAACTTTGGACAAGACTCCACTTCCAATGTCAACAATCACACGTATGACCCAAATTGGACTTTTGATGATCTATTTGGCAACGTGAATAATCAACCTCTCATGACAATACAATCCTCATCAAATAGTCCCTTTGAACCATTCTTACGTAAGGATGTATACAGACAAATACTTGAGGAAAACCTAGAGGTAGCAGCACAAGATCCAGAGGCCTCTTGATTCGTGGAACAAATGGTCCTATATGACAGAGACAAATATTTGGCCATACTCTTAATTCAAGGAGCTAAGTTACCCCACATATTCAACATTAACACATTGAGATCAACATCTCTGGACCTGAATGTCAACAATGAGCATAACATGTCAAATAGTGGTCAACCTCCAAACACTACAAGCAATACTTTCTTTGACACTACAATGACTGTGCATTCTACCTCCAACTTTCCAAACACCTCCAACTCAATAAATTCTACATCCATTGTAGGATCTCAATCTATCACAGTGCCCACAATATCCACAACACTATCACAATTGGCCAGAACCACCTTTTGGCTCCTCGACAATGTGGGCAAGTTATTCCAATCCTCTCTTTACCACTATAGTAAATGCCATGGGGCATCATCAAGTCACACAAATCCTTCGTTGACAACTACGTCTAGTACCATGAGTACACCTTCATCATACCCTCTCATTGGTAACTCACAAAATCCTTTAGGTGGAGGTAAACGGTGTATCTTTATTCAAGGACAACAACAAAATGTTAACATGTCAACACTGTCCAATACCATCAAATCCCAAGGACAAAATACGACCATTCCCCTTGTCCAAACCCAACAATTTGGGCAAGGTAGTCAAAACACACAGCCCATGGTAGCATTAGCACATCACAATGTTCATGGTCACCGTATTCCCCAAATATCGACACAAATGGTTGGGGAAACATCCCAACATACTCATCCCACATTCATACTCACCAACATACCCCCAATCCAAACTTTCAATACCAACAACACGCCAATCCGAACACATCATACATGTCACAACAATCCATCCCTCCACAATACACCAATATCCACTCACAACAAATAGGGACCTATGTTGTACCAATCAATCCAATGTATGGGACCACAAATGACCCTGTAATAAATGCCTTACAAGCAAAAGTGATGGGTCTAGAGAAGACCATAAAAAACATACAAATATCTGGCAAGAAATTAGAAGTGTCATATGACCTAAACGTATATCCCTTCGACATGAACTTATACATGCCACCATTTCCTCTGGGATATGTGTCACCTAATTTTACCAAGTACAAAGGAAAGACAACCCCCATTGAACATGTCCACGAATTTGCAACCAATTGTATGGACGTCGCTTATGAACAAATGTACGTGATGAGACTATTTTTTAAATGTCTTGCAGGTCCTGCCCTTGAATGGTTTTCCACTCAAAAGGATATCCAAACATGGGATGAGCTTCAACAAAAATTCATAAAAAATTACGCATACAACATTGACATGGATACCTCTATTACTAGCTTGTGCAATCTCACACAAGAGGATGCCAGTGAGACATTCATCCCATTCTTTCAAAAATGGAGAAGTCTAGCTAGTCGGTGTCACATCGAAATACCTGAAAAGAAAAAGGTGGACATGTTCGTTCAAACACTTCTGGGCCCCCTAAAATATGCATTGCAAGTGCGTTGTTGCATAACCTTCATGGACCTAGTTGAAAAAGGTGTACAGATTGAGAAAGCCCTTATCACAAAGGAAGAACTAAGATACAATCCTAAAAACACAAATGCCAATCCTCCCACCGACAAAAATATATACTGGGTCAAAAATAAACATGTTACAAATGATGGTGTTGTTGACGCCAAGGTTGCCAACACTATGGGTCTTCTACTGGCCCTAAAGGGGGTTCAACCGCAAAACAAATCATCAATGATATCAACACCCTCTACCAATGTCCCTTCAAACAACCAAAGCGGCCAAAACAATTAAGGACAATACCGTCAAATGAGACAATTCCCCAAGGGTTGCACATACACTCCCTTGGGTGAACCCATTGAAGAAGTCCTTAAGAAATGCCTCCAGAATGGTGTCATCACACTTCAAGAACCAAAACCATATGACCCAGGAAAATTCAAACTAACATGGTGGGACGATAATGCATTTTGCGATTATCATCAGGCAAAAGGACATAAAACCTCTACCTGTCGACAACTGAAAAACCTAGTACAAGATCTTATCAAGATTCGTGTCATTGAGGTAGGTGGATCACAATTTTCCTCCAAGTCATATCATACTATTCATAAGAACCCACTATAAGACCATGGTTCTAATAATGCTTCCACATCAGGTCCATAGATAAATAATAATCAAGTTAACTTTTCCCACGCCAAGTACGACTATTCTGGTGGACCTATTATAAATAATGTCTGATTTGACGATAAATACATCAATACCATTACGGTCAAGAGAGAACCCCAATGCAATGCTACTACTCAAACTGGAAAGGTCACCATAGCTAGTCTCCCTCCTACTAGGCAACCTAAAATCACCATACCTAGCCCATCTCCTAAACACCTTGTTCATATCACAAGATGGCTCTATAAAGATATGGTCAAACTACCATTACCAGTTAAGAAATATGGCAAGGGATATGACATAATGAAGGCCAAGGGCTACGATGGCACTAGTGGCCTAGGCAGAAATAAAATTGGATGAAGAGAGCCCATAGAGCCTTTCAAAATACCAAAGTATCTTGGATTAGGGTTCGGATCGCCCGACAATGACGATCGACATACCATTTGACTTTCAAGTGAGCAAGTTCATGCTTCGGAAAGTGTTGACACCGCTAAGGAAACCCTCACCGAAACTGACTCCCAAGAGTGGGAATTTGGCTCAGAATGATCCTTAAGTGACTATTGCCTCAATGATTTGTTTTTCGAAATGGGGGAACTGACCTCTAAACAAACATTTTGGAAACATTTAAAATTGATTAGGCATCAAATATTCACAGTTCCATTACCACTCCCCATGACATAAAAGACCCACCATCTGAATCCCATCAGTCCAACCCATCTGAGTTACCAAATGACACTGACAATCATGACTTTGAGTCCTTCACCCCTTATTTTGACAACAAATATGAAACAAGCAAAGGGGAATATTGGATAGAGTATGATGTGGAATTGGATGATGATAATTTCATCTACAATATCACTGAATCCATTTGCACACCTAGTGGTGATCACAAGTCAAGATTCGCCATTGACTTTGATTGTATAGCCTACTTCGGTGATACTGCTTCGTCCTCCAGTCACAAAATCAAAAATAAAAATAAAATAAAAAATGAAATGTCTTTAGGTGAAAACCGAAAGGCACCTTCTGACGACAAAAAAGTTAAAAAAATGACATATCTGCAGGTGAAAACCTCTCTGAGGCACCCAAAGATGGAGGACTATATTTTATCCGTGTACAAGAAGAGAAATCAGCTATGCTTATAGAAGACACCATAGAAGACAACATAGCAACTACAAAAGATCCCAAAAATGGTCCTCTTTGCTCCATCCCTGACTGAGGAAGAGAGATTGGAATTTCATAAATTTTTTGCAGAACGTAAAATCAACTTTGCATGGTCCTATGTTGACATGGGAGGATTAGACCCAGAACTAGTTTTGTACCATCTGCCACTATTGCCTAATTCCATAACAGTTACACAAAATGCATCCTCAGGTCGCTCTATTGGTCAAGGCTGAGTTGAAGAAACTTCTAGACACTAGATGCATATGATCTATTGATTATGCTGAATGGATATCTAACCTGGTGCCAGTAACAAAGCCAAATGGGATGATCCGTGTCTGTACAAATTTTAGAGACCTAAATAAGGCATGCCCAAAAGATGACTTTCCTTTACCAAATATTGATATCATAGTTGACCTCACAGCAGGATATGATATGTTGTCCCTCATGGATGGTTTCTTCGACTATAATCAGATTCGCATTGCCCTAGAAGACCAGCACAAAACAACATTTACTTTCCCATGGGGTACATACTGTTGGAATGTCATGCCATTCAGTCTCAAAAATGCAGGTGCCACATATCAAAGGGCTATGACCACAATCTTTCATGACATGATGCATAAAATAATGGAAGATTATGTAGATGACCTATTGGCTAAATTAGTAACAAGGAAAGATCATCTGAAGGTGTTAGACACAATTTTTAAGAGACTGGAAGAATACAAAGTTTGGCTAAATCCTCATAAATGTGTCTTCAGTGTAACATCAGGTGAACTCTTGGGATACATAGTTTCTTGAAGAGACATTGAGGTTGATCCAACAAAATAAAAGGAATCATAGACATGCCTCCATCCAGAGGAATCAGTGAATTCAGAACCCTACAAGGTAGGGTACAATCCATTTGGTGATTCATAGCACAATTAGATGACAAGTGTCACCCATTCCAATATCTATTGTGCAAAGGCATCCCCTTTGTGTGGACAAATAAATTCCAAGAATCCTTTTAGCAAATCAAAGATTACCTATTGTCACCACCAGTCCTCATGCCTCCCATTCACGAAAAACCATTGATCCTATACATCTCTGCCACTAATTCAGCACTAGGGGCATTACTAGCACAAAATGACCAAGAGGAAAAAGAAAGAGCTATATATTACATCAGTCAGACATTGGTTGGGTATGAACTGAACTACACATCAATTAAACGAGATTTTCTAGCCATGGTATTTGTAGCACAAAAGCTAAGACATTATATGTTAAGTCATCAGACACAACTAGTGACAAAGATCGACCCCTAAAATATTTGTTAATTTGGGCAGCATTAACAGGACGTCTAGAAAAATGGGTCATGATTCTGAGCGAATATGATATTCAATATGTAGAAAGAAAGGAAATAAAAGGACAAGTCATAGTAGACCAGCTGGTGGATGCACCTTTACAAAGTGGTCACCTGTTAGTGGCAGATTTTCCAAATGAATCGATATTCCATACAGAACCTAAGTCACCTTGGAGACTCTACTTTGACAGATCCCACACTAATCATGGCTCGGGGGTAGGAATCTTGTTCATCACCCCTCAAGGAGACTCCATTGCTAAGTCTTTCCACATTGCTTTCCCATGCACAAATAATGTGGCAAAATACAAGGCACTGGTTACAGGACTTAGAATGGCAATAAAATGGAAAATCAGAGCATTACATGTCTATGGGGATTCTCAGCTAGTCATCAACCAAGTTAATGATGACTATGACACAAAAGATGAGAAGTTGATGCCTACAAATGAATGGTTAATGGTTAACAGTTTCCAAACGTACTTTCATATGGTAACTTTTGAACAAGTTCTGACAACATAGAACAAAGCGGCAGATGCCATGGCTACAATAGGCTCTCTCCTCGACATTCCAAGCAATCTGCCTCAGTTGGAATTTCTAATAGAAAAATTGTTGGTCCCCACCTATGAAATTATAGAGTCAAAAATGGTCTATGAACTTATTGGTCCTGACTCTCCCTGGTACCAAGATATTTATGAATACCTTAAGTCTCAAACCATTCCACCTAACCTATCCAATAACCAGAGGAAGTCCTTTATTTGAAAAGCCGCAAGATATGCCATCGTCAGTGACACCCTTTACTGCCATAGCTTTAACAACGCCCTCCTTAGATGTCTCGACACTAACGAAGCAGGTACAACCTTACGTGAAGTACATGAGAGTATATGCGGGTCTCATTCAAGTAGTCCTACTCTGGACAAGAATATAATGAGACTTGGGTACTATTGGCTGACCATTGAAAAGGATGTAATAGAATATGTCAAGACTTGTCGCCAATGCTAGATTCACAGTGATTTGATCCACGCTCCAACAGAGGAACTTCAGCCGATCACTTCTCCTTGGCCCTTCGCTCAATGGGGACTCAACCTCGTGGGTAAGATCCATTCGACCTCGTCCAATGGCCACAAATTCATTATCATCGCCACTGAGTATTTTATGAAGTGGATCAAATCCATCCCTCTGACATACATAACCAGCAAACAAGTATCCAAATTCATTCTCAACTACATCATTTTTCGGTATGGCCTTCCGCAATCCATCATCACTAACAATGAACATTCGTTTAAAAACCAAGATGTTCATGAGTTATGTGAGCGATTTCACATCCAACACCATTTTTCATCTCCATATTACCTACAAGGAAATGGTCAAGCTAAAGCGTCAAATAAAACCATTGTTAAAATAGTCAAAAAGACTGTGAATGACGCTGGCCGTCACTGGCATATACAACTCAACCCTGCTTTGTGGGCTTACCGCACTAGCATTCGTACGCCTACAAGAGCCACTCCTTTTGTCCTGGTCTTTGGAGCTGAGGCCATCTTTCCCATTGAAGTTGAAATTCCTTCTTTACGAGTCTCCCTGAAGGGTTTAACTGATGATGAGGAGTATAGACAGTCGTGCTTGCACGAGCTGGAGATGCTAGAGGAAAGAAGGAAAAATTCCCTGAACCATCTACAAGCATATCAGAACCATCTTTGTCGCAGTTACAACAAGAAGGTTATGGTTAGGAAGTTTGACATTGGCGACTTAGTCCTCATGTAGAACCCAAAGAACCAAGCTGACAGAGAAAAGTAGGGAACGTTTGAACCAAACTAATTAGGTCCTTATGTCATCATATCTTCTTTTGGTTCTGGAGCCTATCAACTGGTGACTCCAGATGGAGAACAACTGATAGAGCCTATTAATAGTTTACATCTCTGAAAGTTCTACACATAGCATTAGGAGATCGAGCAAGAAACCGTAAAATACAAACAAAATTGAAAAAGGTAAAAAATCGTTGCCTTGATGAAAACCTGGGAAACAGGCGTCTTGGCAGCACCAAAAAAATAAGAAAAAATGACAAAAATAGTAAAGAAAAATGATTCGTCCAACAATGAAAACCTGGCAAACAGGTGCTTTGGATAAGTACCATGGTGAAAACCTGGCAAACAGGCACCATGCGTAGTCAATCATTTCTCTACCATCTAATGTTACTTTGTCTACCTTGGCCTAGGATGAAATACATTTTTCGTCACCACCATGACATCTACCATGACATCATACCCTTTCTCTCATGTTTGATAAACGGTTGACATCAAGTCCTCTATCCTGTCCATCTCGTACTGCAGGCACATCCCTTTTACGTCTTTTAAAATTGGCTAAGCCTTGGACTTGATTGGGGAAATTTTTTTATCTTGTAACTATAGTGGATGTCATGCATGGTTTTGGAAATTGCTAAAAAGTCCTAAGAAAATACCAAAAACATCACAAAATGTCCTGAAAGAAAGACCAAAAACATCACAAAAAGTCCTAAAAAAAGACCAAAAACATCACAAAAAAGTCCTAAAAATTTTTATAAAAAAAGACCTAAAAATTGAAAAACATCCTGAAGAAAACCACAACAAACGTCAAACTAGTCAAAAACACAAAAATACAGTCATTCCTTGTCAAGTCAATCAATCAATCTTTGCCATTTGTCTAAACTACGTTGTCTCTATGCATTTGCTACGTAGGCAAGAATCATACTTGAGTCCCCGAGACATTAGGTTAGTACTTTTAGGTTGGTCAAAATAAAATCATGGCACAATCTTTGGTCATCAAGACAAAGTCATTGGTCGTGTCGAACTACAAGGTCTTTGAGTGTATGACATAGGCAAGGCCATCTGTCGATGAGCCCCTGAGGCCACACTAGGTTAGTCCATTAGGGTCCATGGCATTACACTGGCACACACATCAAAAAGTCTTCAGGTCAAACCAAATAATTCCCAAATGGATAAACTCCTAAAACAAATCATGGCAATCATTTATTTCAATATGACAATCTCATCAACACGACAATCATATCATCATGACAATATGGACATATAGTCAACACAAGTCAAACTCAGTTGAACCTCGGTCAAACTTGGTCAAAAGAAGTTACATTATTATAACTTGTCAAATGGTCAACTCTTGGTTATCTTGCAGATTTGTCCTTTTGCAGAATAGCCTCTGTCATTCATGCCTTAGGATGTGTCCTTCCTAGGCATCGTCACTGTCATTCAACATTTTGAGGGATCCTCTTGACATCTAAGGATCACTCCTCTTGATATCAGTATTCTTCATATGTGTCCTTTTGAAAAACAAACTCTATCATTTATGCCTTAGGATGTGTCCTTCCTAGGCATCCCCATCATTTTGAGGGATCGTTTTGAAATTTAGGGATCAATCTTCTCGACATCAACATTATTCAAGATGTGTCCTTCCTGAATTTGGCAATCTTTGACATTCGTCATCTTGGCATCATCAAAACTTTGACACCCCGGCATCTCATTATCATCAAACTTGACATCTTGACATCAAAACAATGGGTATCCAGACGCACTTGGAAAACACTTGGCACTTGTCTTTTGGCTTTTTATCATGTTATTAGTTTTTTAGCGAGATCCCAATAACAGGATTTAGAGAAGCAGCGACGTATCATGATGATTGACATGCATGATTACTAGTTTCTCAGTGAGGTCCTAATTCTGGGATTTAGAAAAACAACGACGTATCATGATAACAGCTCTATTTTATATTTTAGAAATCATGCCGTTAGTTTCTCAAGGATGTCCTGGAAACATGATTTAGAAAAGCAACGATGTTTCATGAATTGTCCTTCTTGTCTTTTTTTGCTTGTGGTTGATTATGACAAAAAGACTGGGGCAATTGTACTCTTAGTATGAGTCGTGATCATCCTTGTCTGTGATTGCTTGTCTTATGTGATGGTACGACCGTGCACACCTTGATCTATGTCATATCATAGTGTTTGTTGGCCATTACAACAGTCTGCCCAATGAGGATTAAGAGCAATAAATATTAAAGTCCTATGGTAAAATTTTGAAAGATTTGGTCTAGGAACTAACATGCATCTCCTTCGGTCTGGTCATCTTTCTCTCATCCATCTCGCGGCGATATCCTATGACATACAAAAACATAAGTGCATACATGATCATATAAACATTGAATTACGTCCATACATACATCATCCATAGCATTAAATCATACACATTTCATTACATATTGCATTCACATTATCGTAAACATGACATCCATTCAAAATAAATATGTTATGCATATCATTATTGCCATCATCACAAAATCAACATAACATATAAATAAGCATTGCATCATCATAGCATCATCTCATAAGTAAACATCATAGGACATACATGACAAGACATATAAATAATACCACCATCCATCATAAATCAACATCATACATAAAGCATCACATCACATATATCATAATGCATAAATCGAATAACATCATATAACACACATGTAGGCCGCATAAAAAATGCATCATCATATAATATCATCTCAAAAATATACAATGTCACAAGATAGAGTCAATAGATATCCCAAAAATGGAGCTCCCAGGCTCAATGGTCAATACATAATGTGTCACAACATAAAAACAATTATAGCAAACATTCCCCTAGGATAGGCTCTCATCATCCCCTTGTGGCGAAGAGTGTGGTGGCTAAGGATCTATGACTGGTGCTAAGATAATGGGTGGACCTGTAGCAGTCTTTGTTTGTGCAACCAATGGAACTAACACTGATGGCATCATCTCCACAGTAATAGACACTTGTGAGGACACGACCTGACTTTGTGATGTTGAAGGATCTGTCACTAGTGGTTGTCTTTGTACTGATCCAGTGGACCCATGACTGCAGCTCAAATGATGGCTCGAGGCATGCATGTGTGAGTGGTGGGACATGTGTCCTGATGTGTGCGCTGATGAGGTGGACCCTCCTACACTAGTATGGCTCCTACTGCCGCTCCCACTCCCTGACCTCTTACCACTGCATGTCCTCATTTGTGAGTGTGATAGTGTAGGATCTCATCGCTCAAATGGTACTACCTACTCGTAGAGGGTCCTGTACTGCCCATATCAAGTGCTCACCCTAGTAAGCTCACGAGCAATATCCCCAGAAGGCCTTGAACATTGTGATGAAAAATCTACACACCATTGAGTTGAATCATGCTGATGGATCACTGCCTGATCCTGCTCTACCCAAGCCACCTCTAGCTCTGCCCGCAGTGCCCTGACCTCTAATGCATTCTCATCCAATCTCCTCTGAAGGTTTTCCACCCTTTATTTTTTTGTAGCATCATGGGGCAATTCTGAGCTAGATGGTATCTCCTCATCTCCCTCCACCATCTTAAATCTCAACAATCTCTCGACCTCATCTATGGCATCATCATCATCATCATCCTCTTCAGCATCCTCTCCACCAACTCCCTCATCTCGGGGCACATCCATGTCCACATCCACATCCTCCTCCCCCTCCTGGCTGATCCTCCTCCTATCTCCCCTCCTCATGTCTCTCCTCCTCCCCTCCTGCCTCAGCTCCTCCTCCTCTTGTCTCTCCTCCTCTCCCTCCTGCCTTGACTGCTCCTCCTCATCTCTCTCCCCCTCCTTAGCCACCTCTGGGATAGCATCTAGTGCTACTCTTGCCACATGTGGGCACATCCTCTTGCCCTGTCTCTGATCATCTCTCCTTCATCTCGAGCCGTCTCCTCCATCATCCCCATCATCTCCACCCTGGCCTCCTTCCCTGCCTCCATCTCACTCTCCATCTCTCCCCCTACCTCCATCCCTCCCCATGTCTCCATCTCGACCTCCATCCCTCCCTTGGCCTCTACCTCTATCACCATCTCTGCCTCCTTGCCTGTCCCTCGGCACATGTGCTATAATTGACCTCTTTTCCACAGGTGCTGGCCCATTTGGATCTTTCAGTGACACTAGTCTATGTGCCTACCACCATAGGTCATAGTCAGCTGTGGTCCCGGGATTTGCAATCCCACCTCTCCATCCCCACTACTAGGCTCCTAGCCCATCGATCTGCTACGCGGTGAATGCTATTAGAATTGTTGGCCCCCAAGCTACCTCTCTAGAGGATCGAGCATACTCAATTGTTCTTGCAGGTACACCCTGCTACTCTCCAAACAGTCTAAGGACACACTGCGACATATACATCTCTATGATCAGCTACCTTTGCACTGTCCTTCCAGTCAAGAAATGATACTATCTGCATAGGCTAAGATGGTCCACCTCATCATCCCACTATTGACAGTCTCTATATGGTCTCCAAATGAATGACACCATAGTATCAATCTGGTGGCGACACCTACCCGTCTCTCCCATCCATGTCTGCTTTAAGGAACCGGCATAGTAATAGGCATAGGGCATCCCCTCAGCCAGCTGTGGTCTCTGAATGGGAGGTTGAAATATCGTTATGTGCTCCCAAGCCCAAATCATCATCAGTGTGGTGCCACATGAGATACTCTCTGCCCTCCTGTAGACAACCTTGTGCAGCTGGTGGTAGAGTGTGCCCAATAAACAAGGGCCTTAGGCATAAATTGTCCTGTCTCGTCTCATCCCACCAATCAGTGTCACCAGGAATGCATCAAAATGAGCATAATGCTCCACCATAAACTCCCAGCAGATCTTGTAACCCTGGATGTCGAGTCCTGCACCCTCATCCTGATAGTATGCTATAAAAGTATGATGGCCATGGTGCGGGTCATAGACGATCTGCTCTCCTTGGATCGGCACGCATAGAATGCGGTACACATCCTCAAGTGTAATGGTCGCCTCTCCCATCGGCAGGTGGAAGGAGCATGTATCTGAACGTCACCGCTCGCATAACACAGTCAATAGTTCCCTATTTTCTTGAATAGCAGGCATATAGGCAGCATAAAACAGACCTAGCCGCATCAGTCATCGTTGCTCCTGCGGAGTCAGCTGATCAACAAACTGGAAGGTTGTCATTCTGCTCTCGCATGTAAATAGGGGCTAGCTATCTCTACACAAAGCCAAACAATGTGTCACTACCTTCTAGAAATTTGTCTGTATCATCAAAAGCATTTCAGATTTCAAAAGTATCAGTTTCAGCCCTAGTCAAAGTCAACGTCAAATGTGTCGCGTTGACTATAATTGTGTCACAAAACAACGAATGCATCGTTTCGTACTTCAAGTGTGTCGTGACATGTCAATTACGTCGTTAGGTCGCTCAAATGTGTCGCATCAGAGCACTTGCATCACGATATATGACACTTGCGTCACTTCATTCGAATGCGTTGCTCAAGCAAGTGATTACATCACAAAATGACGATTGTGGCATTCTAACTTTTGAATACAACTCAAAAAGGTGGATGCGTCACAATTTTTGGAAAATGCGTCACAAACTCTTCGCCCACCCCAAACTACCTTTGCACTTGTGTCGCGACGCATCAAATGCATTGAACGCGAAGTCAAATGCGGCTTACGTGCATGCATATGTGTCGCGGCGCATTCGTTGTTCGCCCTAAAACCCTAATTTTAACACTCAAAATGAGAAAATTACAAAGGGGGTTAGGGGTACATACTGCTGGATCTGAGCCCTCTGGCCACCTAAAGGTCCGCCCGATCTCGCCACGATGCTTTGTCACTGGAATCACCATCCTCGTTGTAGTCCTTTACGCTCTGAGCTCTCAAAATTTGCAAAGTGAATAGTGGAAATGAATTGACTTTTACCCCTCTGTCAACCTATTTATAAAGTCAAAATGACATTTGTCAACTAGGTTATTACTGGAGGCTCATTTAGCCAACTTTGACCACCCCGTTGGCTGTCTTAACATGTCAGAATTTGAAACCATCTGCACCATCATTTTTCTGGTCATCAAATTGACTTATCGGGACCTTTCCTAAATTTTTCTGCCACCGGCCCGAAATTTAAAAAATTTCCCAAGGGGGCATTGATACTCTATACCTTCACTGGGGCATGGCTTTGATTTATTTTCTTTGTCACAATGCGACATGCTACATTATGAAAAGAGAGGCAAAATGTAGACGCAAAATGACCTAGGCACGCAAGCTCTATTTTTACCACTTTTGTCCTAGCATAATTATGACATTTAATTATGTCCTTGGTCCACATTCGACTATTGATTAAATAATTCATAATTATTTAATTGATTCATGTCCTTTTATTCTTCATGATTATTAAATAAATAAATTTTATTTATTTATTAAATACATCATTAATTGTCTAAGTCTTCCCCTAATTAAATAAATTTCTTAATTTATTTAATTACTTTTCTTCATTCATTTCTTCCTGATTATTAAATAAATAAATTTTATTTATTTATTTAATATGTCACTAATTGTCATAATTAAATGAATTGATTAATTTATTTAATTATTAATCATATATGCCAAATTAAATAATTATCTTTAATTATTTAATTGTCAAAATTAACATTTCTCTCATTTTAAATAAGTTAATTATTTAAAATGATATCACATTCTTGACTGACAGTTCATTTTAGTAAATAATCTGAAAATTGATTATTTATTATTTCACAAAATCCATATTTTGAATTAATTTAATTCAAAATGGTAATATTCCTCCAAAAATCAAGTAATCGGGCATATTCTTGATTTTTCCAAATTTGATCTTTAGTTCAACTCTTATCTTCTTGATACTTGAAAATCTTTATTTTCAAATTAATTATCTCATTTATTCTCCACCGCCGATTTGATCTTCTTAGATGACATCTTGACCACACGTTTAAGAATTTTTCCCTAACCCTGATTAGGGATTATCAGATTTAATCTCGTCCTCTAATTTTAGGTCTCTGTCAAAAGTCGATCTTGTCCGTCCATTCAAAATGGCATTTTCTATAGAATGCTATTTTTCTCTCATTTCTAGATGATGCACATAGATTACATTATTCTAGCATATTAAGACTTAGAGTTCTTTGAGTCATTTTGTCATATGCATAGGCATTATTTCATATTGAAAATTTTCAAAACTTGCATAGGACAATGTCATAGTCAAAATGCTCACACACTCAAACTGAGGGCATCAATGGTGCAGGAGCACCCAAGGCCTTCAAGGAGCTCTTCAAAGGTCAGAAGTGTGCAGGGGTCAGGAGGACCTTTCCATCAAATCAAAACATCAATTATGGTATCTTGGAGCCTATAATGGCATTTGGAATGAATAAAGGTAATGTGACTATCAAAAGTCCTAAGGGTCTTGAAAGGACCATAGGACCAAAAAAACCTTGTAAGTGGACCAATAGTGTCCAAGGGGTGTAGGTAGGTCTATAATGTTTTAATTAGATCAATTAAGGTTAAATATTGAAGTTTAGATAGTTTTTTTGTCAATACAAATCAATAAAATGTAAGTTTGGAAATTCAAATATTTGAATTCCAATTTGGGTGGGTAACTAGTCTTTATGAGTTTTAATCACTTTTATGCAACTTAATCAATCCCAAACAGTTTGGTAAGTTGGGGATAGGATATACAAAGCCAAAATAATCATTTGTACAGAGGTTGGTTGATTGGAGAGGTGACTGTATGGACTGTTTTATGGAAATAGTGAAAAAACACAGTTTTATTGCAATTCTTGTGTTCTTTTGATGAATGCTTGATTTCTATTGAAGTTATATCCAGAAGGATGCTTTAGGAATTTTTGTTTACCTTTTTTAACACCATTGAAGGCTCTGAAAGCAGTAATAAATAATTCCTTTGCATTTTACATTGACTATCCTCAGGAAAATTATATTTTTTTATTGATTTTGAGAGTCATTATGAAGTAATCACCCATTTCATAAGATTTTGTGACTGAAACTTGTGTAATGGATCATATTTAACATGTACCATACTGGACTAACAATATAACGTGTAGGAGAGATGAATACTATGGTGTACACCAAGATTTGATAATGAAAAGTGCTTGAAGATGGAGGCTAGGGCATAGCAGCAAAAGATTTTCCTTAATGAGGGGTGTGTTTTTGAGTTGGGATAGACTAAATATGTTTTCCTAATGGTGTAGAGTCAATGAGAAAGTTTTCGAAGTGATTGGAAGGTTAGTTTTCAAGAAGCCCTAGTTTTGAGGCAAGTTAAGGAGGGTTTTGTGTTTGAGCATGCTAGGGGTGTCATAGAAGCCTAAAAACTTGGAATCCTTGGTTTTGAGTCATTTTAAGGGACTATTGAAAGTTTCATGGTTAGGGGTTGAGTTTAGAGAGGGGTTGCTTTGGAAAAGAGGGCTAATTAGGCTTAGTTTTTGAGGAGACAACAGATTTTGGAAGGGTTTGTCTAAAGTAAGTGATATCAAGGTTTGGATATGTTGTTTTTCATCACAAACCACATCTGAAATAGTCATTATATTGGAGGTTCCTTTGGAAGATTTGAGAGCAAAGTCAAAAATCCTTTGCTAGAGGCCTACTTGGGCTAGAAGCCTAGTTAAGGTGAAAAATTGGTTTTGTGTCAAAGTCAAAGGGTTGGGCTTTGAAATCATTCAAGACAAGTTTTTTTGAGTCTCTTAAGAGTGTTCCTAGGGTTTGGGTCTATAGGGAAGGCAAATAAGTTATTTGGTGCATTATTGAGGTTTGTCTACACTAGGGTGCCTGAAGAAGGGTTGAGATTGCATCATTAAGTTCCTTGAAATATTTGTGTTTGTTTCAAAGTCCCAGACCCTCTACATCAATCAATCACATGCTACAAGCTAGGAGGTTCTATGGAGATAATCATGTAAGATTCGAGGAACAGGTATAATCCTTCTTTCTTTTAATTTCCTTTGTACTTCATAGTTCTTTCGATTTCTTAGTCTTTATTGATTTGCTAACATCTAATATAACCTAAATATAACCCTTAGATACAATTATAAACAAAATTAACAATAACAGATAATCTCACTAAGTAGCTCAACACGATAGGATAATATCGAATAGAATTGGCTATTCATCGATAATATCAACTATCTGGAGCATAAGATAGTGATCATTGATTTGCAATTTGTAGCAAGCTCTAGGAAAAGAAAAAAACATACTAAATCATAGGAGTAATTCCAACTTAGATTAGTTCCATTTATCTATTAGAGGAGCCAAATTCATAATCATCTAAGGGTATATGATAGATTTAACACATAACATATGAAATCCTTGACGACATTGCATTGTAATCTAATCAATATGTATTCTAACTCAATATTACTTATCAAATCCTTATACAGAACATATCTGCCTATAATCCCATTCAAGCATTTTAATTAGTTCCTTAAATTAAAGCTAAAATAGAATCATACACAGCACAACAGTGAGATGACTAAAACAACCCTGGGTTATTTTATTCAAATTTCAGATATGCATGTACAATGGAGAGACATGAGCTTGAATTTATTATTTCAAGTCGAATGCTAGTACTGTTATACAACATTAAATCCCCATGAACTCAAAACCTATTATAGAATGACTCAAAACCTAAATTGCATTTTTCTCTAAAAACCATCAAACTTTACAATTTGCTCTAAAACTTCACCTATACTCGACCCAAAAATTATCTAACTTCCTAACCCGTACTTCTGGCCTTGAAATCCTTCTTATAGGAAATAAAGGAGCAAACAAACATCGGGCTAGAAAGTACACATCACCAGCCAAATGGCACACCTGGTGATATTCCAAAAATTGTTACAACAGCCATCACCTTGGAGAATATTCTTGTTCATCATGTTAGTTGAGGAAAGTTGATGCAACAACAAAAACCACAAGAAACCCGCACCGAGACCGCCATCAAAGAAAAACTAGAAATTGTTGTAACCACAGCATCTGATTTACCACCTATTAGTAGTCCATTATTTTTACTCTTCCTCAGTCAAATATTTAGTTACCCATTTATGGTATTCTTCATCAGTTGGCCAGTCAAAATTAATTACCTCATTCACCTTGGCGCTATGAGGTGTGTACTTTACCGCTACCTGATTTTCATCTTTTTCAAAAGATTCCAAAAATGAGTTGGTACTAATAATATTATCCATACAACTCACAAACAAATCATAATCTAATTCATCACAAATTAATTTAATTTGATCATTGATGACCTCACTTGCTTGATCATGTCATTGTTGGAGTACCCTGATTTTCCCCTGCTCATCAATTATATTAGGTAACAATGTGTTACCCCAATCATTGAAATTCTTCACCAACTCCCTAATCTTCCTACTCAAATCATCTGGTAGGGTCTAAAAACCCTGCAATGACTTAACTAATACTTGAGTAGGCTTTAATGATTGGGGCCTATTATTTGTATCAATCCTTGAGGCCTTATACATGACATCCAAATCGCTGCCCTAGGAATCCAATTTTCAATCAATGGTATCACTACCTCCTTATCCCTATCAATATTATTTATTGCATCTAACAGCAAAGAATATAAAGAATGTATAGATAGTAATTTATTATCAACCTTTTCATTTAAATGCCTCAAGACAGTAGTAACAATCTCCTTTTTCTTTGAAAGAGATCCCTCATGACTTACCTTTAATGATGTTTGTAATTCATCAATTCTTTGCAAGAGATGCTTCTTTGTAGGATCGACAGAGCACTCTATTTCTTCATCAATTTGTTCTAAAGGAGGGGTGAGGGAAAGATTCTGACTGGGAGACCCTGGCGTGGAAACAATTGGGGAAGCAGGAAGCACTGACCCTACTGTGGAAGGTAATGTACTGGTCCCTGGAGCACTTGATGTCTCCCCAATCTGTTTATACCTAAAAATTTCTACTTCAGTATGCAACTCAACATTCTTTTGTTGCATCTTGTTTTATTCCTCAATCAAAAGGTTATACTTCTCCATACGCTCTTCTTTTTAGCCTCTTCTCTTTCAGCAGTCTTTTGGGCCAATTTGGCCACATTCATAGTCAAATTAGTGGCCTCACTGGTTGAGGTCTCTAAAGCTCTCTTTATTATTAATCCTCCTCTGAAATTTGGATTAATATTTGTAACATTTGGCTTTCTTCCTTGAGGGGCCAATGCCCAAATTTCAAAAGTTTCATATTTCTCACTGAAGGCAGAATCTTGCAATGTTGCCTTGACTTCCTCTTCAGAGCCTTGCAAGGGATGCTTGGACTTTGGAATAGCATTAAATGCTACAACATATGCAATGATTTTGGTAGAATCAATACACCATCCTGACTCACCAATTTTATTCCTTCTTCAGGAGTGATGCTCTTGAATTCTTCCATTAATTCAACTTTTACTTCCTCATCATTCTCCTGGTCTGACCTGTCAGGTCTTAGTTCTCTTCTCTTCTTACATTTATCTTGATATTCTTCAAATTTCATCCTCCATACCAATTGCAAGAATACAGGAGTTTTTACAAATGTATTTTCATTTAGAAACTCCTTGCATGCTTCCATTCTTGTATCTTGTACACTTTTTCCTTTCATATCTAAATCAGATAAAACCAATTTAGCTAGCCTAGGTGGGGAAGACATACCAACCTGCATGTCTTGATCAGTAACAATAATTTCATCCATTAGATCCTCTTTTGGTTGATCAATTATTTGTCTTTTAGGGCTTGGCTCGGATGGTGGTGATGAGGGACCATCTTCTGGTGATGATTCTAAATCAATGATTTTAATTTCCCCAGGCACTTTGAATTTTGGGCCTGGCTATGAAGGAAATTTCACTATTTGCTTCCCCTTTCTATCCACTTCTTCCTCATCACTGCTGCTATCCTTTGTCCTCCTTTAAATGGGCCTTTTTTCTTGTAGGCTGATATGTTGGCCTTGTATCAATTGGTCTAGCACCTTGTTCTTGTACACCCAGACTCACTTCTAAGTTTATCTTCTTGGTTCTCAAGGTGCCCATAATCTCTTTGAAGTTCTCCATCAGAAAATCAATTTTCTTATGGTGGGGACTAAACTCCAACAATGGATCATATTTCAGATCCATTTTGGGCACAATATCTAATAGCTTATTATAATCTATCCATTTCTCTTTGTTCAACTCCTATTTATTTAGGTCGAACTCATTTCTAATTAGGTCTTCAGGAAAGTTGAACTAATGCACAAATTTTCTAGCCTTTATTCTTTGTCTAAAAAGGGAAAAAAGACCCTTAGGATCATGTTGTCACTTTGGGCCACACCTCAAATGGTAATCCTCAAAGAATTTCTCAAAATGAACCCAACCTCCTTTTGAAAAGGAAAAATCAGACACCACTGCATAATCAGGGAAAAATGTTCCCTTGCCCCACCCAGTGAGGTTGTCCTCATGAATACAACCTATTTTCCACATAACTTCTGCAAACCCCACTCTTGGTGGCACATTGTACGACAGTATATGAGGGGTTCCCTGAAAACCATACACCCTCAAAATAGTGCTGACTAGATATGGGATAATGTCACCCCAGTTATGGCAGACTTTTAATTATGGCTTCCTCCCCTTTGGCTTGAGGAAATCATGTAATTACTCAAGGATCCTAGGTACATTCACTATCAATCTAGACCTCAATCTGGAAGCAAATCAATTATCAAATTGCACATAACTGGTGCTTTCCTTATTGCAAGATAAATCTGCAACCCATAATTGTACTAGAAATCCTTTTCCATCAACCGATTGCCTTAATTCCATCCTTTCAGAGAAGAAACCAATATTCTTGAACATAAAAATATGCATTAGCATAGAATACCAAAAGTATTGAGTGTCGATATCATTTTCTGCAGCTTTGACAACCCTTCATTTATCCTCTTAGCCAATAAATAAGCAAAGTCATATGTCACATAGAAGTTAGGGTGTTGTATTTGCACCCCCATGTACATGTACGCAATAGGCATCACCGCACCCAGATTGAAACCCAAAATCTAATACAATGAATAGAAAGTGGCCAAGAAATGATTTGCAAAATAGTTTAATCTGAAAGGTTCCTCGTCACTGGGGCTAATATGAAATATTGAACCTCCTGCCCTAGCCAGATGGGGTGGAAGAAACTTAGCTCTAAAAAGAGACTTCAACTTTGCATATTCCTGCCTCATTTCCTCAAGATTGATAGGAACCAAGTCTTCACTCGGTTCACTCAAGTCAAAAATCTGTTAGATATCATTTTTGTTAATGCTTAATAAAACCCTTCCATCATTATCCCTAATTACCTATGTGACAGGGTCATATCTTGTGGCCACTGCCCTAAGAAGGTCTACATCAGGGAACACATTTGGTACCACCAGCTTTCCCAAATCATACATCCAGCCATTTGAAAAGGGTTGAGGAAAATTCCTCTGTCCATACCACAATCTGAACATTTCCAAGCCTGTGGAGGAACCCTAGCATCGACTATTTTAGAGCAATTGTATACTAAACCTTCCCCCAGGATTTTCCCTCGCATTAGAACCAATCCCTTCTTTATATCATTCATTAACAAGGGCAACTGATCTAGGAAATCATCGTACAGGTTTCTTCTTAAATAGTCAATTTGGCTAGAATGTTGCTTTGGTGGTGCCATCTTAGAAAAATTAGGGCCTCTTTACAACGTTAGACTTCAAATAGCTAGGAATAACTACAGATAGGAAATTACATAACAAAACACTACAATTTCTCACAACTATAATTAAACTATAGCCCTAACACGTTTATCAACAAGATCAATGACAAACACAGCAAATTTTTTCCCAAATTCAAGTGCAGAATACTAGGAGGCACATAAATTAACTCACGACTTTGTTTGTAGAAGTCCCAAATTCTGGCTGCAAAGATTCACAACTTTGCTTTCAGCTCTGAAACTGCTCTGCAAAATACTTGAATGCCTTGTGATACATATAAAATAGGAGAATTGATTTTATTTTGATCAAATCATGCTAGTAAGTGTCTCATCTGCCATTAAAGCTCACTCGCGCGCTGCACGAACGACTCCAACCATATTTGATGAAGATTTAAATTCTAGCCATTCATCCTTCGGTTAGATCAAATCATCAAATAGATGCCTTCAAAATAAGCTGACATGATCACCAACATGGCAATAAAGGGCCCACCATACCATATGCTACCAAGGAAGTCCACATGGCAGTTGATCACGATATCGCAATCAGTAAAGATCCTGCAACTTTGGATCACACAATGGTGGGCAACCATAGATCTTGAGCATCAGTGATCTTGTTCCTTCAACATAGTCATGAGCCTTATCATTAACTGTCGAGTAACTTTCCCATCAAGATTATAACATAATCGTTGATTTAAAACATGTGCTTCTCAAGAACACTTTAGTAATCTGTCATCTAATGTATTAAGACCGGATTAATTCACCAAGGCGCCTTCCTTATTCCCTCGGCAGATGAGACACGTACCACCCACCTATGATATCGTGATCAATAAAGACCTTGTAATTCTCGATCACGCGATGGCAGGAAACCATTGATCTTGATAATATCTGATCGACAGTCACTCAAACTTTATCCCCTTTGACCTCTCTAGATAGGACACGTGGCACCCGCCCGTGATATCATGATCAACCAAAGCAGTGTGGTGGGGTCATCACACGACGGTGGGGAGCGGCTGAGATCAAACAACAGTTGATCAATGATCATGTGAATTTTATCCCTTTGCAAAATAAAACATTTATTAAAAGGATAAGGGGACATCACTAGGTGGATGGTAAACAACCATAAGTTGTTTTTTTTTTAAACAATGAAACACAGGGCCAACCAAGACTTAGGGAAATTAAAAAAACCCACAGAGGAAATAAAAATTAAAACAAAGGGACTTGTCCTAGATGAACCGATAAGACATAAGTCATTTAAAAACCCTTCAAAAAGGTAACAACGAAAAATATCCCAACCAAGGCATAAAATAAACACAAGGATTTTGTATGAAAATAAGGCTAAAACCCCCAACCCAAGGAAAAATTTTGATGCCATGAAAGACCAGTAACACCAGGTAGGTCAGGAATGGAACACAAGGAGCAAAAATATGAAGTTCCATCACATATCACCCATCATAAACATCCCACTCTCATATCCCATAGTCAGGATCAACAAAGGCACATACCCACACATCCTCCATCCACATATAATCCCCATCATTCCACACCATCCTTCTCCTTACACCTATCCCATTGCTATTAAAAGCACTTTGGATGCCAAAATAAAAATGTATCAATCTAAACATCCACATGAATCTAAAGCTTCTCATGTCCCCTCTAAATGACATGTTGAAGAAAAGAAAAATAAAATCCAAAATCAAAATCAAATCCGTAGCCCACAAAGGTCCACCAAAGCAAAGATCAAAACCATGTGGATCCCAAAGAAAAAAGATGCAACACGTTCAAATGAAAAATTTATAAAAACATCCAAAGTTGCTAATCCAAAACCTAATCATTTTCATCCACCCTCTCCTAAATCGGTTTTGACTCCCTATGTCCTAAAATTCACTATCCCATCTCCTCCATTATCCCCACATTCTCCATCCATTAATCCTCTTATCATTTCACATCCATCACCATATGTGCCAATGTTGGTCTTGAACTCACCACCCCATCATTCTATCCATACCCTTTCCAGCCTCCCATCCATTATCCCACATACCTCCCCCATCAAATCCCTCTAATTCATCCTCTTGTATAATCCATTTATCCTAATATGGTTATACCAATATCTAACAGTCACTTCAAACATGGGCTCTTAACACCTTTTATGGAACTTGATGCTTGAATCCTTCATTCATCTCCTTGTCACATGTATTCTAAATCCACTTATCTACCTCCCTATCCTTATCCATCTCCTTCTGCATGCTATCCAAAAAGTGAAAAAAATCTAAAAAAATCTAAAAAATTAGAAAAAGTTAAAAAGTAAAAAAAGAGAAATAATTTGTCCAATGGTGAAAACTTGGAAAACAAGCGCCTTGGATAAGTACCATGATGAAAAACTGGCAAACAGGCATCATGAGTAAATCCCCATCTGTCCTTTTCCACACTTGTGGGCAACTTCCTGATATGCATTCCCTCCATCCACTATGCTTCCTGCTATGCTTCCTACTATACATCTTCTTCATTCATCCCCTCCATCCCACCTATCTTTCGCATCCTACCATCATATCCTATTTATCTTCAATCCCTCCATCCTTCCTTTGATCTTGATCAAAATAGGGGCACCTCTCTATGCATTCTTTAGACACCTCTCAGTATACATTCCCTTCATCCATGCTCTATCCTAATCCTTATCCACATCCTCTACCTTCTTTCTCCACTCATCTTGCATCCCTCCTACCTCATGACACACGACATATTTAGAGTGGGAGCACTTATCTCCCTTTGTGACATAGTCCTTGGAGACATCATCCATCATAACAATCTCTTCCATCTACCCATCATTCTCTTCCTATCCATTCAAACAATCCCCTCCATCTCCCCATCCTTATCTTCCTATCCAAAAAATCCCTTTCATCTCCCCATCCTTATCTTCCTATCCATCCCAATAATCCCTTTCATCTCCCCATCCTTATCTTCCTATCTATCCAAACAATCCATTTCATCTCCCCATCCTTATCTTCCTATCCATCCAACCCCTTTCATCTCCCCATCCTTATCTTCCTATCCATCATAGCATCCCTTTCATCTCCTCATCCTTATCCCTCTATTCATCCATCATAGCATCCCTTTCAGCTCCCCATCCCACCCATCTTTCTCTTCTTATCCATTCGTCCCTATCCTCATCCCATCTTGTAATCCCTTGTCATTGGTATCTGGCTATAGGCTCTTTCATCATGCAAACCAATGCCTTGATTGAATCATCATCATTGTCATCTTCATTGATATCCTTCCCTGATCCTTTGGTGTTGTTTCGGGATGTATCCTTCCCCCATCAACCACCCTTTAATCAGGATGTATCCTTCCCTATCCTTCGTCATCTTTCCAATCTCTTATCACTTCCCATCATTCATCTCTCCATCATGTCATTCTCCTAATTTATCTTTTGCTAATTTGGATAACTATCCCATCCCTGAGCTTTGTGTCATCGTCATCAATCCTATCTTATCCACAAGGTCTATCCTATCTCATCATATTGATTTCCTCTTTTTTATCCACTCATCCTGATCATCTCATCGTCCTTTAATCATTTTTCTTTGATCTTTTGCCGAACTATGTTGCCCTTGCACTTTTAGGTAGGCAAGGTCGATCATTTGATCCACCCTCAGGGTTCTATCCATCCCCTCCTTTATCGTCTATCATTGGTCTTTGTTGTCTTGGTCATCCATCTCTCTCCATCATCCTCTTTTTTCTTTTATCCATGGTCTTTTATCAAACTACGAGGGCTCTGCACTTTCACATAGGCAAGGCTAATCTTTGATCAGCCCCCGAGCCCTTAGGTTGCTAGGATGTGTCATTCTCCTATCTTGTGTCATGTTTCTTGTGTCGTGTCATCAAGCTATGCCCTTATCTAGCTAGTTCTTAACAAACAAGATCCACTTGTATCATTAGATCCAATCGGTTCTGAATATCCTGCGTCATATCAATCTTTTAGTTTAGTATCCATCATCGGTCTCAATAGGATGCATCCTTCCTAATAGACCTCAACAATCCCATTCATCCCCTTGATCCTATGGCAAAGGACGTTTGAAATTGATTGTGTTCTTTTGATGCTTCTGGCTTTTTTTTATCATTTGAGCTCCCTATCATCACTTGACATGGTCGACTTGATCCATCATATCATGGTGTGCTTTGACTAGTCAACCTAGGTGTGTATCTTTATCTTTTATTGTTGTTGTCTGTTGGGTTGTCCCACGTAGTATCCACCAAGACCCATGTGATCTTGTGTTACACTGGGACATCCCTTTGTGCTTGCAGTTATCCCAATGCCTGGCCCGACCAAAGTCTTTGTCACTTTGGGGTGTTGGGATAGCCTTCTTGTCTGTTGTGTTTGTTTTATGCATTAGACACCAATCTGCCTTGGTCCATCATACCTTGGTGTATCGTGTCTTATGTTATAGCAAAACGCAGTGCTTCGAAGATGGCAAATCATATTAAGATTGCATTTCATGGTCATGACCATTGCATTGCATTCACCCTATGACTTTGGTTGTGCAAATACTTTCTTCCTAGCTACAGGACATCTTTTTTCTTCTCTCTTTGTTTCTTTTTCCTCCCCCTCCCTGTTTCGCCCTTGTTAGGGCGGACCCACACTATAGTGGGGGGGATGCGCCCATTCCTGCAGGGCAGATACGCCCTAGTCCGTGTTGGGGTGGATATGCCCCATCCCTCATCGGGGTCAATACGCCCTAGCCCGTGTTGAGGCAGATACAACCCAGGCCAGGGAAAATACGCCCTTGCACGCATTAGGGCAGATATGCTCCGAGTTGGGGCGAATATGCCCCAAGCTTCCCTAACTTTCTGGGGCCGCCATTTACAAACCGTGCATCTAATCGACTATGTTCAAACGCCAATCTTCTTGGCTTTTTGTACTCTTTCCAATGACATATACGATGCTATACTTTTGAGAAGTCACCCGAGACCCATTTTCCTTCCCCATCCACCTCCTCGATGGGGCATACCCTATCATTCCTCTCCATTCCTCTGTCATGAGCCTTCTCCTGCGAGACTAGGGAATCCATTTTGACTTCCCTCTGTTTGGGCAGCTCACGTGGCCTCCCCTATGCTGGGGCATCTCTTTTTTTTTGGTCGCTTCCTCTATAGAGTCCTCTGCATTTTATTCTCTTTGAAACCCTATTATCCTAACAATGTTTCGAAGAGGGGAAAAATGTAGACATCCAAATTTGACCACTTCCATATGGTCAAATTCATCTCCTTATTCATCCCTTTAACTCATACACCTCATCCTCTTGGTCATTATTAATTAAATCACTCATTTAATTAATATTTCATGGTCCGCCTAAGTTCCCTAAAATAGTTAACTCAATAATTAAATACTATTACCACCTTTTCCTCTCTAAATTAAATAAATATATCAATTTATTTAACATAGTCATTTAACCTTTTTGAATAAAATCAATTTAAAATTCTTCATTTTTCTCTCTTTGTCACATCCTCCATAATCCCTTTCTAATCTGGATTAATTTAATTAATTCATGATTAGGATGTGCATCCTCTTAATCAAGGATTAATGTCACATCCTCCTACATTTTCCACTTGCCTCTAATCTTTTATTAATTTTCTTAATCAAGTGTTTGCACAACCTTAATCACAGTCATTAGCCACACTTAGCATCCCTTTTTAGTCAACCCTTCCATTTACCTTTCTTAGCATTGACCCTGTTTCCCATGTGAATTTTTAATTCACATTTATTCAACCTAGGTTCCCCTCTTCCCCATGGGAATTTTTAAATCACATTTTATTCCTCCTAGAATCCCCTTTTCCCATGCATCTTCTAGAATCTTTGACTTGTCACATCAAGTCACATGTAACAAACTCCCACCTTTTTGGAGACCCTCTCTTATCCACTAGATTCTCCCAAGCATGTGAATTTTTAATTCACATTTATTCTTCCAAGGTACTTGTCCTTCCTCCACATCATGTACCTCCCTTCCACCTCACTTCCACATCATCCTATCCTAGGCCATCTCACATTCCACATGTCAAGATGTGAGGGCTTGTGATTCCTCAAATCACCATAGCCCTACATCTTGACCTTGGTGGCTCAATCTCAACCATTGAATTCTCTACAGAATTCAAATTTCTCTATAAATACCCCCTCTTCTAAGACATTTAAAAACACTTAGTCATTTTAGCATCCTTATGTTGTCATTTTGAGCACTCAATTCACAAGTATTTTCATTTATTTAGCCAAACCATTTTAGCCATTTGCATTTGCATCCCATCATATTGTCAATATTGCATTTAGTTATATCCATTGCCATCCAAGGAGCATACAAGTTTACATTCAAAAGGGCCAACCAAGGGATTCATCAACATGGAGAAGGTATAAGCACTTGCACAATTTCATCTATTTCTCTTTGTATTATCAATTTTCTTAGGCTAATCTTGAGGTGTCCCTTTGTGTTTTTCTTTCATTGCATTATAGTTGTTTTTGCATATTTAGGATAGATAAATATTTAGGAACATAGGCTTAACCAAAATGCAAGCTCATCACTCTGTTGTTATTCATTACTTCGAATCATCGCCACCCCTAAATATTTTGGGAATTTCCCCAAACCTTCATGTGTTGCAAGCGCCCTTGAACTGAACTAGCACCATCTCATAGGTTTGTCGATGGCACTTGCGAAGATGAGGGAAAGGTGGTGGCTTGGAAACAAGTCATTTAAATGGCCTCATATACATGAGACCCCACATGAAAGACCTCTGTCGGGTAGAGGATTGCGGGGCACTGTTGTTAGGACGTTGTAGGGATAACGTCCAAAGGAAAACAAACGTCCGCATAATAGATATCACAAAATACAACATCCTTCTTTCCTTATTTTCTACGTTTGATGGTTGGGTGCACTCTGGTTCTTATTGCTAAGATTTGTTTCTCACCCTATGAGTCTCACGCGCATTCTCCTCTTGATAATCGGTTCTAAATTTTATCTTTTCCTTAGTAGTGTTATCGCACCCAAACGTGTATAAAATTGCATTGCATTTTTTACAAACTTAGCCTTGATTTGTTGTGATCTCTTAAGGATCTTATGTGTGCAATGGTGCAGAGAGCTCAAATGTGAGGATCAAGTGGGCGGGGATAGACAGGTCTTGCATTGTACAAAAATGGGAGGTGCAGGCTCCATGATGTGGGAGTTTGTATGGGTTGGGCCACAAACAATGGCAATAAGAGAATGATTTCCCACATCTCAGCACTCGTAGAGAGGGATGATGTGTTTGTTTCGTCATATAATAGGTTGGCGACCTGAAGGGAATAGAAATGTGCAAGAAAATCCTAATTCAAGGCGTCTCCCTTTCATAATTCAACGTGTTTCATTATTTTAATGGCCCGATACCCCAATTCCTTCGTTGATCTTGATTCATGAGTTTCCACCACCATTTAATGACATCATCATCCCCAACTAGACTATGAATTTCATTTTCCATGACAAAATCTCCACAAAGGGAGATACAGAGTGGGATGTGTGGGTGTGAGAATGACTACAATATTAGCGGCCTTAGTGCCAAGAGATCCTACAAAGAGGAATGTGGGGTCTGCATGTTGGAGCGACTCTAAGAGCCAGCTATTAAAACTTTGATCACCAAGTGATGGCTTCCCACTAGCAGTGGCCCACATGGACAGACCTACATAATCATTTAACCTGGTGGCATCTCTACATCAATCTTTAAGGCTGGGGTCATAGATAATGAATGTTGAATGTACCACTTGGGACGGTTTAAAGGTTTGATCATTGAATGATGACAATGGGACCACGACTAGTGCAGAGTCTGCAATGTGGAACAGTGTGAGAGTTTAGTCGTTAAACAACGACGATCGAGTGAAGGCGAGCCACATGCAGTGACTCGCAGAACATTTTGACTTGACTAATTTTTTGAGGGTGTTAAGTTCGGATCACTTACGACAAAGGCAAGGATGGAAGGACCAACTACAAATCCTGCCATGTGGGTGGAAGTCAAGGGCCGACCATTACTTAGTAGCGAAACAAAAGTGGAAACCCGCATGATGTGACCCACAGCTGTGGGTATACGGTGCTCGATGGATGTAGTGGTAAAAGAAAATGCAAGACCTACCATGCAAGCGGTCGTTAAGGCTTGGTTGTAGATGAGCAACGGAACACAACAATGATTAGCAAGGGGGAATCCATAAATGTAGGTCTGTGAGGCCCAACCAATGTCAGGGCAAGAAGCCAAGTGAAACCCACAGGACCAAGCCCGCAAGAGGTAAATGACTTAGCAAACTTCAGGTAGGTGAATTTGGCCAAGAGGAATTTGATCATTCTAGGCATGCGACCAACTTAAGCTTGAGAATAAGGGCCAACAAAGCAATATGGGAGCAAATTAGCCCATTGAGAGCAAAGATGACCTATCAAGAGAAAAAGAAAAAGGGTCCCTACCTTCGGCAAGGTGTGTCTACAAATAATGCACAATAGTAAGGCCAATCATGAGTCTCACTTGTATGATTTCTCTCATTTTGTACTTGATTCACATTCCACCATATTGCACAACCATTCAAATTATGTGAGAAAACTATGGCACGAGTGGTTTGGCCATCTCAACTACCGCTATCTTCAACAACTCAACAAATAGAATATGGTCAGGGGTCTTCCTCAAATCAATTTTTCTAATGGTGTATGTTTGGATTGTTCCTTGGGAAAACATCCTAAGGAAAAGTTCGACAAGGGGAAGGCTTGGATGGCTTCAAAAGTCCTTGAATTGGTTCATAGTGACTTGGAGGGTCCTTTTCCATCATTATCTTTTAGTAAGGATTGTTATTTTCTCACCTTCATTGATGACTATTCTAGATATACATGGGTCTACTTTCTTTGACACAAAGAATTCTTTGATAGACTTCAAGATTTTAAGGCTCGTGTTGAGAATCAATCTAGAAAGTGTGTCAAAATTCTTCGTACATTGATAATGGTAGAGAATATGTGAACCATCGATTTGAACAATTTTGTACTCTTGAAGGGATTGATCTTCAACATATTGTTGCCTACACACCACAACAAAACGGTGTAACTGAGAGGAAAAATAGGTCCTTAAAAGAGATGGTTGGTTGCATGATCCAAGAACGTTCCCTTGCACTTCCATATTGGGTAGAAGCTATCAACTGTGTTGCTAACATCTAGAATAGAGTTTCACATAAGGCATTAAAGGGCATCACTCCCTTCAAAGTCTGGTGTGGTAGGAAACCTGTTGTGGGGCACTTTATAGTTTTTAGCTCCCCAATATGGGCACACATTCCTTTAGAGAAGTGCAAGGCCTTGGAACCTCACATTTGACCTTGCCTCTTTATTGGTTACCTTGATGATGTCAAAGGACATCAGCTAATGGATCCTAAAACATATGATCTCTTCATTGAGTGTAGTGTGTATTTTGAGGAAAGCTCTTCTAGATCATCCTCTACTCTTCCTTCCTCAACAATGAATTTAGAGGATTCTTACATTGAATATTTTCCTCAAGCTTCCTCTAGTTGTCGAGTTGATCATGGGATTTTATCTTCCTCTTCATAGAGTTTAGAATCTCCTCCATCCCCTACCATGCCTCGTTGGGATTGCCAAACACTTGAGTTTACAAGTGATTATGTTGGGGATCCTTCAAATACAAGGATCAATCACAACATCACAACATTCCACATTCCTACATTTCCATAACTTCATATCCATAATCATTTCATGAAACATCTGGTATTGTTGTGTTGGATTCCACAATGGAGGAAGAGTACAACTCTTTAATGTAGAATAAAACATGGGATCTTGTTCCACTTCCTAAGGGAAGAAAACTGGTTTAGTGTAAGTGGATCTATTGAACCAAATTTGTAGTGGATGGCTTAGTTGAAAAATATAAAGCATGACTTGTGGCCAAAGGTTTCTCTCAAGTAAAAAGTATTTACTACACTAAGACATTTGCCTATGTTGCCAAAATGAACTCCATTCGCTTATTACTTGCTATTTTTACAACTCATGGTTGGATTGTACATCAAATGGATGTGAAGAGTGCATTTATTCATAGATATCTACATGGAGTAGCCACAAGGATTCATTCATGATTCTTTAGTAGTTTACAATTTAAGGAAGTCTCTCTATGACCTCAAATAGGCTCCACAAGCTTGGTATGCCAAAATGCACTCCTTTATTCTCTCCATTGGGTTTTCCAGATGCCACTCAAATCCAAACGTCAACATGTTGTGGTAGGACAAAGCTCTTATCTTTTTGGCTCTCTATGCTGATGACTTGATTGTCACTGGGAGCACTTCATCCATCATTGTGACTATTGAGACTACTTTGCACAATATATTTTCCATGACTGAAATGGGTATCTTGCACTACTTTCTTGGAATCGAGATCACTTAGACCTCTTCTTGGATCTCTCTTGCACAACCCAAGTATGCTCTTGATCTATTGTCACATTTTTATATGGTTGATTGTAAGACTACAACAATTCCCTTTCTATTTGGGGTTAAGTTTGAGGAAAAATGTTCCACACCACTAGTTGATGCTAGCTTGTATCGTCAACTTGCTGGTAGCCTCATCTAATTGACTCATACTCACCCTGATATTTCCTTTTGCAATTGGCATTGTTTCATGCTTCATGAAAAAACCCCATGAGCTTCATTAGAAAGCTACCAAACGTATCTTTCACTATATCTAGGGTACTCATAAGTACGAGATTCACTATATAGTAGGCACACATTTAGAATTACTTGGATACGGTAATTTTGATTGTTTTGGTGATATTGATGATCATAAGTCCACCTCTGGCTACAGTTTTCACTATGGTTCCAGTCCCATTTTTTGGTAGGGAAAGAAGTAGCATTCCATTGCTCTTTCTCAACTAAGGTTGAGTCTCAAGGGGTTGTCAATGCTACCACTAAGGTTGTCTGGCTTTAGAATATCCTCACTAAACTTGGTATCACCTTTCAGAAGTCATCAATCATCTATTATGACAATCAAAGTGTCATCTAGATCTCAAAGAACTTGATCCATCATCAACGAACCAAACACATCAAGATCCATATGTATTTTCTTTAGAAGCTGATTTGAGAATAGGTCATTGATTTATGCTTTTGTCCTATAATAGATCAAGTTCTGGATATATTCACCAAACCCTTAACCAAGAGTGAGTATGTTCATCTTTGGTCTCTCTTGGTGGTGAGGTAAATCTCTTCTAGGGTGTCACTTAGACCTTCTTTATTCAACCTCTCATAGGGGGGAATTTTTTCCCACTGGGTTTTCTCCTTCTTTTATAGTTGAGAGGTTATTATGTATCTAGGTACCTCATTAGGCCTAGTAGCTGAGACCCATATTTGCATCTTTTCATTGTATACTTCTCCCTAAGTTGCACTTAAGGGGGTGTTAGTGTGAAAGGGGTAACTAGTTCATTTCCTAGATAGTTCTCCACTTAGATCCTCTTCACACTAGCTTAAGTTTACATAGGGATAAGGTTGTTGAACCTTAATGACCTGAGTTGTCACACCTCATAGGATGACAACACTTGTCATAATATGGTTACATCCTATCTCTCCCCTTGGCCTATATAACCAAGGAATTTCCTTTGTAAACTTACTTCATTTTGATAGAATTGTCAAGCTCATAGTAGCTTTGCATTTTCTTGATAGGAATATAGTTTATTCTTTCTCATATCTTATTTATGTATTTTCTTTCCTTTAGTGATTTACATCTTGTGTAGGCTATTTAGAAAAATATTATAGTATGTAAAAAGGTTTAGGAAAAATATTTTGGAGGTGGAAAACTATTTACACTAGCATCCTCTACAACCCTTTATTCTATTTGCAAGTGGTTCTCAATTGGACCACAAGAAAAGGGTTTTATCTTCTTTAAAGGAAGGTGTTGTTCTTGGTGTGAATACACTCCATATATTTCATAGTTCATTCCTATCTACTAGAAGGAAAGAAAGACCAAAATTTACTAGAAAGTACTCCTTTGAAGACTTCAATAGGTTGAAGAATAGGTTGTGGATCTCTTGTAGTGCAATGTTAATAGACACCACCAATGATGACAAAAATTCTAATGATGAGTATTTGTAAAGGATAAAATATTGCACCTTGACACAAATTATAGTGAAAAAGGGCTTGTAGAGTTTAACAATAAAATTAGTCGACAATCAATCCTATATTTGGGGGTATTTAAAATTCTAGATTTGTGTATTCTAGGAATTTTTCTTGTTACAATCTTAAGACTGGTTTTAGTTGGAGTGAACTAGAAAAGAATGTAGAGATCAAAAGTTCATAAAAGAAGGTTAATGGTGTTATAATTCATTTTTCCTTATAACATAGATTTTAAAGTGAAAGCATAGAAAAGAGAGGTGTACAAATTAAAACCTATAGGAGAGGGTTTTAGGGATAAATTGAAGGAAACATGGGGAAATGCTTGATTTTTAGCTAGGGAGGCACTTTATTCAATAATTTTCATGATCTGAGAACTTTATAATTATAATTCCAAATAGAAATTTTTGTATGCTTATATGTAGGAGCTTGTGAGTAGTGTGTAGAGGGAAATGCATGCTTTATTTGTGTCTCTTTCAATAGGTTTTCTCACACACCCATACTCTTATGGATTAGATAAGGATTTTTTAGAAAATTCTATAATTAATTCAACAAACAATATTATAGATTTATCCAATGTTCCTCCTCTTGTTGGATCCTTAGTTGTCATGGTATCAACTAAAGAAGATGGGAAAAGTGTGAAGGAAGCTCTTGCTAATAATTTTAGTAGATAAAATCCATTTGGAAATAATATGTCAAAGCAATCATATCCATCTTATTTTGGAGCTTTGTCAACCAAATTGTAGAGGCTTATATATTGGTATAAACATGATATATTAGCTAACTAGTTTCATATTAGGTCCTATTCGCACTTCAATACTAAGCTTACTTAGATCATTTAGTTTTTATGTCTTATATAATATAATTAAGACACTCAATTCATGATATTAGTATTTCATAGGTTCTCATATTTCTTTATAAGAATGGTTTCTTCATTTTACATTTTATTAATCTCATTTTATATCTAATGAATTCTCTCATTTCATGGAATTTCCATCGCTTCTCTCTTGTGTGGAAATTTATTTTGGTTGTAGATGATCCTTGGGCTACTTTGGGGTTGATCAAAAAACCTTTCATGGTATCAAAGATCTAGATTTGTAATTCCCTTCCCTTTTTTTGGAGATTTTTGGACAAGAAATTTCAAATGATGCATTATAGTGCCAATAAGACTTCAAGGTTGAGCTCAAAAGGACAAAAATATATATAAACCCATATAAGGAATGATAGGGTTTGGTGCCAAAATATTTTTGTGCTTATTATGAGGGGTTTAAAAAATTATTTTTTAAATATATATAATTGTATAGATATGTATAATTCTATATGATTGTATAGTTCCCATACCATTATTGTCAAATTGGGCTACCCTTGTTGCACAAACAATGAGTTTGCAAGAATATCCCATGTTTCATCATCCTCTACTATGATTTTTAGATATGATGACTATCAAAACATGGCTAACATCAACATCTACTAGCCCCTACTGAGTTAGCACCTAGTCATGTGAGTGATTAGCATCTAGGCTCTACCTTGCTTTATTTTATAATTCCTAAAGGAGCAATTTTATAAAAGGCCATAACTTGGGCATTTAATATTGGATTTTAACAAATAAATAGGCGTATTGGAAAGTTGATTTTGAGAACCATATATCTATCCACTTGATTTTTCATGATTTTTATCTAGGTATCTATTATTTTAATTTGAAGTCATTTTTTCTATTTTAACTTATACTTTGGATGTCTTACAAAAAATGGGACCATTTTTGTATATTGTGAGGGTTCCAATTTCACATGTTATAGTATTTAATCTATATATGAGGAATACATAATTATAAAACTATGGGTTTTTCATTTCATCCTTCCATAATCATCCTAAATAAAAGAATTATAGGTCTTGGTAAGATGGAATCCTAAAACGTCTCAAGCTTAGGTCTTATTTTCACTTAAGGTTTTCTACAAACACTTTTCCATAAATATTTATGGAAAAGTGTTTGTAGAAAAGCTATTTTCAAATCCAAATCTACCTGAAGTCATTTTATTAAGTATTAGATCATATTGAATGTAACTACTTAGTTGTTTGGTATGAAAGATTAGATGATTTTGTAGTTTTCTTTTCTTTCTTTTTTAAAATTTTGTTGTTTAAGTATCACCTAAACATATCTCTATAGCTAAAAGATAAATAATGCACATAAAATACAAATGAATCATCATGTTGAATATAAACATTATATTGTATATTAAAGTTATCACAACTTGGCTTGTGTGTGGAGATTTTAATATGGTGGAAGTGGAATCAAACAAATGTGGTAATCTCCCTATGCACTAGACAATTTGCAAGAAGGAATCTTAGCACTACATGCATAGTAAAATTAGCTTTTTATCCTAATATTGTCCATCATCACAATCACTCTGCATGGTATGTGTGGAACAATATCTATTTTGGATATAAAATGGTTCTCAAATGGCTTGACAGAGCCATGTTAACTCAATTTTTTTCTTATGCTAGTTGCTTTTTCTTGCTAGTTGATCAATCCTTTATAAAAAAAATATCCTTTTTATCACTTTCTAATAATTTTTTGTATTATAGGGAACTTTTCAAGCTCGAGGAAAAGAAAACTCAATTCTTCTTGAACATACATCTCTACTAACTCATCAACTTAGACCTTTTATCATATATGATGTGTTTAGAATTTGGAGCCAAGTCTTCATCATTAAACTAGCTATATTGAATCATAAAATGAAGCTATCAAGCACACCTCTTGTTATCTTTGTATTTATGGGTGCTAGCTAGTGCATTTTCATAGTTTCTAATGTAAATCCACCACCTCATTGTTGTTTTGTATCACCATTAAGTTGGAAGATAAACTATTTGCACCCTCTTTGTAATTGTGTGTGACCAAACTTTGGCAATAACAGGAAATTATTGACAATCATTCTACTAGAGGGCTCAAACCAAAGCCTATCTTCATTAGGGATAGTTTCCAATCTTTTGATCCTTAATATTTTGACATGCCTCTCAATCAATTAAGAGTATCGAAGAATGTTAGCAACTCTTAATCAAGCTACCTACCATTCTTCACATTTTTATTTTCCATTATCAATAAGTTTTTAAAGCCTAGGATTCCTCTCATAAGTGGGATCTAATGCTCCTCAACATTTAATTTTTGCGGCTTCTTGTTGGCTTTCTACCTCCTAGTGGAATCTACATGAACTTCTCACTTAAGAGGATCTCCATGTGGTGGTGTTCACAATTACTAATCCCAAAGATTTAAGATGTAATGAATTTTCTTGTAAATTCCACAAATCCTTTGATGATATGGTTGGTAATGATATTTTTAGAGTCTACTTAGAAGCAAATATCATTTGAAATATTTAGGTAATATTATTAATAATGGTATTATCAAATTATTAAATAAAACTATAGATATGAAGGATATGAACAACTAGAGGCCAATCAACTTGATCAATGTCTCCTACAAAATCATTGTGAAGGACCTTGGTCTCAAGATAAGTCATTTTCTTCCTCTCATTTTTCATTCAAAGAAAACTAGACTCGTCAAATCTAATTATATTATTTACAACATCATTTTTGTGTGGGAAGGAATGGAATAGGCAAAAATGTTCAATAATAAGTCATTTTGGTCAAATTTTGAATTTGCAAAAACATACAACCATATTGAATGGACATACATCATTGCTATGTTGTAGGCTTTAGATTATGGTCCCAAATTCCTACTCCGTATTCAAATTCTTTTTGTCAATGCTTTTGATTACATCATTTTTAATGGTCATCAATCCTCCTCTTATGGGATATTTCTTATTATATATCTCTCCCACATTCACTTTATGTGTAGATATTAAAATATTTGGCTACATCTTAATTCATGTTGATTCATTGGACTTGGTTAAATTTACTAAAATCCTTCATGTTCCACCCATCAACTTGTTAATGGTCACTTTTTTTTGGCGACTCATTTCTTACTCTCCTAGAAGAAGAGAATAAGGTCAAACAAACTCTCCAATACTTGGATACCTTTTCTTTAGCCTCTAGTTCAAGTATTCAATGATAAAATTTAATACAATGATATAGAGAATCTTTTCTACCAAGTTAGCCTAATTATATCAATTATTTTGGCTAGAAATAGATTGATAATGGAGATATTTTTAAACTTCTTAGCATCCCCTTTTCCTTTCATTCTTCCCCCTCTTTCTTATGGTAGGTTGTCATTGTCTATGAAGAGAAAAATGACTTATTGGATCACCTAAGCTCTTTTTCTTATAGGAAAATATTATGTATTTCTTGCTACTACCCATGTTTACTATACTTTCTATTGGGTGTCTAAAAGGCCTTTTATCAAAAGATTAAGAATAGTTTAATATATTTTTATGGGTATCATTTGAGCAATGAAAAGGTTTTCATAGATTTGCTTGGGAATTCTATTATCTCCCTCATGATGATCTTGACATTATTGGAATTTAGCACAAGTAATTAGTTGTTTATGGTAAGGGGATTATTCAAGCCTCATATATGAATAAATCCTAAAAAAATATTGCTTTAATAGTTTATTTCTTCTAGTGTTCCTTATATTCATTAAGCCTAGAGAGATTCAAGCTTTTCATATATACTTGTTATGAAAGAACTTGTTTACATCCAAGGTAAATTTGTGATCAAAAGCATATGAAAGGTTTGGGAAGCTACAAAGCCATGGATTTTATAAAGGGGATGATTTTTACAATGCATTATCTATCAGTCAATAATTTATTTGGTGGTCTACTATGATATCTTTCTTGTATGACCTCTTGCTAAAGTTCTTTGGACCCAATGCTCTAATTTTTTCATAGAAGCATTAAAATTCTCCTTGATCTTTTTCAAGGATCACAATAAATTTATTATCTTTGGATGAGGTCAAAGTAAATATAAACTCTTCATTTAGGACTACCAATCCTTCTAGATTGTTATTGATCATTTCTCCTACCAAAAATAAAACTCAACTACCAAATAGAAAACAAATAAATGAAGAAGATGCCATTATAAATTAGGAGCTAATTCCTAGTGACCAAAACTTTCTCAATGACTAGGACAATCCTCATAACCATAGCCTACTTCCACCACCTATTGAATCAATATTTTTTATTATTTAACTTAAACACCTTTTATATTCCCTTTTATTTTAATATAATCATTTTTAAAAATATAATAATATTCATTATATAATAATTTTTTATACCAAATAATATGCAACACCCTAATTCATTGATAACCAATCCACAATAGAAAGTAGTTGAGATAGTGCCCTCCAAATATTAAAGGTTGGGAAGAGTCATGTAGTAAATACCCTCCAAAAATATTTTATTCTTACGGATATATGCCATCATTCTTCATAGACGATAAAACAGGGGAAAAATATTTTCCAGTCATTATCACCTTTAGTGAAGGGTGAAACAAAACAAAACAAGCTAAAGTTGAAAACTCAGCGCGGGCTGCACCCGACCGACTCTTTTGACGAAACACGTTTACGAGTATGAGAGACGTGTGACCCACAAATTCCCCCACTTGTTGAGATGGAGGCCCCTCTCATCTCAAAAAGGAGTCATAAGTTATTTTTGTCTCATGAATATTAAAAGTCTTTTATTCTATTTTATTCTATAATATGAGTTGACGTGTAATTTGATGGAAGCTTCATGAAAATGAGTTATTAGTAGAAAGTAGTTTTGGAGGGATTTATTGTGTCTCATTTGTATGTTGATTACAGGTCGTATGTAAAATTAATTTATGTTTCATCTTCAGTGAAATTTGTGGTGGCATTGATTTCATCTAGATATACATATGATTGAGGGAATCTACAACATTTTTAAACCAAAAAGTACCATTACAATAGAGTAAGCGGTAGAATATAATAGTGAAAGAAAATTTATTAAATTTTCTTGTTGTTGGAGGTCTTTATATCAAACCTAGAAAATTGTTTAGCTATCTGATACAAGTACAAGCTTTAGGTTGAAACTTCTTCAACTAAAAGATAAGAATTGAGGGGCATCCATTTTGTCAAAGTTGCTCATGGCACGATCCTTGTCTCATCCCTTATGGTATTGAGGTTTGGCACTTAAAAAGACTTGAACCTTAGTGGGCTCATTCAAAACAATTCAACTTCACCATTAGACCAACAATTTATATTGTGATAGGTTGAATGTAAGCGTTAGAAAACGAGCAGCAAATAAAAGAGTGTAAATAAACACCAAAACAACCTACACCTCAAGATTAGCCTAAGTTGGAATCAACACAAGATAAAAAACAACAAATAGAACATTATACCTTGTATCGAATCGATCCTTTGGTTGGCCCTTCAATCTTTGATGTGTATGCTCCTTGGATGGCACAAGATGCAAGCTAAATGATGTTGTGAGGATGAGTGCAAGTGGATGAAAACATGAAAATGGCTAAGTGTAGATTGAGAAATAAAATTGCAAGAGTTTGGCTAGCAAAATGATCTCTAAAATGAGAGAAAAGAGGGGGTATTTATAAGAATTTTGAGAATTCTTAGAAAAGATGGATGGCCAAGATTGAGCCACCAATGATCAAGATGTAGGGCTAAGGAAAGTTGAGAACTCACAAGCCCTCACATCTTGAAATGTGGCATGTGATTTAGCCCTAAAAGGTGAAGTGGACATGAGGTGGAAGAATAGTACATGACATGGAGGGGGGTACAAAGTACCTTGGGATTGGACAAGATCTCCTCATAAAAGAGGTCCTTGTCCCCATGTGGGTGAGAGGACATGTGAGGAATTAAAAATTCCTCGAATATTCTCATGGGGAGATAGGAAAGAATAAAGAATAAAGAGAGGACATGTGGGAAGGAGTAAAGGAATTAAAAATTCTTTTTGAGTGCCTTGGGGGATTAAAGGGTGAATTAAAAATTCACATGGGGAAGTGGAGTGCCTTGTCCAAAAGGAGAAAGCCTTTAATAAGGTTGACCAAGGACACATGTCATAAAGGACATGGGGAAGAGAAAAGGAATTTAATATTCCTTGAAAGATGAGAGTGGAATTAAAAATTCCTCAAAGGACTTTGGGAAGACAAAAAGGAATTAAAAATTCCTCGGGGGGTGGGAGAAGTTGACTAAAGGGGGTGATTAGACAAAATGATGAGGGATTAGAGGAAGGTTAGGTGGCTAAGAGAGATTAGAGGCCAACTTGCAAAAGTTGGAGGATGTGACACATCCTAATCAAGGATTAGGCATGTGCACACCTTAATGATGAGATTAGAAGATGGATTAGGATAAGATAAAATGATGGAGGATGATATGAGAAGGAATTAAATAAATGCGACATTTATTTAATTCAATTGATGAAAAGAGGAAGCTATTTAATTATTTAACTAGATACCTTAGGGATTAGAGGAACTAAACATATTAATTAAATAATAGTAGTATTACTTAATTAATCAAAATAAGATCAAAGGGGATGAATTTGGATAAATTAAGTGTCCAAATTTAGATGTCTACATTTTTCCCCTCTTGAGATGTGGGTTACGAAGCAGCATCATTTCAAAGAATATTAAAACATAGAACCTAGAAGAAGATGGTTGATTGAAGATGCCCTAGTCATTCAAAGAAGTGACTAGGAAGGAAGATGATGGGGGTAAAGATGAAAATTAGGATAAAGGATGCCCTTCGAGAGGACATGTAGGTTCAAGAGAACACGGTTGGGCTCGCGAAATGGATGAGATGATGCAAGGGGAGTTGAAGATGATGATGCAATGTGATGGAAGATTGGGAGGGGAGCATGATGAAAGATGAATGGATGGGGGGATTTTGATAGACGAGAGGATGAAGAGGAAATGAAATCCAAATGCAATTTTCCATTGTTGGAGCACTGATTTTTGCTATAGCATAAGACACAAGACGCCAAGGTATGAAGAACCAAGGCAGATTAGTGTCTAATGCATAAAACAAACATAACAAACAAGAAGGCTATCCCAACACCCCAAAGTCATGATGACCTTAGTCGGGCCAGGTATTGGGATAACCACAAGCACACAAGGATGCCCCAGCGTAACACAAGACCTCAGAGATCTTGGTGGGTACTATGTGGGACAACCGAGAAGACAAAGAAAAGATCAAGATACACCCCTATGTTGACTAGTCAAAGCACAACGTGATATGATGGATCAAGGTGACCATGACAAGTGATGATAGGGAGCTCAAATGATAAATAAAATCCAAAAGCATCAAAAGATCACAATAAATTTCAAACGTCCTTTGCCATAGATTCAAGGGGATGGATGGGATTGATGAGGTCTGTTAGGAAGGATGCATCCTGTTGAGACCGATGATGGATACTAAACTAAAATATTGATATGATGCAGGATATTCAAAACTGATTGGATTTGATGATACAAGTGAATCTCATTTGTTAAGATCCAGCTAGATAAGGGCATAGCTTGATGACATGACACAAGAGACATGACACAAGATAAGAGACTTCGATGGAGGATAAAGACGGGATAGAAAAAAATGAACAAGATATGAAAATTGATGATAGATGATAAAGGATCATATAGACAAAGCAGAAAGACTGATGATGGAACCCCGAGGGTGGACCAAATGATTGACCTTGCCTACGTAAAAGCACAGGGGAAACGTAGTTCGATAAAAGGCCAAAGACAAGTGATGGATGAAAGATGATGGGATAACCCTGATGAAGGGGATAAAATGATTGGACTAACATGATGGGACAAGATAGACTTATTGGATTAGATAGGATGATGGTGATTAGGAAACGCAGGGATGGGATAGTTATCGAGAGATGAATTAGGAGGATGATAGGATGGATAGATGACTGATTCTTGGAACAAGAAGGCAAAGGTTTGGAATAGATGGAAGATTACTTAGAAGGAGTAAATGATTGATCAAGATTATTGAATGAGAGTTTGAAATGATAGAAGGAGGTTTGATGAATGTTGGAGATGATAAGAGGCTTGAGGAATTTTTGAGATGATAGATGAAGGCTCAAAATAGATGAATGGTTACACGGAATGAGTGAACAGATTTATTAGAATGGATGAATAGGAAAAAGTTGAAAAAGATGGAGGGAGGGATCTGAAGACTTTGTTCGATATCCAAAGATCTTGATTGAAGATGGGTTAAAGCCCAGATTAGGGTTTCGGTTAAGCTCATATTGGGATTAGATGAAAGCTCATATCCGGGTTGGAGTGAAGATGAGAATGATTGGAGGATGTGATGGGATTGATTCTACACCCAGTTCTGGAGTTTAAGGGATGGAAGGTGTTGACAATCAATTTTTTCCAAATTTGGCAATTTTCAAAAATTGTCAAATTTTGCCATTTTAGGAAATCTCACGGATATACTTTCGAGAGTCCAATTTTTTTTCAAGAAATACCCAATATTGAGATAGGATGAAATTCCAACTAACATCCTAGATGCGAGATATACATTTCGAGTGATGAGTAAAAATAATTTTTCAAAATGCTAGAAAAAACACTAAATTGGGATTTTGAGGGCCAAGATGAAAGTTTGAGGCCTCAAAAATGTGGCAAAACGGGTTCCAACGACTTTCAAAGAAACCTGTTGGGAATCCACTTGTTATCTCCTAATGCAACCACCTATCAAATTTCAGCTCAAACGGACACTCGAGTCAAAAGTTATGGCCTCTGGAAGTTTCGGTGTAAAAATCAAAACCCTCAAAAATATGGTTTTTCAATAAATTTTGAAAATTTCAACACATGGGTTTTGATGGTGTGGGGAAATTAGAAAATGTGTCAGAGGCAGATTTTTTAGTAGTTTTTGTATTTTCGCGCCAGGGGGGGACATTGGGCAGCCGCCACATGGACGGGTTCGCCGCCCGGGGGCGGGTTCGCCGCCGCGGGCGGACAGGTCTGTCGCCGCGGGGGCAGGTCCACCACCGCAAGCGAACAAGTCCGCCGCCACGGGGGTGGGTCCGCCGCCACAAGCGGACAGGTCCGCCACTGCGGGCAGACAAGTCTGCCGCCACGGGGGCGAACAGGTCTGCCACCGTGAAGGCGGATCCGTCGCCGCAGGCGGACGGGTCCACCGCCACGGGGGCAGACAGGTCTGCCACCGTGAAGGCGGATCCGCCGGCACAGGCGGACGGGTCCACCGCCACAGGGGCGGAAAAGTCCGCTGATGTGGGCGAATGGTTCTGCCACCACGGGGGCAGACAGGTCCACCACCGTGGGAGCGGACGGGTCCGCCGCCGCGGGCGGGTCCACCGACCGGGTGGGACTGCCGAGGGGGTGAAGGATGAAGGATGAAAAGAGGGGATTGGCTAGGTAGATGGATAGATGCTAGGATGGATGGAGAATGATAAGGAGGTTGGTTTGGATGTATAAGAAGACAAGGACGGGAAGACACAAGGGATTGGTAGGAGGATAAAGATGGGATATGAAAGGGAGTGTTTTGATGGATGGATAGGAGGATGAGGATGGGGATGGGGAGAAACCTATAACCAGAGGCCAATGACAAGGGATGATGAAATGGGATGGAGATAGACAGAAATGAAGTAGGGAGATAGGGATGGGGGATGAAAGGGATGGGGGATAGAGGTAGGGATGGATAGGAAGATAAGGATGGGGAGATGGCAAGGATGTGATTGGACAGGATGAATGATGTCTCCAAGGACTGTATCACAAAGGAAAATAGATGCCCCTACTCTAGATATGTCATGTGCGGGGAGGAATGAAGGATGGACGACAAGTGGATGAGAAGATAAAAGAGTGAGATGGATGAAGATAGGATGCATGGATAAGGAAGGGAGATGGAAGGTAGCATGACAGGTGGATAAGGAAGATAGACGAGTGCGAATGAGGATTAGGATAGTGTGCGGATGAGGGGAATGTATGCTAAGAGGTGTCCAAAGCATGCTTATATGTTTTCCCCATTGTTATCAAGATCACAAGGAGGATGGAAGGATGGGGATAAGTGAGATATGCCAAGCAAAATGTGTAAGATAGGGAGGATGGAGGGGATGAATGAAAAGGATGTATAGGATGGAGACGGGTGCATAGCTGGAAGCAAAGCAAATGGAAGGAACGCAAATCAGGAAATTGCCCCCAAGTGCAGATGGGGATTTACGCATGACGCCTGTTTGCCAAGTTTTCATCATGGTACTTATCCAAGGTGCTTGTTTGCCAAGTTTTCACCATTGGACAGATTGTTTCTCTTTACTATTTTATTTTTTGATTTTTGATTTTTATTTTTTTGGATTTTTTGACTTTTTGGATAGCATGCGGAAGGAGATGGATAAGGATAGGGAGGCGAATAAGTGGATTTAGAAGACATGCGATAAGAATATGGATGAAGGACTCAAGCATCAAGTTCCATACGAGGTATTAAGAGCTCATGTTCGAACCGAATATTGGATGTTGGTACAACCTTAGGATAAATGGATTATGCAAAAGGATGAATTAGAGGGATTTGATGGGGGAGATATGTGGGGATAATGGGTGGGATGTTGGAAATGGTATGGATAGAATGATGAGGTGAAATACGTAATGGGGAGATGAGTTCAGGACCAACATTGGAACATGTGGTGATGGATGTGAAAAGATAGAAGGATTAATGGATGGAGAATGCAGGGATAATGGAGGAGACGAAATAGTGTATTTTGGGACATAGGGACCCAAAATAGATACAGGAGAGGGTGGATGAAAAGGATTAGCTTTTGGTTGAGCAACTTTGGATGTTCTTACAGATTTTTCGTTTGATGGCATTGCATCTTTTTTCTTTGGGATCCACATGGTTTTGAGTTTTTCTTTAGTGGGCCTTTGTGGCTGATGGGTTTGATTTGGATTGTGGATTTTGTTTTTCTTTTCTTCAACATGTCGTATAGAGGGGACATGGGGAGCTTTAGATTCATGTGGATGTTTGGATTTATGCATTTTTATGTTAGCATCCAAAGTGCATTTATTAGCAATGGGATGGGTGTGAGGGGATGGATGATGTGGAGCAATGGAGGTAGGAGTATGGGGATTACGTGTAGATGGGGGATGTTTAGGTATGTGCCTTTGTTGATCCTGATTATGGGATATGCGAGAGGGATGTTTATGATGGATGACATGGATAGGTGTTGGATGGGTGAAAGGATGAGATGGAGGGTGATCTTGGGATATACGACCCAAGATGGATAGAGTAGATGAAGGATGAGAGATGGTGGATGGAGGGATGTAAGGACCCAAAATGGATGGAGTAGATGAAGGAGGAATATGGATGGTTGTTTTGAGGTGATACGATAGAGGAGGAGGGATGGCAGCATATGATTTGGTGGAGCGATGGGAAGAGCCGACATTTCTTTTGGAAAAGGCTCGTTGAGGACGTCTAGAGGTTGTGCCATGTTTAGATTGTGAGTCTTGGGGAATAGATCCAAGACCTTGCAGGCAAATTTGTTCTTTGACTTGGATGGGCTCTAAAATACCCTTGCTCATGAAGGCCTAGACCTTTTCCTTGATAGTTCATGTTCTTGAGCATTCGATCTATGATAGGATTTTTGTTATTCTGAAAACATGATGCGAGTCCATTATTAGGTGGGGGATGATGGGTGGTATATACACTGTGTTTTTCTTCTGCAAGGAGGCCACCATGGAAGAATGTGAGAGTACCAAGGGGATATGCAAGCGGTGTGGGGATAGCATTTTTAGGGATGATGGGGGATCCTGAGAAGGAGATGATGGGATAGCAGCATTTGGATGGGTGGTATCTGGAGAGGGAGTAGGGGACATGATAGGATCTAATTTTGTGGTAGTAGGCTCATGCAATGGAGACAAAGATGGAGTGATAGAATCTTGAATGTCAAGAGGATCATGGGATGGAATGGATGGGGATCGTGATCTTGGCGGTAGACTAGATGGGATGGTAGGATCTTGATCCGAGGGAGGGGATATGTTGGCATGCTTTGGATCAGCTCTTGGCATGACTCATCGCGGTGCGGGAGGCATGATAATGGAGTCATGGGGGACTCTTCAAGCCGGAAGATGGAAGGATGGAGGATTCAAAATATTCTTGGGAATGGATACTAGGAGTGGAAGAAGTGGATTGGATTTGGGTGTCATCGATAGGTTCGACGGCTCTCAGAGTAGGGGGTGGGTGTTCAATGGATTGGTAGATGTGATGGTAGGAGATGGGGACTCAGTGGATTCAGAGGATGTGATGGATCATCATGATAGGTGTTGGATGGAGAAGGGTCTCATCACTAACGACCATGGATGATGGGTTGGGATGGCATGGTTCCATGACTCAATGTGTGGAGTGGGAGATGTCTTCTTTGTTATAAGTCCTTGGAGAACTTCTGAAATGAGAGACTTGCATACTCTAGGATGAGATGGTGTGGTAGGAGTGGATGAAGGTTTATGGATTAGTGGGGGATTAGGACTAGGGATTGGTGGGCTAGGATTAGATAGGGGAATGGGATTGGATGCAGGACTGGGAATAGATGGGGGATTAGGTGAAGGGTTAAGATAGGGGTATTGGCATGGTGAATTAGGACACAAGGAGGCGGGTGGTGGATTGTAGTAAGGGTATGGGGATGGTGGATGAGGATGGGAAGATTGAGGTGGCGGATTAATATAGGGAGATGCGGATGTTGGATTAGGGTAAGTTGGTGGGTGTGTTTGACTAGGATAGGAAGATGTGAATGTAGGATTAGGCTGAGTGGATTGGTATGGGAGATTAGGGTAGTGGGTACATGTGGATGGAGGATTGAAATAAGAGGATGTGGATGGGGGATCAAGATAGGGGTATTGTGATGGAAAACTAGGATAAGGGGATGATGTAGATGAAGGATATGATGGATATGATGGACATCCCTTGTCAAAGGTAGCATAAGGAGTGTGATTAGGCATAGATGAAGACATGATGGGATAACTCGATGGGGTGATTGGATTTTGGAATGTAGGTGGAGAAAGCTTACTAGAAATGATAGTGTCAAGGGGATCTATGTCGTATACCTCTTGTTCAACAAGACTTTCATTATCATCGTTGATGTAATTAGGGTTTCCCTTGACTACTATTGATGGAGGATAAGAATTCATGATGGTGAAAGGATAAAGAGGATGGATGAAAGATTATGGATGGAAATGGACTAAAGCTCAAATTGAGATTTAGGTTATGCTCAAATAAGGATTGGATTAAAGCTTAGATTAGGATGATTGGATGATGTGATGTGATTCAATTTGATGATTGGATTTGATTATCAAAGGATGATTACGACACTGAATCTGCCTCGAGATGGAAGTAGATTGATTGGGTTGAAGGTGATTGGATAGGGATGCGATTGGATTGGATTGGATTGATTGATCGATTGAAAGGTCGAATGATGGATTGGGTAGGATGACAAAAGGGACTGTAAACCCCATTCAGAGATTACCCTAGGTGACTTAGGATGTTGATTGATTAGATTAAAGGATGAATGGATGATTGCAGCACCGAATCCACTTTGAGATTGAAAATGGATTGATTGGGCCAACGATGATGATTAACTTAGGATGGATGACAATCCTAAGAGGATGTTAATGATGACAATCAGATCAGACACTTCGGTCAATTTGGATAATAACCCGAGATGAAGTTCAGGGGATTTGGATGGGGAAAACGATGATTTGATTGGAGAAATGGATGATAGAAATGGATGAACAAATACTCAAAATGAGAAAATGGTTGATCGGGATAGATGAACAATTACTCGGAATGAGTAAACAAATGATCAGAATGATAGAACAAGGGTTCAAAATGATGAAAGGAGGTGTGAAATGTATGAATGTTTACTCAGAACGAGTAAACGGATGATCGGAATGACAGAACGAGAGTTTGGAATGATGAAAGGATGTGTTGAATGGATGAACGTTTACTCAGAACGAGTAAACGGATAATCGAAATGACAGAACGAGAGTTCAGAATGATGAAAGGATATGTTAAATGGATGAACATTTACTCGGAATGAGTAAACGGATGATCAGAATGATAGAATGAGAGTTTGGAATGATGAAAGAATGGATGAAATGGATGAATGTTTACTCGGAACAAGTAAACGGATGAGCGAAATGAGAGTTCAGAACGATGAAAGGATGTGTTAAATGGATGAATGTTTACTCAAAACAAGTAAACGGATGATCAGAATGATAGAATGAGAGTTCAGAATGATGAAAGGATGTGTTGAATGGATGAACGTTTACTCGGAACGAGTAAACGGATGATCGGAATGATAGAACGAGAGTTTGAAATGATGAACGGACGTGTTAAATGGATGAGAGTTTACTCAGAACGAGTAAACGGATGAGTGAAATGATAGAACGAGAGTTCCTAATTATGAAAGGAGGGGTGAAATGGATGAACGTTTACTCAGAACGAGTAAACGGATGAGCGAAATGATAGAACGAGAGTTCAGAATGATGAAAGGATGTGTGAAATGGATGAACGTTTACTAGGAACAAGTAAACGGATGAGTGAAATGATAGAACGAGAGTTCAAAATGATGAAAGGATGTGTTAAATGGATGAATGTTTACTCGGAATGAGTAAACGAATGATCGGAACGACTAAACGGGAGTTCGGAATGATAGAAATGAGGTGTGAAATGGATGAATGTTTACTCGAAATAAGTAAACGGATGATCAGAATGATAGAATGAGAGTTTGAAATGATGAAAGGATGTGTGAAATGGATGAATGTTTAACGAAGAGAATAGTAGGGTATGCCCCCCTCGAGGAGGTAGATGGGGAAGAAAAAGGTGCCCCGGCCAACTTCTCAAAAGTAGGGAGTGGTATATATCATCGGAAAGAGGACAAAAAAGTGAGAAGAATTGCCTTTCAACGGAGTCAATCAGATAAACAGTGTGGAAATGGCGGCCCCGGGAAGAAAGAGCAGAAGGTCAGGTCCACCACAGCATAAGGACAGGTCCGCCAAAGGATAAGGAAAGGTCCGCCAAAGGATAAGGATAGGTCCGCCACAGCATAAGGATAGGTTCGCCACAGCATAAGGTCAGGTCCGCCAAAGGATAAGTTTAAGCTTGATTTTTTTGATGGATGGGTAAGGAAAAGGACCCAAAATATAGCAAACATGAAAAGAATTTGGCCAAACTGATAATGACTGGTTTTGCATGAGAAAGACAATTCAGAAAGCACAACCCTAAGATTTAGTAGAAACGGGTATGGCCAACAAAGTTTTCTACTCTAGAATGAACATGGTTGCTAAGGAGTCCTCGATATACACCCGGTACGTGAGGCCCAAACCGTGAACACCAACCCGTTACAAGCGCGAGTCGGGAACCTTAGCGAGATACTAAAGGCTTAGACCAACTCTTCACGTCATCCCGACACTTCACCAATTACAACGTGGTTGGATTGAGGTACAACTTTTTCTCTCCCCGCTTTATATACCCCGCCGGTACGCGTGGTTGGAATCGTCCCTTGGCATGATGAAATCCCCAAGCAAGTCCCACTAAGAAAATGAAAATGGGGTGACTCAAAGGACTTGGAAAGCTACGATTTCTTGTCACTTAGGATCGCCAAATGGTGCAAGGGAATTGGATACGTCAAATAGCCTTCCACAAACACGCCAAACAAGGTTTGTTGACCCCTCTAGTTAAACTATGTGCCTAATTTATCAAAGGACAATTGGTAAAAACTTAAAATTTCACCTTCGGGAGGTCAGGTCCACCAAAGCAGGACAGGTCTGCCACTATGTAAGGACAGGTCCGCCACTCTATAAGGACAGGTCCACCACAGCATAAGGACAAGTCCGCCATAGCATCAGGACAGGTCCGCCACAGCATAAGGATAGGTCCGCCACAGCATCATAATAGGTCCGCCACTGCATAAGGACAGGTCCGCCACAACACAAGGACAGGTCCACCAGCGGAGGGACAGGTCTACCACTCTGTAAGGACAGGTCCGCCACTCTGTAACCCAGACCTGCAAAAATGCAAAAAACAACAAACATGAAAGAAAGAGACCCATTTTTGGGTCCCACCGGACGTTGCAGAAATGTGATAGGTCGAATGTAAGCATTAGAAAATGAGCAGCAAATAAAAGAGTGTAAATAAACACCAAAACAACCTACACCTCAAGATTAGCCTAAGTTGGAATCAACACAAGATAAAAATAATAAATGGAACATTATACCTTGTATCAAATCGATCCTTTGGTTGGCCCTTCGATCTTTGATGTGTATGCTCCTTGGATGGCATAAGATGCAAGCTAAATGATGTTGTGAGGATGAGTGCAAGTGGATGAAAACATGAAAATGGCTAAGTGTAGATTAAGAAATAAAATTGCAAGAGTTTGGCTAGCAAAATGATCTCCTCTAAAATGAGAGAAAAGAGGGGGTATTTATAAGAATTTTGAGAATTCCTAGAAGAGATGGATGGCCAAGATTGAGCCACCAATGATCAAGATGTAGGGCTAAGGTGAGTTGAGAACTCACAAGCCCTCACATCTTGACATGTGGCATGTGATTTAGCCCTAAAAGGTGAAGTGGACATGAGGTGGAAGAATAGTACATGACATGGAGGGGGGTACAAAGTACCTTGGGATTGGACAAGATCTCCTCATAAAAGAGGTCCTTGTCCCCATGTGGGTGAGATGACATGTGAGGAATTAAAAATTCCTCGAATATTCTCATGGGGAGATAGGAAAGAATAAAGAATAAAGAGAGGACATGTGGGAAGGAGTGAAGGAATTAAAAATTCCTTTTGAGTGCCTTGGGGGATTAAAGGGTGAATTAAAAATTCACATGGGGAAGTGGAGTGCCTTGCCCAAAAGGAGAAAGCCTTTAATAAGGTTGACCAAGGACACATGTCATAAAGGACATGGGGAAGAGAAAAGGAATTTAATATTCCTTGAAAGATGAGAGTGGAATTAAAAATTCCTCAAAGGACTTTGGAAGACAAAAGGAATTAAAAATTCCTTGGGGGATGGGAAGAGTTGACTAAAGGGGGTGATTAGACAAGTTGATGAGGGGTTAGAGGAAGGTTAGGTGGCTAAGAGAGATTAGAGGCCAACTTGCAAAAGTTGGAGGATGTGACACATCCTAATCAAGGATTAGGCATGTGCACACCTTAATGATGAGATTAGAAGATGGATTAGGATAAGATAAAAATGATGGAGGATGTGAAATGAGGAGGAATTAAATAAATGCGATATTTATTTAATTCAATTGATGAAAAGAGGAAGGTATTTAATTATTTAACTAGATACCTTAGGGATTAGAAGAACTAAAGATATTAATTAAATAATAGTAGTATTACTTAATTAACGAAAATAAGATGAAAGGGGATGAATTTGGATAAATTAAGTGTCCAAATTTAGATGTCTACATATATATATATATATAATATTTAAATTATATACAATATTTAAATATTTAAATTGGTATCATCTTAAATATATTTAGGTAAAGAGGTTCACAATGTTTATTTTAAATTTGATGTTTTAATTTTAATTTAAAATTATTTTATTTTAGATAAATTTTACTTTACTTTGATTGAAGAGTTATTTTATTTTTCAGTTCAATACATAAGCCATGCCCAACTTTTAAAAAAGTTAAAGGAAACAAATTATTTATTTAGAGTTTTTATTTTTCTATAATAATAAAGCAAATAATATTTAACATATGCAAACAATTACAAACAAAACAAATGAAAAAAAAACAATTTCAATAATTTCAATATATTTTATTCTACTTCTTAATTATTATTTTTTGCTATTTTTATTTTATTTTATTTTTTCATATTTAACAAGACATAACTAATATTATGTTTATTGGTAAATATTAATTATATATATATATATAGTAACAAAATAAGACTCATCATTGTCACTGTAAAAAGAATCTTGATAGCATTACACACTATACATTATATTATATTTTAAATTATACAAAGTATTGTAATGTCAAAAATTGTATGTACTTCACAATTTTCACATTATTCTTTGCACTCACTTTAGTGCTCATAACCCTTACCATGTTTGAGACTCTTTTGGCTCATGTCTTAGCCCTTTTTCCCTCAATGCTAAGTTGTGTCTTTTGTTTTTGTGTTTCCTTAACTTTTCAATGTAAACTAGTGTTTCTTTTGTGTTTATCTCATGTTTTTCTACAATGTCAAAATTTTTAGAAGCCTATTACAATTGAACGTGCCAATCTAACATGTAAACATTTGCATGACATATTAATGCCCATTGATAGTCAGTCATACAATAATCATTTCTATATTTTTTTCGCCGCCTTTATCTTAATGGCTAGACTTGATAACTGACCTAGGTTAAATCCTAGTAGATGGTTTGAGCCCCCAGCCTCTTTATCATTCCTCCTACCTCTAGTTTTTGAATGGATCTCTTGAATCTCTATCTATCTTTTTAAATTCTCAATCTATCAAACTCTCTTACTCTCATGTAATTTAATATTAACAATATTACCAATAGATTGAAGGTTCTTGAATGCCTTGTTATCCAACACGGTTTCCTTGATATTATTTTGCATATTTGGAGGACATCTCGCTTGTGATTCTTGTACATTTTAATTCCATTCATTGTGTGAGGTGATAGAATTCAAATTTTGTTTTTATTTCTTGTGTTAATGGAATTTGTGAAATCATTGGTGTCTTCTTAGTACTTGTTGGAATTAATTTCCCTACTTAGTAATCATATACACTAGATTATTACTTCTAGTAAACCTAAATTTTAATTTTATAGAATTTACACTTGTTACTCTAGTTCTCAACACACATAGGCTAGGTACACACCTCTTTATCATTGACTATCCATGGAGGTCAAAAGACCAGAATATGGGCTTGACTATTCATCGCAAGATCTCAAACAACATTGACCTTTCACCTTCTCTTAGCTACAAGTTTATACAAGATCATAACCACATAGAGGTTTAGTTTCATCTTTACATTCTCCTTGTCATTTTATTTTTCCATCGATTTAAAACTTATACTTTTGTATATTTTTGATTTTTTGTGCTTATATGAAGAAAGTCCAAAAGTTCATACAAAAACATTATATTTTACAATTATTTTGGACAGTAATGTTTAATACAATATATGGTGTAGATCTTTTCCACATTACAACATGCCTTGAATAATTTTTTTAACTTCATATACCAAGTTCTTTATTTTTTGTACTCTCTAGTTATGCATTTTATTTTGTATTCTAATATGTATATTCTTTGAAAAATTATGTTTTAAACCCAATTTTCATTCTCTTTCACTTAGTTTAAGTAGAAAAAGACAAAAAAAAAAGATAAAATTTTAGGTGAAAGCAACCAAATAAAACACCTTTTCATCATTATAATCACATAGTTAAATATTTAGAACTTTATAAACACACACTTATATATACGATTATTAAAATTTAAAAATGAAGTTTATTAATTTTTAAAAAAATTCAACCTTGGTTGCTAAATATTAAGAATATTTAGAGAAGTTCTTATTGTGTAAATATGAGGAATTGATTTATGTATAGTTTTGGGGATTTATGGTTGGTCTTCTATAGGATGAAAACTAACTTGTGTTGGATTGTAAAGCTAGAAGCCAAGTTAGGATTTGTTTAATAGATTCAATACTCCCTCATGTATTCAAAGAGTCCACCATAGGGAGCCTCTAGATGAAGTTAAGAAATTTGTACCAAGATAAATTCCTAATAAATAAGATTTTTCTATTGAAGAAGCATTATTTTTTAAGGATGATTAATGTAGACTTCATTGAAAAGTATTTGAATGCATTTAATATTGTTATGAGTAACTAGTTAGTACATTTCATACATTCACAAATAAATGATGAGTATCAATGTACTAAATTTTTATGCTATTTACTATATTTTTGGGAAAAATTGGTAATGGTGATTAAAAGTACTATGCCAGGTACCACAAAGATTAAGATAGAGGAGGTGGTATTTTCTTTACTCTTGGAGGAATTGAGAAAGAAGAAATTGAATTTCATTAAAGATGGATTAGTTTTCAAGGGTAGATCAAAGGAGAAGGGCAAGAACAAGTGAAATGATAGAAGATCTAAATTTGAAGGGATGTCCAAGTCTCTTGATAAATCCAAAGTTAAGTGTTCGAAACATGTCAAATAAAACCAAAAAAGGGAATATATGGAAGAGATGAAGAGCAAGAAAGGAATAGGTGATGATTTAAATTTAAGAACTTTTCAAGAAGACCCTATTGACATGTTTATTGTGTCCTTGGCTACAAAAGCATGAATGATAAATTATGAAACTTATCTTTCCACAAATGACTCCCCATAGGGAGTGGATTTCTAATTATGAGAGCATTTATCATGGAGCTTTTTTTAATCTTGGCAATAAATCATTCCTCAATATTTTTGGACATGATAGAGTCAATACTAGATTCAAAGATGGGAGGATTAATGTATCTTAAGATTTTTGAACACCCTAAGTTTTACAATGAATCTATTATGAATTAGAAAAATAAAGATATATGAGTGTGCAAGTGGTTTTTGAAAAAGAGCAGTGTAAGATGATTCATGGAGCAACGATTCTTACAAAGAAAGTTCATGTTGGAACTCTTTTTTTTTATGCAATAACCTACTTATAGTGTAAAAGTTCAATGGTTCTTGTAGCACATCACTTATAACATCCATGCATAAAAAAAATATTCTTGTAGCATCCATCCTATTACATTGGTACCTATAGCACATGTACACCTATAACATTTGGAGCTATAACAACTAGACCTATAACATCTATACATGTAGCATTGGTTCTTGTAGCATATACACTTATAACATCTATATTTGTAGCATGGTTTTCTAAAAATTCTCTTACCTTAGTGGGATAAAATATACCAACTAAGAATATTGTGTAATGTCATGAGTGCATGGGAAAAATTAGTGAAACATATCTTAGGACCTTGAAGAGAAAAAATATTTAATGAGTTAGTTGAGTGTTCTTTAGATTTTCAATTTTGTGAACATTGTATACATGGAAAGAAAAATCATGTTTAGTTTTACTTAGGATCTACTAGACCTATAGAGAATTTAAATTTGATAGATAGTGATGCATGGTCCTATTAATGTACCTTCACTTAAAAAATATTAGTATTATATTTCTTTCACTTATTTCTCCAAGAAGACATGGGTCCATTTTCTTAGGAATATATCTAAGATCTTTAATATGTTCAAAGATTTTAAGGCTCTTGTTGAGAACCATTGAGTCTGAGTTATTAGAATAAATATCAAGTATTGACTGGTCACCATATAAAAATGAATCATACCCTTAAAAGTATTAAAAGAACGTAAATTTTCAAAGAGTAACGACATAAAGAAAAATATTCATCAATTTTATAATACATCTAAATTTCCTTCTTTCAAACCAAATGCACCTAACTTCACTAGGGGAGAAGACCTAGTATTTTCCAGGGCTAACTTTGTGCAACCGTAGAATTCAAACCGTATGTCAAATCAAAAAAAAAATTATGGGTTTTTTTCGCTCACGAGTTAAGTGCTTATAAATAAGGTTTTGGCTTGTGGGAAATTCAGTTGAATGCGGGAGTGTTCGATATGCACACAGGGGTCAAAAAGTCACCTTTTAGAGGTGTCGTCCAGTTGTCGCCACCTAATGTCCTAGTATTCGCTTGCTATAATTTCAATCAATTATAACTATTTTATCATTCAAATCCACTCAAAAGTCAATGGGTCTCATTCACTTTAGCACTTAATAAGCAGCCATTAGTGTTTTTGTAATTATTTATTCAATAAAATAAAGTTTTTTAATGGATCAAAATGAATTTTTTTTGGGGGGTTAAGTAAGCATGGAGGTGGCGGTAATTCAATGGGTGGTGGTAACTAGGACTTCTCCCCTAAACTTCAAGAATTCATGAATGATGTTCTTCAACTTTTAATTATTCAAAATTTATTAAGTTATAGCTTAATATTTTGGAGGAGAATGTCAAGCCTTTAATATATTTTTCAATGACTCATAAGCATCACCATAACATATGTACCTATAGCTTATATTTTTTCATTTTTTTCTTTTTCTTCCTTAATACTTTTTATACATCAATAATTTTTTAATATGCCTTTTTTTCATGAGTTACATGCTCAATTATTTTTCGAGATTTTGTTTTCATACTTATCCTCCCCCACTTGGGATAAATTTTCTTCTTTAAAATTTTCTTGCTTTGTTGGCATCTTTTTTAGTTTCTATTCATTTTTAATGATTTCCTTTGCTTATGATTTCCATTTTAGTTTCTCTTTTACCTAGTTCATATTATGCATCCTTATTCTTGCCTTATATTATTATTGTGTTCACTTACCACATTGGTTTTTTAATCTTTCCTTGTTATCTCTTGTTATATAATTCTATGCATAATATGATGCTTTTCTTGTGACCCTCATGTTTTTCCACATATGTTATCATGCATATGCATATTAAATTTACCATGCATAGAACAAATTTCTATGTTTTATCTTTAGTTCTATATCATCATATTACACTCTTAGAGATATCTTTGCATTAGGGAAATCATGTCTTCCCCATAATATTGAAATTTTATTGTTCTATCCTCATATTGTAAAATGCCATGCCTTATCCCTTTGATTTTCTATTACCAAATATTAGGGCCATCACACCTTCCCCATTCCATATTATGCTTTCAATATCTCATATTTGAATTTAGGGTATCATGTTTTCCCCATATCATTCATACCTACATAGTTATAGCATACTTCTAGAGCTACCTATTTTGAGTGGGGCACCTTGCTCACCCCACTCCTAGGCCATTATTATTTATCCCATTTACATTAGGGGAATTACACCTTCTCTCACCATGACATCTAGATCATATTCCAAGACCTATTTTACCATTAGGGATGTATATTGTGTTACCTTGACCATTGTATGTTCATGCTCTTAGATGCCAAATTAGGGACATATACCCATCTTAATTCCTTTTGTATGTATATAGGTATTTTGGCTATTGACAACTGCATCACCATTTTCATTTCCCTGTGCCAAGGGAAACATTATGCCTTGTGATTAATGTTCAACTCATATGATTTTTATGCCTCATATTTCTATATATTTTACTTTCCTACTACATGATAAATTTATAAGTTACTAATTTATATGAGTTACATTATTATACATTTAAATTACATATACATATATCATATACTATTTTTCCCTCTGGTCTAATTATTTCCATCCTATGGATGCAACCAATTAAGGGGGTATATTCTATCACAAACACTCTTATATTACACTTATCTAGATAGTTACATGTAGCTATATAAAATCATCACCATGACCAAATAAAGTACTATCATAGTGTGGTATTGTTTGATATAGCAAACACATTTATCATTTTTGATATAGGTGAATTTTCTAAACCTACCTCTCATCTTTTTCGTGACCAATGATAGTGAAAATAATCTTGAATTTATGATTATTTTTGCTTGCATGACAAAAGATAATCATTTTATATTTTTCCTCTATTTGAAATATTCTAATGAAGCACACATGATAAAGGAAAAACATGTATGGTGACATGCAATGTACCTCATACTTATATGGACTTAAATATCCTTTTATATCTAAATATTTTATGTACACATATTTTTTGAGTGCTTATATACTTTGACATACATGATCATTGTGATATCCACATGTATCTCATAGTGGGAGAAAAATATTTGTATAAAATTTACACACACATTGATTCTCATTTATTTTTATGCCCATTTTGAGAAAATATCTTATTTCATTTACATATTGATAAATGGAATAATATTGTGTGAATTTATGTTCATTACCCTATCTTAACCTACCCCTATTTATGCACATCCCCACACATCCAACCACACCTTCTCCATTTTTTCTCACATTTCCACATAATCCATATTTATCACAAACTCCATAATCACATTCATTCCTTTCACATTTTCTCTCTCTTATATAATATTTATCCTATAGGTGTAGGATTCATCCCATGTCTATGTAATTAACCTTTGAAATTTTATATTCAAATCAAACTTGGCCAACTCTTGCTCATTTCACTAGTGATTGTGAACCAACTAAACACATAGTTGCAAGATTTATTACTATGTCCATGTATTTAAAGGAATTTAATCAAATTAATTCAAAATCTTCTCTCATCCTAGTTCATTCACATTCATGGAGAATTCAAGGATAATTTTTAGAAGAACACTTTGATTGGTGCACTAAAAATATCAATTGTCACTTTAACATAATCATTAATTTTACATCTACACACTTTCTTGTTGCTTAAGTTTTCTTAGTTCATGCTTATAAATCTAGTCTCTTACAAAGGTTGACCTAGGATAACATGTCCCCTACCAATTCACCAACCCTATTAAGGTATTCTAAACATTGCATCTTTATAGTAGATCAAGAATTACTAGATTTGACAAACTAGATAACATAACCATATAAGTTGTGAGATTAGATCCATGGATCACATTTAACAAATCCATAAATGAGGAATTAGCCTAGATCCCTAGACTTGACGTAGAAAAGGATATAGATCTTGCACAAAATCCAAGGTGATACACAAACATAAAGAATTTAGTTCTTATCCTAAAACAATTAAATACTCTATATATCATTCCAATTTTCTTTCCTAAAGCTAAGTACTCCTTTTTTTGGCATCAAATTTCAAAGCTTATTATTTAAATTTGAATTATATGCATCCATAACTATCATGAATTAATATAAGACAAATTATACTTATGGGAATGCATCTTGGTAGATTAGCCTAGGTTAGGTTTGTTTATTTTCCCTAACAATATTATAATGGTGACATTTGCATATCCATGTTGTTTTCCATTTAGTTTTGTGCCTATTTTGAGGTAATGCCTAATATATGTATGGAGCTACAAATGCCACTCTTTCAAGAAGTTGTGATAATTCCCCTATCCTCTTTATTAATTTACACATACATACATCCCTTTATATTTAGGCTTACTCTATTCATTTACACACTATACTCCTATATTCATCTTATTCACTTGATTATCACACTTATCTATGCTCCTGCCTCCATTTAGCCATTTGCCAACTAGATGATTTTTATTCCACATCGAAACTAGTCCATGATTGTGGGTGACCTTATGGTTGCAAAACTATCCCTTTCCAATTGAAAATTAAAAATTCAAATTTAGCTAATTGGTACCTTTTACCCTTTTACTTTGAGTTGACTAAACACAACTTTGGTGTATTTTGATGTTATGTGTTAGTATTTAAATATATTCAATACATTCCTTCTAATCATCTCTCTTATGTGTTAATCATTCAAATAATTTAATCATTCTAGAGAGAAGTCAATAGCATCACACTTTGATTTAGTGCAATAAAAGAGTAAACTATCTATATCTTAGGCACTTTGTTGTTTTAATGTTGTTCAATTTTAAGGAGTTGATAAAGGTGTATAGTTCCTTTGTAGATCAGTTGTATGATAACTTAACATTTTGATAAATTCAAAATTTTCAATAGGTTGATCAAGGTGTAGTGCCCTCATAGCTTGGTTTTATGATAACCTAACAAAGGCATTCATAAATACTTCTAGCCCAAAATTTTAGAAAGGTAGAGTAGATGACTTTGCATCAGGGGAAGTTGGAGGTTAAAACTCTATAGATTACCAAGATGAATATGGAGCATAAGCATGCATCTATAATTGCAAAATCATCCTAGACTTGTAAACTTCTCTTTTAATAGAACAAAAATCTAGTACAATATTCTAGATGATTCCACTAATACTGAGATATTATTTCTAAGATTTAATATAGAAAGATATAATAACTCTATTTATTTAACATCATTTATCAATTATCAAATAAATTATCACCCTCCACTTTACTAAATTTCTAAAACACATTATCTAATTTCTCTTTCCAACTAAATTTAATTAATTTAAACTAATTATATTTATTTGGTCAATTTAAGGAAAATTTGCACTATTAATATAATCAACATATAAATGTATTGCAAGTTGTGCCTTGCCAAGGGAAAGAAAAGAAGACATGCTTTAGTTTTCACCATTGGTCTTACTATGCCCTTTCATCTTAAGAAAATCTAAATTTATGAATATTTAAATCGTCTGCCAAACAATAATGTTCCCATATATAATCTTATTCATCCTTGTGAAATTTAAAGTGCTTTTTCTTTCAAAATTATTTCTCCATACGTTGACATAATTGAAAATGAAGGTTTGTGTGTGCTCATTGCGAACGCCACGGGGAGTAGTTGGAAGGTTACCTCACAATAATCCATACAAATATCATTTTCTTCTAGAGTTTTTTAATTAAATTGGATGATTCTAACAGTGAAACTGAATTCACTGCTATAGTTTTTATGGTTTATAGAAGACTAATATTATATTTTTCTATTCTTTTTTCTATCTTTTGCCTTTGACTAGATTGGAAGATTCTTTCAGATTTGAGTTGGCCACTACTTTTGTATGATTTAGAAAGATCAATATAATAATTTACATTGCTGATCTTTTATACAATATTGATCAGAATTGAGTCTAGTTTTAAATAGTTCATGGAGTCCGATAAATTGAAAAGAACAACACCATAAATTTTTAGAATATACTAACTTGTAAATGAGGGTAACATGTCACATTAGTTTGTCTCTATTAGAGAAACTTGCCTTCTAATCATATTAGAAATCACAATCATTACCTTCCCAACTTGAATTGGTCACTATTTTTCCATCATTTATATTGTCAATCTTCCGTATATAAATTATGAAAATTTATAGATTTGCGAAAGATGGTAACATGTGACAAACATGCCAATCAATCATATTAAGCGACAATCATTACCTTCCCAACTTGAATTCACCACTATTTTTCTATTGTTTACATTGCCAGTCTTTTGTACATACATTGAAAAACAGCACTATAAATTTTTAGAATTTACCAACTTGTAAATGAGGGTAACGATCCCCATCAGTTTCTGTGTTTGTAAAACATGTCAACAAATCATACCAGAAAAATCATTACCCTCCCAACTTAAATTCATCACTATTTTATTATGGTTTATATTATCCATCTACTGTAGATAAATTGAAAAAACCAACACTATAAATTTTAAAATTAACTTGACATGTGACATCAATTTATCTCTGTTTAAAAAACATGCCAAACCAATTATCCTTAAAAGACTTCTTCAATAAAAATAAAAATAAAAATCGTTAAAAGAACCTTCCCAGCTTGAATTTACCTACATTGCCAGTCTTCTGTCATACATTAAAAATATCAGCACTACTAATTTGTAGGGAAGATGTCACGTCATCTGTTTCCATCATTAACTTGGCAATTTGCGAATAACAAGTGGTGATCATTTGGGAGGAAAAGAGTAAGAAGTTTAAGTAAATACCAGGGACTGCAGATGGCCACTATGACAGTCTCTCTACCCAACAATTAGAAAAACAGTAAAACGTTTTCAGTTTTCTTTCATGCAAATAAATAAACTTTTGTACAGAAACAAACACATTTTTTCTTAAAATTAGGTTTCTTGAATAAGACAATTAATTACTTATGTTAGATAGTTGTTTTTTTTGGGAAAGTATATCAATTATTTTGGCTGGAAATAGATTTGATAATTTAGAGATTTTTAAACTTCTTACCATCTCCTTTTCCTTTCAATTATCTCCCTCTTTCTTATGGTAGGTTGTCATTGTCTGTGAAGAGAAAAAAATGAATTATTGGATCACCTAAGCTCTTTCTTTAATAGGAAAATATTATGTATTTCTTTCTGCTATCCATGGTTACTATTCTTTCTATTGAATGTTTTAAAAAGTTTTTTATCAAAAGATTATGGATATTTTATGGGTATCATTTGAGCAATGAATTTTTTTTCATAGATTTGTTTAGGAATTCTATTGTCTCCTTTATGATTATGGTGATCAATCTTGGCATTTTTTTTTTTGGTCGGTAATAGAGTTGATTTTTATTAATGAAAATTAAATTTTTTACAAAGTTATTCTCCTTACAACTTCTTTGTTTAAAATCCCATGTAACACCATAAAGCATCACATTAAGAACCTTTAGCCCAGTCATCCATCCATCCTACAATCCCTAGCAAAATTACAAACAAATTCACTACATCAAATAGAGAGTCTCCATAAAAAATTCTAACAAACTGACCTACAACTATTATACCCCTAAATAAAGACCTATTAACAGATCATAGGTTTGGGGCACAATCTGATCTTCTCTTGGTTTGAGACCGAAGGACCATCGCAAATGTTTTGGTGATCTTGGCATTATTGGTATTTAGCATAAATAATTAGTTGTTTATGCTAAGAGATTATTCAAGTCTCATAGATGAATAAATCCTAAAAAATATTGCTTTAATTGTTTATTTCTTCTAGTGTCCCTTATATTCATTAAGCCTAGAGAGATTCAAGCTTTTTGTATATACTCATTATGAAGGAACTTGTTTACATCCAAGTTAAATTTGTGATCGAAAGCATATGAAAGGTTTTGGAAGCTATGAAGCCATCGATTTTATATAAAGGAGATGATTTTTACAATGCATTATCTATCAATCAATAATTTATTTGGTGGTCTACTATGATATCTTTCTTGTATGACCTCTTGCTAAAGTTCTTTGGACCCATGCTCCAATTTTTTCATAGAAGCATTAAAATTCTCCTTGATCTTTTTCAAGGATCACAATAAATTTATTATCTTTGCATGAGGCCAAAGTAAAAATAAACTCTTCAAATTTAGGACTACAAATCCTTCTAGATTGTTATTGATCATTTCTCCTACTAGAAATCAAACTCAACTACCAAATAGAAAACAAATAAATGAAGAAGATGCCATTATAAGTTAGGAGCTAATTCCTAGTGACCAAAACTTTCTCAATGACTAGGACAATCCTCATGACCATAACCTACTTCCACCATCTATTAAATCAATATTTCTTATTATTTAACAACTTAACCACCTTTTATATTATCTCTTATTTTAATATAATCATTAAAAATTTACCTTTTAAAATATAATAATATTCATAATATAATATTTTTTATACCAAATGATATGCATCACACTAATTCATTAGTCGATAGGCTATATATAGTATGAAATTTGAGTTGAAACTTGTCTCATGCCAGTAACTGCTCCCATCAAACAATTTTTCCAAGTTGCTACAACTAGTGAAACTTCTTAACAATTAATTACCAGAGGTGTTTTGCAATCATCGGGAAGGTTGTCTCAGAAACAACTTGCAACTCTTCAGCATGGGAGGCGTTTTGGTGCAAAGATCATGATTAGCTACCAATGATGGGACTAGTGCAAAATGTATCTTCTTGTGGTCATTGCTTCAATCTACTCGCAATAAAAGAAAAGAAAATAAAAATGAAAAGTAAGACAACTTGCACTAGTTTTTTCATTTGCCTCTACCTGTTAATGACAAAAAAATATCTTTGCTTTTAATGCACTCACGTTTTTAGATATGTTTTCCCCTTCAAAAGATATTCCCATTAATACATGTGTTGTTGTCTATGGTAGTACTTTCTCTACCATCATCATTGATCACCGCCCAACTTGTAGATAGATACACCAACTCCTAACGTGTATTAATCAATCCATCAGTGAACTTTGAGGTAAAATACCCATGGAATTAGGATATTTTCTATAATTTTCATGTTTTGATGAAATTTATAGCATGTCAGATATATCATCAAGCTCTAAGTGGTGTAATTCCTATGAGCTACTAAATAGATTACAGGAATAGATCAGGGAGCTTCAACCACACCAATTACCACAGACAATCATAGTGGCCAGGGAATTCAAATTAGATATTTTGAAAATTTTCTATTTGGGACACCAATTTCAAGGGTTTGGCATTTGCTTTTGAAGATAATTATAGTTGGAGAAGGTTAAAGCAAAATATCACAAGATTTTTTTGATCTTCCTTTGAATGAAAAAGTAAAACACTATCCAACTCACAAGGTAAAGGGATGATTGTGGTGGACGATTTGGGAAGATCTGTGGCTTCAAACTACAACACATTTCCTTCATTTGTGGTAAGTGGTGATGATGGGGACAAGATTCTCTCTTACATAAAACCAATAAGGTATAGTGCACTTTGAAGTGATTACTTTTTCTGCTCCATGGATTCTTCTGATGCTAGAATTAGTTGCTAAATGAATTTGTTTGTTGAGAGAGGTCATGGAAGGGTAGGTGACATAGCTTTGACCATTTCTTTACTTTTTTTTTGCAAGCATAAGTTTTGTTAACTAGTTAACAGGAAGTTAAACTAAATTGCTTAGTTTTGTCTATGTGTTTTGTGTCTTGTTTTATAGGTACTCAAAAAATTTGAACTATTATTTGACAATCTGTATTGTTTTCCATTTGATTTGTACTCAATCTACCTTTTCAATCAATTCTACCTAGATTTTAATTATTTGTAGTTGTATCAATGAAATAATAAAAGCTACTAATAAGAAGAAATTCTAATCAAAACACTCCCATAAAATTTTCTTGACAACATTTTCTATTTTGGCAATTCAAGGAATGCAAGTCTTCAACATCTCACATTTGCATTGAAAAATTTAATGCTTGAATCAATCTCATTAGAACACAAAGATAGTAGCAATAGAAAAATATAATTGAAAAACATTAAAAGCCCCATCCAAGGCTTTAATTAAGTTTTAATTTTATTCCTTTTCTGAAAATTTTCTCTACATTTTTCCTCATCCAAGGCTTTAATTCTAAGATATTTTTTATTGGCTCTAAAATTGCAATTTATAGTTCTACAAGTATTTTTAAAATTTCACAGTGCATTTTCTCTAAGAAATTTTTCTTAGCATCAAGATAGCAATTCACAGTATATATGAACAATTATATAAAAATACTCAATAGAATTTTCTCCGACTAATAGAATCAATACTGAAAATACTTTGCCATTATTATTATGATCCAATATTATAATAGAAGAGATAAATCATGGGTTTGTTCCCCCTTCAACCTACCGCTTACTTCCCCCCTCCCCCTCCTCTCTTTTTGCATCTCCTCGTGTCTTGAGAAACAATGGCTTTGTCTAATAAAGTTGGTAATCAATTGGAGATGGGCATATTTTTCAATAATCTATTTTATTTCCATTAATGAATGTATATATAAAAAATCAATATAAGAGATCTCTCTTTTTATCCCTTTAATAAAACATTTCAAAGAATTGTAGTGTTCTTTGTTGTGTTAGGTCTTGAAAAACTCCGAATGGTTGTATTATGATCACTTTATGTTCAATTTTGATGTGTTGTTTTATTGCAAAGTCTTGTGCAAAAATTAAGTTCTAGAAAATGTGTTTTCCCTTGGTTTTTGTAGATTTGGGGAAGTGTCATGTTTGTTGTAGAGACATATTTGCAATTGCATAAATTCCCTTGCAATTGCGGAAACACCCTTGAAGTCTTTTGTAAGTCTTTCCTTTATCTTTCTTTCACTTTTGGAAGTTTGAAAATGTTACGATTTGAGTAAGTTATGACTGATTCTTTCTAGAATGTAAATGTGTGATAAGACCTTGAAAGATGATGTTGTGAAGGATACCTTTACATTGTTGGAAAGATCTTGATATGCTCTTATCATTTTCTAGAATCTTAGAATGTTTGGATGTGTTTTTTCTATGGTTTTGGAAATGATTTGTGAAATCTAGTTGCTCTCATCCTAGATGTAGTAGTTAGTGAACAATAATGTTTTCTTTGGGTTAATTAATGAATGAAAGTTGGTATGTATTGCTAGATATGATGTTAGGATAGAAGCTAAATGATTAGTAACCATTTCCAAAGTATCATGTATTCACCTATCACAAAAAAACCATGTTGTGAGTTGATAAGTTTTGTGTAAGGAAAGAAAAAATGTATGTGTTGGATTATTCCATACTACCACATGGAATCATCAAATACAATATCATCACAAATGAAATAGCTGCAAATCTTTCATTCAATTTTCAATCTCCATATATATAATACAAACATCTTGTAAATTTTACAAATCACAATTGAAATTGCTACAAATCTTTCATTCCATATTCAATTTCCAAATATGTTTAAAAGACATTTTATATATATTACAAAAAAATTTATACATATTTTAAATTACACTTCCTTTCCATGTTTACTTCTATATATATATATATATATATATTTTCGTATATCCATGTGCTTAATTAACAAGCAATCCACAATAGAAAGTAGTTGAGATAGTGCCCTCCAAATATTAAAGGTGGGGAAGAGTCGTGTAGTAAATACCCTCCAAGAAGATTTTATTCCTACGGATTTTATTCTTCATTTGCTACTCCTTTTACTCCGCCTACATTTTCTTTAAACCTCACTTTTCTTCAACTTGTAATTCTAGAAGTTGAGCGAAGATTATGACACTCCCAATTTAATAATATTATAACATTTGTACTACCCATAGGACTGAGAATAAAACAAGGGAAAAATATTTTCCAGTCATTATCCCGAGCTGCCCAATAAAGGGACTGATTACCTTTAGTTAAGGGTGAAACGAAACAAAACAAAACAAGCTAATGTTGAAAACTCAGTGCGGGACACGACCGACTCTTTTGACGAAACACGTTTACGAGTATGAGAGACGTGTGACCCCCAATTTCCCCCACTTCTGGAGGCTGCTCTTGTCTCAAAAATGACTCTTTCATGAACATTAATAGTCTTTGCTGTGTAATTTGATGGACGCTTCATGAAAATGAGTTATGAGTAGAAAATAGTTTTGAAAGGATTTGTTGTGTCTCATTTGTATGTTGATCATAAGTAGTATGTTAAATTAATCTATGTTTCATCTTCGCTCAAATTTATGGTGGCATCGATTTCATTTAGATATACATATGATTGACGGAATCTATAACTTTTAAAGTAATAGTGAAAAGAAATTTATTAAATTTTCTTCTTGTTTTAGGTGTTATATCAAACCTACATAGTTGTTTAGCTATCTAGTATAAGAGTATGACCCATTACAATAGAATAAGGGGTAGAATGTAATAGTGAAAGAAATTTATTAAATTTTCTTATTGTTGGAGGTAATTGTTTAGCTATCTAGTATAAAGTATGACCATTACAATAGAATAAGGGGTAGAATGTAATAGTGAAAGAATTTTTTTAAATTTTCTTATTGTTGGAGGTTTTTATATCAAACCTACATAATAGTTTAGGGAGTGTGAGGTTTAGGTTAAAACTTCTTTAGGTAAGAGCCAAGGATTGAGGGACATCAATTTGTCGAAGTTGTTCATGGCACAATCCTTGTCTCATCCCTTATGGTGTTGAGGTTTGACACTTAACAAGGCTTGAACCTTAGCTTGGTATCAATATCTTAAATATATTTCGATAAAGAAGTTGACAATGTCTATATTAAATTTGATATTTTAATTTTAAATTATTTTATTTGAGACAAATTTTAATTTAAGAAGAGTTATTTTAAGTTCAAGCCATGCTTTTTAAAAAGTTTAGGAACTATAGTAATAAAGCAAATAATAAACATATGCAAACAATTACAAACAAAATAAATGAAGAATAATTCAATTTCAATAATTTCAATATATTTTATTCTACTTCTTATTTTTTATTTTTTTTATTATTTTTATTTTTTCATATTTAATAAGACATCACTAATATTGCATTTATTATCAAATGACATCAATAATATTATGTTTATTGTTAAATATTAATTATTTGATGTGTTAATGGTTGTCAATTTAAGTTAAGGGTATATATATGTATATGTATATGTATATGTATATACATATATATGCATATGTGTATACATGTGTGTATTATATGTGTGTGTAATATATATATATATATATATATATATATATATATATATATATATATATATATATATATATATATATATATATTATATTGTATTGCATTTTAAATTATACAAAGTATTGTAATGTCAAAATTGGTATACTTCACAATTTTCACATTATGCTTTGCATTCACTTTAGTGCTCATAACCCTTACCATGTTTTAGACTCATTTGGCTCATGGAGTAGCCTTTTTTCCCTTAGTGCTAAGTTGTGTCTTTTATTTATGTTTTTCCTCAACTTTTTAATGTAAACTAGTGTCTCTTTTGTGTTTTATCTCATGTTTTTCTACAATGTCAATTTTTTAGAAGCCTATTATGGTTGAATGCACACCAATGTAACATGTAAATGTTTGCATGAAATCATTTCTATATTTTTTGCCACCTTTATCTTAATGTCTAGACTTGATAATTGACCTAGGTTAAATCCTAGTAGATAGTTTGAGTCCCTAGTCTCTTTATATTTCCTCCTACCTCTAGTTTTTGAATGGATCTCTTGAATCTCTATCTATCTTTTAAAATATCAATCTATCAAGATCTCTTACTCTCATGTAATTTAATATTACCAATAATACCAATATATTGAAGGTTCTTGAATGCCTTATTATCCAACATGGTTTCCTTGTATTATTTTGCATATTTGGAAGAAATCTAGCTTGTGATTCTTGTACATTTTATTTCCATTCATTGTGTGAGGTGATGGAATTCAAGTTTTGTTTTTATTTCTTGTGTTAATAGAATTTATGAAATCATTAGTGTCTTCCCAATACTTGTTGGAATTAATTTCCCTGCTTAGTAATCATATACACTAGATTATTACTTCTAGTAAACCTAAATTTTAATTTTATAGAATTTACATTTGTTAATCTAGTTCTCAACACGCATATACTAGGTGCACACCTATTTATCATTGTCTATCCATGGGGGTCAAAAGATCAAAATAGAGGTTCAACTATTCATCACAAGCTCCCAAATAACATTGAACTTTCTCCTCTTAGCTACAAGTTTATACAAGATCATAACCACATAGAGATTTGGTTTCATCTTGACAATCTCTTTGTCATTTTATTTTTCCATCAATTTAAAGCTTATAATTTTGTATATTTTGGATTTTGTTGTGCTTGTATGCAAAAAGTCCAAAGGTTCATATGAAAAATTATATTTTACAATTATTTTGGACAATAATGTGTAATACAATATATGGTGTAGATTTTTGCACATTGCAACATGCCTTGAACAATTTTTTTTAACTTCATCTACCAAGTTCTTTATTTTCTATACTCTCTAGTTATGCATTTTATTTTGTATTCTAATAAGTATATTGTTTGAATATTTGTGTTTAAAGCCCAATTATCATTCTCTTTCACTTAGTTTAAGTGGAAAAAGAAAAAGTAGATAGGATTTTATTTATCTTTCTATTTATAATAGTAGAACTAAAATGTCATCGAAACAAAATGAAACCAAACATAATTTTATCTCATAAACTCATTAATAGTGTAGAAAAGTTAAAATTTTAGGTGAAAGCAACCAAATAAAAACACTTTTTCATCATTATAATCACATATTATTATTAAGTTTTTAATATATATTTAATATGTATAATTAATTAATTTATAATTTTTATATAAGTAAAATATTATATTTATTATATTATTTATATGAGTAAAATATTATATTTATTATATTATATTGTTATATCTCAATTTGTTTTAGATTTATATTAATCATTTATAATTTATTTAGACCACATGAGGATTTCTTAAAAACATAAGGATTAAAATTTTAAAATGAAGTTTATTAAAATTTCAACCTTGGGTGCTAAATATTTAGAATATTGAGGGAAGTTCTTATTGTGTAAATATGAGGGATTGGTTTATGTATAGTTTTGGAGATTTATGGTTGGTCTTCTACATGATGAAAACTAACTTGTGTTGGATTCCAAAGCTAGAAGCCAAGTTAGGATTTGTTTAATAGATTCAGTACTCCCTCATGTATTCAAAGAGCCCGTCATAGGGAACCTCTAGATGAAGTTAAGAAATTTGTACCAAGATAAATTCCTAATAAATAAGCTTTTTCTATTGAAGAAGCATTATTTTTTAAGGATGAGTAATGTATAATTCATTGCAAAGAATTTGAACACATTTAATATTATTGTGAGTTAGTTATTGTTATCACTTGGAATATGCACCCTACTAAATCTTGAATCTAGCTATCCTGTGAAACATGGGATGAACTCTCGAGTGTGGGACTCACAAAACTCGAGGTCAACCTACGATTAAAGGGAAAATTTCTCTTGGTAAATCACCTAAAAAACTAACTCTAACTAAAGAACCTTGCTAGGAAAAGAGACGAGAAAGATCTAATTATGTAAATCTAAAACATAAAATGAAGGTGATATACCAAATATAGCATATTTCTACTTCGTTTCAATAACACAACCTATGAATCTCAATCTAAAGCTTCACACAGTAATTTGCAACAATAATTTGGAGGTAAAGCTAGAACAATAACAATCAAGGAGTCATAGGAATCACAATAATACCTTCTTTTCTTTCATACACAGAGAAAATTGAAACAAATGGAGGAAAAAATACCGATATTTGAATCACTGAAGGCTACTACAATGGTTGTTTCTAGAAAAAAAGTAAAATATTACATCACATGCATACAATAAACCATTATTTCAAAGTGAAACAAGGTTGGAGATGCAATCAATGAAGAAAATTATAGAAGTAGATACCTGATTTTGATTGAAAAAAATTAAAGGATTGAATGTCACTTTGTCACAATAAAATTTTCCAATACTTTGCAACAAATAGAGGCCTTTTATGTATAGATTTTTGAGAGCTTAAAATCAAAAAGTCATGTTGACTTTCGATATTTTTCCTATGAGTTGTCATTCTTATCCTCTATGGATAAGATTCACCTTTTTGCTTTGTGAGTTGTCAATCTTATCCTATAAGTTGTCATCATTATCCTTTGTGGATAAGATATTTGTAATCCTTATCCTTTGTGGATAAGATATTTTTCAATCCTTATCCCTTGTAGATAAAATATTTTGCAATCCTCATCCTTTGTGGATAAGATATTTTGCAATCCTTATCCTTTGTGGATAAGATTCACCTTTATGAGTTGTCAATCTTATCCTATGAGTTGTCATCCTTATCCTCTGTAGATAAGATATTAGTAATCCTTATCCTTTGTGAATAATATATTGGGATAATATATTTGTAATCCTTTGACTTTGACTTTACTGATTTCGCAAAAAATATTTTCCTTTTCTTTTTTCTTCCTGATTTTTCATTAAAAAATAGGTAACATTTTGGTGATCTCAAGGGGGTTATCTGCCTATTGAATAACTGACCAACTTCCTACATTCTTCCATTGGGCATGGATTCTTCATATGGATCAAAAAATATCTTTGCCTCATCAAAAACATTGTTGTTGATGTACTCCAATTGAAAAGAGCCTACTACAAACAACAACTTGTACATAAAGCACTTAGGTACAGACACTTAAAACCTTGCACAACAACACTTATTAGCAAAAACGAACACCTACCCTAACCTATACTAACCAACAGTAGTGATGCTCAAATAAATCCATTAATTGGTTTTGCAAAATAACTTCCTTTTCTGGCCAACATAGGATGCTTTACATGATCATAAACTGCTGAGAGGAGATGAAACACATAAATATTCTATAAATTGTTGCAATGCTTCATGAATAATGTAAATAAACTCACTCATCCCTTCATGTTTATCATATAAACTATCTTAAAGTGCATAAGTAATCTAAATGTGTCCTTCCTTAGCTGCAACTTCATGCTTGGGTGCAAGCATGACTTGTGATGATTTGTGGGCCTCTATCCTAGCTAAGTGTCTGATAGGACACCCTTGTGAATGAATAAACTTCAAACTCTCATTGTTGGCTTCCTCTCTTTGGGCTGCTTCTTTAACAACATGCACTTTGGAATGATTTGGTTCATGTTGTCCAAATGGAAACATGGTTTTTTTCTCCTCTAGTTTGTGTTGCTCATAATTTATTGATTCAAGAGAAAAAATCTTGACATCAATATTTCAATAGAAGTCTTGTATGATACTAGAGAATATGTCTTCATCAATTTCCAACTTACTTTCCTCATTTTTATCCATTTTTTCTTTCTTCAAAACAAGGCTATCTTCATTTTATTCTTGGTAGACCAACACCTTATTGAAATTGCTTGTATCTCCTTGTTGTTCCAAACCTATTTTTGATGTTGATGTTAGCATAAGCACGTCTTGTTCGTCTTGTTCAACAAAAGAAGGAAACTCATCAAACCAAAATGTAGACTCTTTTTCTTCATCACCTGCTTCTTGCTTGTTGTCATGTTCTCTGAGTTGATCTCTTGATATAAGCATTGATACATTTTCTTCACCTTTAATAAAAAATGGAAGTTCATCAAACACGTTAGTCAAAACTTCACATTAAACCACTCTAAATTTATTTTCAATATGTTGTCCTATTTGATTATTCTCATCACCCTCTTGCAACAAGTCTGATTTTTCTATACCACTTGGAGGTTATTTGACTACAAGTTTATCTTCTTTTGCCTCAAAAAATTCCTCTTCTTTCCCACTAAACCAACTACCTTGATAAATAATAGGTCCTCCTTTGTAAAGGGAAATGATGCTAGGACAAGAAGGTTGATTTGGTGAATGGGTTTGAGAAGTTTGTTTAGTTTTTTGCAATAGGAAAAGCTCTTGATGGGGTTCTTCTTGAGGAATAGTAGGCCGAATTTTCTCAAGCACATGCTCTTGCAATGGAAAAGTACCTCCAAAACTTGGTATTTTGAATTTAGAACACTTACTTGAGTATTCAGGAGGCTCATCTTACTTGAAGCTTGGAAACTTGTACTTCAGAGCTTCCTCTTTTGTAGATTAGTATAGAATGCAATAGGTTGATTGAGATTCCAATCCTTGTACTTGGGAAAATAGCTTCATATGTTCTTGCTTGGAAAAAATCTGTTTTGCAAGAGATTCCTCATATTGCTTTCTCTATGTATATATTTCCTATTAGTACTGGTAGGCTTGGCAAGTCAACTCCTCTTGCTACAAATTGAATTCTTGTTGCCTTTAGATATGATCCAACTAATTATTGAAGTTTAGCAATATGCTTTTGATGTCACCTATCCCTATACTGTCAACATTTTGGGGTTGGCTAGGGAAGTAACAATGTTGTTTTGGCATATAAATGACTTGAGATTGATTAAAAGTATATGAAGGTTGCCAAGAAGATTGAGCAGGGGTGGGTGGGTGGCAAGTATATTAAACATACTGGTTTATTTGTGTAGCAAAGGCATTTTGGGTAAAACTAATTGTATGTTCCATGTGATATGGCTAATAAGTGGGAGTATGAGCAACACTCTCATGAAATGGAGGGTAATAAAACATACCTGTATGGAATGAAGACATGGTGCCTCATTTAAATAAGCTAGAAATTTATTGAATTATTCTTAAAACAAGAATAATCAAGACTGGTTTTTTGCAAAATTGAAGCACATACCAACACTTAGCCCACTTGAAACTAGTAGATTGAACTTGGAGTTGCCAGGTGTGTGAAGCTTTTGCCTCCAAAAGGTAGAAATTGTTGACATACACACCAAATATTGGAAGTGAAGGGAAATTTTTGAACTTTGATAGTTCAAATAGTCCCACCAGGCATGCCAAGAACTATTATCATGAATGGTGGGGAGAACTTGCACTGCTTGAACCAGTAAATTTGTCATAGAGTCACCATGGTGTTGGAGAAATGCCTCTTTAAGGCTGAAAATGCTAAGAGAAACACCACTCTCTCGACTATTGGGAATTAAGGCATCTCAACCTTGGCAATTCCTAAAGTTGTTTATTTATTATTACTTTAGTTTTTCCCATGGATAAATATCATTTATGTTCTTAAATATTTACATGCTCCATAAAAAGGGGCATGAGATTTTGAGTTGGCATTTTTTCCACATGTTGGTGCCTTGAAACATAAGTTATTAGTTGTCAAAAGATTCCCACTTAGTGGTATAACATGGAAATCCTATTTTTAAGGATGTTATAATGGATTCGATGACAATTGTAAGAGCTAAAAGTGGGGGATATAATTTTGGACGTGAGAATCATCTATGACACATGTAAGAGAATCTTTGCATAGCTATTGATGACTTATGATGCATGTAAGAGAATCTCCTATTTTATAGGGATTCTTATGACATCTTGTAAGAAGGTGTAATGTCATGTAAGAGACCATGTTTAACATGCAAGGGGTCAAATGAATTTTTACCATGGTATAATTTTTGAACCTTGTTTTGACCCATGGTAATGTTTTATGGTGGTATTTTGAGCCCCCATGAGTCTATATATTGAGGGGTTGAGTTGGAGGCACTATGAGAGGTTTTAAAGGTACATAGATGCTATCAGATTGAAGAGGAGTTAGAGTTATTATATTGCGAAACACCATTTTTGTTAATATAGCTATTCATCTCTTCTTTAGTGGATTTTTTTTTTTTTTCTGAAAGGGTTTCTCCATGTAAACATTGTGTTATGTGTTGCACTTTCAGTTCTTGCATTTCATTGTTATAGTTATTTAAATCTCCATATGGTTTACACTACATAATCTAGTTTATAGTAATCTATTAAAGCTTCCATTATAGCTATTCCTCTACCATTTTTTCTAACTTTGGTATCAAAGCCTGGTCAGTTCTGTGTTCTAGGTGTTACAACAAATGTTTTTTGAGTTTTAGTGGGAGGTTTGGTGAGCTTTTTTTTGCGGTATTTTTTGTTTAACCATGGCTACAACTTCTAACTATTTGGATATTGAAAATTTTAATGAAGTTGGTTTTGAGTTGTGGAAGCTAACAATGGAGGATATCCTTAAAGAACAAGATCAATGGGTAGCTATAACAAATGAAAAGAAACCTGAGAAAATGAGTGATGAAGATTGGGAGAAGATTGATAAAAAGGCACAAGGCACTATTAGGCTGTGTCTTTCTGATTTTGTTCTCTTGAATTTGTCATCGGAAAATACTTCATATGCTTTGTGGAATCGGATAGGTGAAATCTATCAAGCGAAAATTTTGGTAAACAAACTCTACTTGAAGAAAAAACTATTTTCTCTTAAGATGAGGGAAGGTGAATCTATAGCCGAGCATTTAAATTATTTTAATTTGGTTTTGAGTTAGTTAGCCTCTATTGATGTCAAAGTAGAAGAAGAAGCTAAGTGTATTATGCTTTTTTGTTCTTTACTTGAATCTTGGGATAATTTTGTACTTGCTATCACTGCTAACATGGAAGGTCCAAAGATGGATGCTCTTGTAGAAATTTTTTTGTCATATTAAATGAGGAAAATGATGATGGATAGTACAAGTGATGCTCTCAATGTAAGGGAAAGGCTTAATGAAAGAGGGTCTAAAGGAGAGAAGAATGATCCTAAGGAAAAATCTAAGGGAAGATTTAAACTCTTGGAAATAAGAATCAAGTGAAGTGTTGGAATTGTGGGAAAAGAGGACATGTGAAGAAGGAATGCAAAAATTCAAAGAAACAAGTTGATTCTTCCATAGAGAAATCATCGTACTCAAGTGATGAAGCTTTGATTTCTTATCTTCAGGTTATGACTAATGAAAATTGGTTAATCAATTCAGGATGCTCATTTCATATGACTCCTCACAAGGAGTGGTTCACCACATATGAGAAATATGATAGAGGTGAAATCTACCTTGGTGATAACACTTCATACCTGATTGTCGAAGGTGGTAAGTTTAAGTTGTATTTCAATGATGGGAGGATTAAAACCCTTCCTGGTGTTTTGCATGTTCCTAGAGTAGCTAGAAATCTAATTTTAGTTTCGAAGTTGAATGATCTGGGAATAAGTGTAACTTTTGATAAAAATGGTTGCAGATTGGTAAGAGGGAATTTGGTGATAGCGAGAGGAACAAGGAAAGGAACCTTGTTTAAGTTGGAAGTCACTACTTTTGTAAACTCTGCATATGTAACTAAAAAATTTGAAAACACTTGTATGTTGTAGAACTATAGATTGGGTCACATAAGTGAGACTAATTTAAAGCCTATTTTGAATAAAAAGTTGTTAGACAGTTTATCCTATTCTAATGAGATTTTTTATTTCTACGAACATTGTGTGTTTGGTATACAAAACATAAAATCATTTCCTTCTGGTAATACAAAATTTAAAGTTAAATTGGAATTAATTCATACGAATGTGTTTGGCCCTATGGATGTTGAATCAATTGGGAAATCTAGATATTTTGTCTCCTTTATCGATGATTTTACAAGGTTTACCTAGTTATATTTATGCAACACAAATCTAAAGTTTTCACTAAGTGTAAGGAATTTAAAGCCTTAGTCGAAAAGCACAATCAGATTATAAAATTAAGGTATTATGGTGTGATAATGGAGGGCAATACTATTCTAAGAAATTTGATGAAATTTGTAAGCATGCAGGAATTGTTAGGCATAAAACTACTTTGTACACTCCTCAACAGAATGGTGTGGTAGAAAGGATGAATTGAATGATCATGGAAAGAGCTAGAAGCATGTTAAGTGGTTCACAACTTGATAGATGCTTTTGGGAAGAAGTTGTAAGTACTGCTTGTTACTTGATTAATAGATCTCCTTATAAATCTCTTGAAACAACACCTTATGAGATGTGGACTGGTAAGAAACCTTCTATTTTGTATTTAAGGGTATTTGGTTGTGAGGCTTATGTTCATGTGCCTCAAGAAAAATATACTAAGCTAGATCCTAAAGTTGAAAAGTCAATTTTCATTGGATATGGTGATAATGTTAAAGGTTATAAGCTATCGAATCCTCTAACCAAGAAAAGTATCTATTCTAGAGATGCGATTTTTAGGGAGCTTAGCATTATTTCTATTCTTGAATAGCCAAAGGAAATGGATAAGGGAAAGAGTGTGCATTTTGAAATTAAGCAAGAAGATGCACCTCAAGAAGAACAAAGAGATGGATTTGATGAGGAGGAAGAAGATGAGGAATCAAAAGAAGTTACTGATCAAACTAAAGAACATGAGGAAGAAAATTAGGAAGAGGTTGAGCAAGATCAAGAACTACAAGAGCCTCATAATCCTATTCTCAAAAGATCCACAAGACAACATAATATAGTTGATATTTATAGCCAACCTGATTTCCATTGTATACTTGCTTTATTAAGTACTGACGATGAACCTAGATCTTACAAGGAGGCTAGATCTCTTTAGAGGAAAATGAGTCTTGGTTGTAGGCTATGTAAGAGGAGACGATGACATTGGAAAACTGTAACACCTGGGATCTTGTTGATTTTACCAAAGGAAGAAAGCCCACCAGATGTAAATGGGTATTTAAAAAGAAATTTGGAGCAGATGATCACTTGGAAAGGTATAAGGCTAGATTAGTGGCTAAGGGCTACTCCTAGAGAGAGGGATTTGATTTTGGTGAAATTTTCTCTCATGTCGCTAAATTAGCTTCTATTAGATTCTTGTTATCTATTGCTACTACTTGTCATTTTGAGATAGAGAAAATGGATGTTAAAAATGTTTTTTTGCATGGGGATCTTGAGGAGGAGATTTATATGTGATAGCCTGATGGTTTTGTTGTGAAGGGAAAAGAAAAATTGGTTTGTAGGTTAAAAATATCTTTGTATGGTTTAAAACAGTCACCCAGAATGTGGTATCAGAAGTTTGATGCTTTTGCATTGAAGTTGGGATTTATTAGGAGTGAAGATGATCATTGTGTATATATTAAGGTTATTGATGATCATATTCTAATTATTATCTTGTTTTTTGATGACATGTTTATTGGTAACAACAAGGCAATGATTAGTGAACTCAAGAAACAAATTTCTAGTACTTTTGATATGAAGGACTTGGGGGTTGCTAAATACATTCTTGGAATAGAAATCATAAGAGATCGTGGTAACAAAAAGCTTTGGTTGAGTTAGAGTAAGTATGTTGATATCATTTTGTAGAGGTTTAATATGCATGACTGTAAGCTAGTTAGTATTCCATTTCCAGTTGGTACTTGTTGGAATATTTTCCTCAATCCATACTGACATGTAACTCCTGGAGGGAAAAGTTGTTGTGACATTAATCATGTCTGGCTGACTAGCTATTCTGAATTCTCTTGAAATGTTCATATTGCCGAGGCAAAGAAGATGTCTTGTTGAATGATGTTATCATTGTAACTAGAAGCATTCGATGTGACCTTTTGTCGAGTAGGAGACCTCTGACCGATAGTGTTGTTTTCTTATCGGGTGTCCGGGAGACTCACAGCGACTGGGGTCTTTAGGGTGACTTGATCACTCAGTATGAAGTCCCAACAATTGAAGGGAGTCTCACCGATAGATCTTCAGGCTAACACAAGGTCTTTGGTAAGATATCCTAGTGAGAATGGAAGGTCACGCCGACAGGGATACAACTGAAGTCATCGGAGTAGCTCAAGGCGATCAGTATGAAGTCTTGGTGACTTGTGAGGTCTCACTGATGGAAAAGCCAACGTTTCGGTATGGCTTGAATAGAGTCTTGCCGATAGTAAATGGTCATTGGTGTAACATATGATTTCGATAAGAACTCTCGACGAAGGTGATAAGTCTTGCCGACTGGTGATTGGGGCACTCGGTATGACTTAGGACCTCGATATGAAGTCCTGGAAAAAGCGATGGGTCTCGCCAACTGGTGGATGCTTCAGAACAACATGAAGACTCAGTGGGAGTCTTGGCGAGAGCGAAATGTTTTTCCAACAGTATGACTCTTCGGTGTGACTTAGGATATCGATATGTGGTCTCACCGAAGAGTGATAGTCTTGCCGAAAGGAAAACTGAAGTCGATGCAACTTGTAAGCTCGGTAAAACGTCTTGCTGATGGAGAAACTCTTGTTGATAGAAATGCAATGGATGTTGATGGATTCGGTATGACTCATGGCATTCACTATAACATCTTACCGACTGTTGGAACCTATGACTATATCAATAGTGAAGACTTTGTGGCATCAGGGAGACACTGTTAGTGTCTCATCGATATGCCAACAAAGTTTGAACGCTTTTGACCAAATTGACCATCCTATGTGGAGCCTCGTGGACCAATCAGAGGAAGCGAATTTCAAATGGATGGCAGTTAGATTTTTGCAACAGTTGCGACGCTGGAGCCAAACTGCATGCAGGGAAAAATCAATGCTTAAGAGGAAACTTTCTATGATGGGGTAATGGCAGATAAGGATAGACAGAGGAGAAAAATTAGGATGTGATAAGATTTAAAGGAGAGCATTCTGAGTTTGAATTGATGATCGAATTTGTTAAGAGCTTTTCTGTAAGAGATTGAATAGTGAATGAAGCTACTGTGAACTAATACTAGAGATTTGTATCTCTGCATTGTATGTAATTGTTTGTTACTTTAATACAAAGAGATTCAGCTTGGTGTGGTGGGTTTTTTCCTAAAAGGGTTTTCCCACGTAAATCTGTTGTTCATTGTCTTTGAGTATCTTCTCTATTTCTGAAAATCTTTCATGTGTGTCTTAATTGGATTGTAATTTGAAAATTAAAAGTACTGTCTTCTACTTCCCTGTGGTTTTAATGTTAGGAAAGTTGCTTCCGCACCTCTGCTTTCCTTTTGAGTGGTATTAGAGCCTGGCCAGTTGTGTTATCCTTGTGAGAGGGTTGGGTTTTTGTGTCAATTCTTTTTCAGTGGGAGTTTGGTAGAGGTCTGATAGTTTAATTACAAATTAAGATGGCGAGCACATCCAAGAAGATGGAAATAGAGAAATTCAATGGTAGCAATTTTGAGTTGTGGAAACTCAAAATGGAAGATCTGTTAGTGGATCGTGATCTGTGGCTTGTTGTGTCTGGAATAATGCCTCAAGGCATGAAGCAAGAGGATTGGAATCTTGCAGATAGAAAGTCTAAGGGGCTGATAAGGATCTATTTGGCAGACTCTATTCTTCTAAACGTGCATGAAGAAAAGACTGCATCTTCCTTATGGAAAATACTAGCATCTATTTATCAAGGCAAGTCCTTGGTGAACAAATTGTTCTTGAGGAAGAAGCTATACTCTTTGAGAATGCAGGAGGGAGGATCAGTTGCTGATCATTTGAGTGCATTCAACATGCCGATTGCTTAGTTAACATCTGTTGGTGTAAAGATTGAAGATGAAGATCGTTGTATGTTGCTGCTATGTTCTTTGCCAGATTCTTGGGATCATCTCGTGATGGCTATTGGGAGTACGACATCCACTTTCAAGATGGAAGATGTTGTTGTTTCTTTGTTGTCGGAAGAGATGAGAAGAAAATCTTCTGAGATGACAAAGGAGGCTCTAGCTGTTAGAGGCAGATCGAAGGAGAAAGGCAAGAAGAAGGACAAGAAATCTAGATCAAAATCAGAAGGGAGGTCAAATTCTCTTGGCAAGAAGTCCAAGGTGAAATGTTGGAATTGTGGGAAACCTGGTCATGTCTGAAGGGATTGCAAGGAGGAGAAAAAGAATAAGAAGAAGACCTCTTCTGAAAATGATTCTTCTCAGAGTGATGCAGACGCCTTCATTGCAGCCTTGGCTATGCGGGCATCCGATGATGTCTGGCGATTGATTCTAGAGCATCTTTCCACATGACATCTCATAGAGACTAGTTCACGGTATGAAAACCGATGGTGGAAAGGTGTATTTGGCAAGTGATTCATCTTTGGAAATTGTTGGTCATGGAAGAGTTAGAATTCAATTCCCTGATGGAAGAGTGAAGGGAATCAATGATGTGATGCATATACCTAGGTCTGGCTCGTAATTTACTTTCTGTAAGTAAGTTGAATGATATTGGAGTGCATGTCACATTCTCTAGAAATGGTTGGAAGATGACTAGAGGCTCTATGGTGCTAGCAAGGGGTTCTTGTATTGGTACCTTGTATAAGCTGGATGCACAAGCTATTCAATGCAATAGTGTCTTTGCAAAGTCACAGAAAGCTACTCATGGAGGAAAAGAGGGAAATGTTCCTAATGGTGTAAACTCTATGGAGGTTAAAATTCCAATAGAAAAGACAATGCTCTGGCATCATAGGCTAGGCCACATTGGTGAGAAAGGTTTAAAAACCTTGAAAAATAAAAACCTGGTTGAGGGGCTTGAAGATTGTAACCTCGAATTCAAGTTTTGTGAACATTGCATATATGGTAAACAGCACCGTGTTTCATTTTATTCCAATCCTCACAAATCTTCTGGTTTGCTTGATTATATACATTATGATGTGTTTGGTCCAGTGAATGTTTCTTCTTTATCTAAATCAAGATACTATGTGTCGTTTATTGATGATTATTCAAGAAGAGCATTTGTATATTTTTTGAGAAGTAAATAAGAAGTGTTCAATCAGTTTAAGGAATTTAAAAACCTTGTTGAAAATTAGACTTGTAGGAAAATAAAATGTTTAAGGACTAACAATGGCGGTGAGTTTTGTTCAGATGAATTTGAAAGGTGCTGTATAGATAATGGGATTAAAAGACATAAGACTACACCTTACACTCCACAGAAAAATGGAGTTGTTGAAAGGTTCAATAGGACAGTAATGGAAAGAGCACGAAGTATGTTGAGCAGTGATGGCTTGGAGAAGAAGTTCTGGGCTGAAGTAGTCTCTACAACATGTTATTTGGTAAATCGTTCTCCTAACTCTGCTCTTGTTGAGAAGATTCCTTTGGAAGCATGGTTCGGAAAGAAGCCCTCTCTGAGACATATTCGTGTCTTTGGCTGTGAGGCATATGCATATGTGCCATTTGAAAAAAGATGTAAGTTGGAAAACAAAGCTGTAAAGTGTATTTTTATTGGCTATAGTGCTGGCATAAAAGGATACAAGCTTTGGAATCCTAAGACTGAGAAGGTTTTTTATAGCAGAAGCATTATCATTCATGAGTTGAAGCCTTCTACATTGGATCTGCAGTCAGAGAAGAAATCAGAAAATGAAAAGGATGTAGCAAAAATTCCTCTGACACCAGATAAAGAGGAATTGAAAAATCAAAATGTACCTAATACTGAGGAAAGCTCAAGTAGCTCTGAAAGTTTTGAAGAAGATGAAGAACCACCTCAGCCTTAGCCTGTGAGGAGGTCAACTCATGAAAGAAAGCAACCTGATAGGTATGGGTTTTCTTTAATAGAGTCTACTTGTGCCTATGCTTTAATTTCTAGCACTGATGAACCTAGAACTATGAAAGAGGCATTTAAAATGTCTGATTCAAACTCTTGGTTGGAAGTCATGAATGAAGAAATGGCATCATTAGAAAAGAATGATACCTGGAGTTTGGTGCCATTGCCTAAAGGCAGAAAAGTTGTGGGCTACAAATGGTTATTTAAAAACAAAATTTGTCTGGAAGGCAGTGTAGAAAAATATAAAGCGGGGCTGGTTGGAAAAGGTTATTCCCAGGTAGAGGGAATTGATTATGGAGAAATCTTTTCTCCTATAGCTAAGCTGACATCTATTAGATATCTTTTGTCACTTATAGCAGTGTATGACTTAGAAATTGAATAGATGGATGTGAAGACAACGTTTCTTCATGGTGATCTTGAAGAAGAAATTTATATGTCCCAGTCGGAGCACTTTGTGAAAAAAGGTAAAGAAAGACTGGTTTGCAAGTTGAAGAAATCTCTGTATGGGTTAAAATAGTCTCCTAGAATGTGGTACCAAAATTTTGACACTTTTGTTTTGTCATTAGGATTTGTAAGATCAAAATTTGATCACTGTGTGTATTACAAAGCTGAAAGTGATCAAGTTCTTATTATTGCTCTCTATGTTGATGATATGTTGTTCATAGGTAATAGTAAGCTAATGATTTCTGATCTTAAGTCTCAGTTGTCTGCAAAGTTCGAAATGAAAGATCTTGGTGCAGCAAGGTATATTATGGGAATGGAAATAACCAGGGATAGGAAAAATAGAAAACTTTGGGTCAGCCAGAGTAAGTACATCATGACTGTTCTAGAGAGATTTTGTATGATTGATTGCAAGCAGCTAGTTGTTCCAATTTTGCAGGGAACAAAGCTATCTATTGAAGACTGTCCAAAATCTCCTACTAAGATGGCGGACATGACCAATGTACCTTATGCTAGTGTGATTGGTAGCCTTATGTATGCAATGGTTTGTACAAGACCAGACATTGCCCAAGCAGTGGGAGTTCTTAGTCGGTTTATGGCTAATCCTAGAAGGACACATTGGGATGATGTGAATAGAGTGTTTAGATATCTAAAGGGTACTTTAGACTATGCTTTGTGTTACCATGGGAACTTGGTTGAATCATAGAGGACTCTCAGTATTCGAGGTTATGTGGACTCTAATTGGGCAGGGGACATTGATAGCAGAAGATGCACCAGTGGATATGTTTTCATGATGAATGGTGGTGCAGTGAGTTGGATGAGAAAGCGGCAGGCTATAGTCACTTTGTCCACTATAGAGGCATAATACATGGTAGCGACACATGCCTGCAAAGAAGCAATCTGGTTAAAACGTTTGTGTTCTAACATTGGTTTTGATGCAGGAAAAAATACTATATACTGTGACAGTCAGAGTGCTATATGTTTGGCAAAGAATCCTACTTTCCATGCCAGGACGAAACATATAGATGTACAGTATCACTTTGTACGAGATATGGTGGAGGATGGGAAGGTCTCTTTAGAGAAAGTGGATACTCTGAAAAATGTTGTAGATGCATTGATGAAGCTTGTGAGCACAGACAAATATAGGTGGTGTGCCAGTTCGATGGGCCTCTTGGCCCATGAATTTTAGTAGTTTTATTATGCTCTAGAGTTGTTAGTAAGGTCTTCATCAAGTGGGAGATTGTTGGAATATTTTCCTCAATCCATACTAACATGTAACTCCTGGAGGGCAAAGTCATTGTGACATTAATCATGTCTGGCTGACTAGCTGTTCTGAATTCTCTTGAAATGTTCATATTGGCGAGACAAAGTAGATGTCTTGCCGAATGATGTTATAATTGTAACTAGAAGCATTTGTTGTGACCTTTTGTCGAGTAGGAGACCTCTGGCCGATACTGTTGTTTTCTTATCAGGTGTCGAGGAGACTCACAGTGACTAGGGTCTTCGGGGTGACTTGATCGCTCGGTATGAAGTCCCAGCGACTGAAGGGAGTCTCACCGATAGATCATTGGGCTAACATAAGGGCTTCAGTAAGATGTCCCAGCAAGAATGGAAGGTCATGCCAATGGGGATACAACTGAAGTCATCGGAGTAGCTCAAGGCGATCGGTATGAAGTCTTGGCAACTTGTGAGGTCTTGCCGATGGAAAAGCCAACGTTTCAGTATGAATTGAACAGAGTCTTGCCGATAGTAAATGGTCATCGGTGTAACATATGATTTCGATAAGAACTCTCGGCGAAGGTGATAAGTCTTGCCGATTGGTGATTGAGGTGCTTGGTATGACTTAGGACCTTGGTATGAAGTCCTGGCGAAAGCGATAGGTCTCGCCGATTGGTGGATGCTTCAGAACAACACGAAGACTCGGTGGGAGGTCTTGGCAAGAGCGAAATGTTTTGCTGATAGTATGACTCTTCGGTGTGACTTAGGATATTGATATGTGGTCTCACCAAAGAGCGATAGTCTTGCCAAAAGGAAAACTGAAGTCGATACAACTTGTGAGCTCAGTAAAACGTCTTGCCGATGGAGAAACTCTTGCCGATAGAAATGCAATGGATGTCGATGGATTCAGTATGACTCATGGCATTCGCTATAACGTCTTGCTGACTGTTGGAACCTATGACGATATCAATGAAGACTTTGTGGCATCAGGGAGACACTGTTAGTGTCTCACCGATATTCCAACAAAGTTTGAACGCTTTTGACCAAATTGACTATCCTATGTGGAGTCTCGTGGACCAATCAGAGGAAGCGAATTTCAAATGGATGGCAGTTAGATTTTTGCAATAGTTGTGACGTTGGAGCTGAACTTCATGCAGGGAAAAATTAACACTCAAGAGGAAACTTTCTATGATGGGGTAATGGCGGATAAGGATGAACAAAGGAGAAAAATTAGGATGTGATAAGATTTAAAGGAGAGCATTCTAAGTTTGAATTGATGATCGGATTTGTTGAGAGATTTTATGTAAGAGATTGAACAGTGAATGAAGCTACTATGAACTGATACCAGAGAGTTGTATCTCTACATTGTATGTAATTATTTGTTACTGTAATACAAAGAGATTCAACTTGGTGTGGTGGGTTTTTTCTCGAAAGGGTTTTCCCACGTAAATCTATTGTTCATTGTCTTTGAGTATCTTCTCTGTTTCTGAAAATATTTCATGTGTGTCTCAATTGGATTGTAATTTGAAAATTAAAAGTATTGTCTTCTACTTCCCTGTGGTTTTGACGTTAGGAAAGTTGCTTCCTCACCTCTGCTTTCCTTTCAGTACTAAGTTGAGCTTGGATATGTATCATAATTCTGATGATGATATTGAGGATATGCCTAAGGTTCTTTATGCTAGTTTCATTGGTATTTTGATGTACATGCAATGGTTTGCACTAGACTAGATATAGCCCAAGCAGTGGGAGTTCTAAGCAAGTTTATCTCTAACCCTGGTAAAGAGCATTGGAATTTTGTTAAAAGGGTGTTTAGATATTTATGAGGTACTTTTGATTATTTTTTGGTTTATCATGGCACTGATAATGTGGTCAATTCATTAGATATGCAGGGATTTGTTGATGCAGACTGGGTAGGTGACTTGAATAGTTGAAGGTCCACTAGTGGGTATGGGGTGATCCCACAAAACTGGTTTACAATTTCTGGGAGATTCTATTTTTTGCTAAAATCACATATTTTTAGAAAATATAATGATTTAAGCCTTAAAAAATTCCATTTAAAACATTCCAATTGAAAAGGGTTTGATCAAACTACGTTAGATCAAACCCCGTTGGATAAAACCCCACCAGTTTTAAACCATACCTATAACAAAGTCTCCTTTACACCTATCAAAATGTTGATAAAAAACCACTTTTGATTTACCTTTTGAGGGATATCAATTCATTTAAATTTTTTTTTTAAAGTATTTAGTCCTTATTATAAGCTTCCCAAAAAGTATAATTTTAAATAAATTTAATTTAATTATTATATTTATTTTTTATTTCTTGTGAATGTAGGTTTTTCATCGAAAATCAAGCTCTTCGTTCTGCAAATGTGGAAAAATAGAAGATTATCAAAAAAAATAATATATATATATATAGGTGCACTAGATATTGAAGTCCTTGATCCAACAAAAAAAAATGAATTTCAATACATACAAAAAAATTTGTGTTATACGGTCTGCCTGTGTCTGAATTGTAATTGGTTTGACTTCAAAACTTGATTAAGGAAAACATATTCAATAAAACACTATGAAACCAGTTGTAAGCATTAGATATTGTTGTCACAAATCTAAGTTAAAAAAAAAAAAGAATTTAATCCTTCATGAAAAAAAAGTTGTGTTATACAGTGAGTGTCACTCCTTAAAAATGGTGTTTACTTAAAAAAACTAGTTTTCAAAGGAGATAGAAAAAGCAGTGCAATTTGATTCCAATTTTTTTGAAAAAAATATATTTAGAATCTATAGACAAAATGTCACAAATCACTAGTTTGCATCATCTTCAAATTCCTCATGGTTTAGCCACTATAGGTGCTCGAAAGTGAAGATTTAGTTAGAAAAATTCAGTTTAGTGTCCAGTTTGGCCAAAAATTGTAAACTAGTATTGTGGGATCACCCTATGTTTTTACTCTATTTGGAGTAGTGAGTTAGATGAGTAAAAGCAGCCTACGGTTGCTTTATCCACTACCAAAGTAGAGTATATGGCTGCTACCCATATTTCTAAGGAGGTAGTATGGTTACAAAGGTTGTGTACATGTATTGGTTTTGATTGTAATATTGTTTAGGTTAACTGTGATAGTCAAAGTGCAATTCATTTGGCTAAGAATCTAATGTATCATGCTCGAACTAAACATATTGATATTCAGTATCATTTTGTTCATGAGTTGATTGCTAATGGTCAGATTGAGCTAAAGAAAATTGACACATAGGAGAATGTTGCAAATGTTCTTACCAAACCTATGAGCACAAAGAAATTTACTTGGTGCAGGAAGGCCATTGCTACTTGTACCTAGTTGATTCCATGATAGTGTGATTCCCCTAGCTCTTGCAAGGTATTCAACAAGTGGGAGAATGTTGGGAATTAAAGTGTCTCAACCTTGGCAATTCATAAAGTTGTTTATTTATTATTACTTTAGTTTTTCCCACGAATAAATATCATTTATGTTATTAAATATTTGTGTTCCATAAAAATGGGCGTGAGATTTTGAGTTGGCACTTTTTCTACATGTCAGTGCCTTAAAAAATAAGTTATTAGTTGTCAAAAGATGCCCACTTAGTGGTATAATATGGAAAGCCTATTTTTAAGGATATTATGACGAATTCTATGACAACTATAAGGGCTAAAAGTGGGGGATATCATTTTGGACGTGACAATCATCTATGACACGCATAAGAGAATTTGTGCATAGTTATTGATGGCTTATGACACACGTAAGAGTGTCTTCTATTTTATAGGGATTCTTATGCCATCTTGTAAGAAGGTGTAATGTCATGTAAGAGACCATGTTTAGCATGTAAGGGGTCAAATGGATTTTTACCATGGTATTTTTGAACCTTGTTTTGACCCATGGTAATGTTTTATGGTGGTATTTTGAGCCCCCATGAGTATATATTGAGGGGTTGAGTTGGAGACACTATGAGAGGTTTTATAGGTACATAGATGTTGCTAAATTGAAGAGGAGTTAGAGTGATTGTATTGTGAAACACCATTGTTGTTAATACAACTATTCATCTCTTCTTTGTTGGAGATTTTTTTTTCCCAAAAGGATTTCTGCACGTAAACACTGTGTTATGTGTTGAGCTTTCAGTTCTTGCATTTCATTTTTATAGTTATTTAAATCTCCATATGGTTTACACTACATAATCTAGTTTATAGTAATTTATTAAAGCTTCCATTATAGCTATTCCTCTATGACTTTTTCTAACATCAATAAGATGAAATAAAGTTCATCAAACTAGTCCCATCAGGCATTCCAAAAATTTCTATCACCTAGAATATGTACCCTACTGAATCTTGAATCCAACTATCTTGTGAAACATGGGATGTATTAGGTCTCAAAAGTGCAAGTTTTTAAACCATAAGAGGGTGCCAATCTTTTAATACACCTTTAGCCCACGAACAAGTCAAACAAGGCTGATTACCTCCTATTCTTCAAGCTCTACCAAACCTAGGTGGGTGTACCTGAACAACAAGGAAGATTTACAATTGGATATGGTTCCTAGATTGAGCAATCTACTTACTATGGCACACAAAGGTGAAGTAGACACAGAGTTCTGATGGCTAATTTCTATTGAAAGTAGTTAAAAATTCAAGATTTTGAGTTGTATGTTGTATAAATTATCCTAAGCATGACCAGTGCCTACTCCTATTGGGTGAATGGAGTGAACGAGTGGATGGTGATTATGGAATGGATACAGAGTTGTAAGATAAGTAATCCTATTGTTCAACTTAACTCAAATTACTAGGCACTTTAGATGTCTGCACCTTGTGCAAACGTGCAAGTTTGTTTATTACAGTGCTCTTCTTTAATAATCCCAGTGATATCCCCTCAAGTTAATGTGAAAGCATGAAAGGAATTTTAATTCTTGAGTTACTGGAAACCAATCAAAACAATTTCTTTAGAAGGACTTTAATCCTGGGAAAGAACCAATTAAAGTAAATTATTTGAAAGGATTTTTAATTCACATCAACTAGAAACCAATAAAAGCATCCACATAGTAATAAAAAATGTGTCCCAATAAATCTTGCAGACTTAAATAACTTGAAAAGACCACTTTGGAGACAACAAAGTAATAGATAAGCATGATAATTGACATAGTAATTCAGCACTGAAAATGGATTATGATTTATAAATAGTTTGCTCCATTGTATTGCTTCAAAATGATATTACATTAACAACAAAAGTCTTTGACATGAGATGGATGAGTGTAAAATGTATATGAATGAAACCTACTACTACTGGCGGTGATAATGCAGATCCTAAATCTAATGATGATCCTTCTTGATATGATTTCATCGTACATATATACATTGTATTTTTAGGGTTGTGACCCTTCACTTGTTCCAGTGTAGCTCTTCATTTAATTTTAATTAATTTCCTTCAGAAAATTAAAAATAATTTAATCTTCATCATTATATCTCCATGAAAACAATTTTAGTGATTACCAAATCTTTCCTTTGCTGGCAATCTTCACTCTTCACCCATTAAAAATAATTACCCGCTTTATAACTCCTTTGGTGAAAATGTTTTCCCTCTTGGTGAAAGTTTTGTATTTAACTTGTGCATCTTCATTCAGAATAAAATACTCTTTGAGTAAAAATAATTGTTGGGAATAGGATGCCATTTAATTTCAATCCTAAACATATTTCATGTATCTCCCAAGTCATTGGAAAGTGTTCGCCAACACTAGGATTGGAAAGAGATTAAATTTGAATGAAATGAACATGTAAATTGGAATTTGTAATTAATTCTAAATGATAGGAACATGTGGGGATGCCCAAGAAGAGCTCCTACAAAATAGGAGCACATGGGACACCCACATGGGAGGTGGACACACCTTGAGTTTAGTTAACTATTTGAGGAAAGATAACACTTCAGTAATGCATTTAAAGATCCTAGAAGTTAGAAATTGACATTTACATGAGTGAAGCTCAGTTTAGTTTAGTTTAGTTATGGTTCAATTATATTTAGTTGCACGTAGTTAGTTTCAGTTGAATGCTAGTTGGCTTTAGTTAACTTGGAATGCATGACTAATGACTTGAGTTGCATGACATATAATAGGTGATACATTCAGTTAAGTGGGGATGATCAATCATGCATCATGTTTGCATGAATTGATGGAGAGATATGTTTTAGTTAACAGAGATTGACTTGGACCCATCTTGGGTGCCCAAGTTGAGATATTAGAGTTAGCAACTTTGCATGAGAAGATATTTTAAGGATCAGTTAAGTGGGGCCCATTCTTGGGCACCAAGTTTGAGGAGAAGCTTGGAAGATATATTCGTAATCAACGTTGAGTTAAGACTTTAGTTTGGGATGCCCAAATTGATGGACTTGGTTTGACATTGTTTTTCATGAAAGAACTCTACTTGCACAAGAATGGTGTAGATATTTGTGAGGAGCTTTATCCTCTTGTAATTGTCAACTCTTTGGAGTTTACAATGTTCACAATTGTCTATTTATTGCAGCAAGTTGAAGAGAGCTCTAAGAGAGTACTTTTGTGAAGCATGGCGTGGGATGTGTGGATTCTTGGACACATGAGAGTTTATTGTAGGTTTTGAAGAAGAATTTTTGAAGGAAAAAGAAGCATCTCAAGCAAGGATTGATAAATAATTATTGTAATCTTATTCTAAGGTTAAATAATACAAGCACTATTGATTCTGGCGGTGGAGTTTTTTCCCGAAAGGTTTTCTCCATGGTATATGTTGTGTCACTTCTATCTTCTGGTCTTATTCTTCTACAATCTTTTGTCTACTTCTACAATTGGTAATAATGAATCTAAACAGATTAATCATACAAAAATAATTTGTAACAAAGAACACTTAATTAGATCTACAACTACAATAGTTTTACAAGTTCAAAGCTACAATTTCACCTTCATTTTCAACATTTGGTATCAGAGCTAATGATTGGGTAGAGTTTGGGCCACCTTTCTCTTAAAAAGTTTGAAGGTTTTTTGGTTGTAGTGGGAGCTTTTACTATTGTGTTATTGCAGATTTGTAAAAGAAGTATGTTACAATGTATTTGGGCTGATGGTTGTAAGACCTGGTATGGCTTGCTCAATCCCTGAAAGGAAAGGCCTTGTAAGAGAGGAGTTATCCCAGGTGGTAAGGGGAGGGAAGTTGGGTTAAACTAGTTCTTTGGTTAGAGTTAGTGGATTAACCTTTAGTGGTCTTTAACACATGGTTTTGTGCTAGTTGAATTGGTTCATGGTTTTGGAGCTCATGGTTTTGAGCCCATGGTTTTGCATGTATGGATGATCTTCATTCAGGAGATGGTTATCACGATGTCATGGATAACTTGGTTAAATGTTTCAGTGGGAGCTTTTGATAGTGATGGTTTGATGTTTATCATGTTTCCATGTATAGCTTGGTATCATAGTTCAGTGGGAGCTTTGGTAGGATATGGTTATCTTCATGTGATTTGAAGAGGTTTTAACATCTTGTTTTATGGAGGACCCTTAGAGTCTTTGGTAAAGGTTTTATTGTTCTTCCTTTGGAGATGATGTAGTTCTTTTTGGTTTTGAGTATTAATCATTTGCTAGGAGCTTCATGATTATGTAGGTTGCATTTGAAGTTGGCATGGATTGATTGGTGGGTGCTTATGGATACTAGAGAGATTTGGGTTAGGCTAGATATTTCTTATGTTAAGAGATATATGTTGGAATGGTTGTAAGAAAAGCTTTTTCAACAATAAAGACCAAGAAGCCTACACCTGGAAATGGATATGAGTCCATCATAGACCTGATGAGAAGGTTGTTTATTGTATGCACGAGACAATATTGAATCCCACTCTTGGTCTACTCGGAAGGTAAAATGATCTAAGAGGTGTTGCCTTCCTGATTATTAGATGCATTATTAAGATGTAAATTGACTTCTCTTATGCATTGTTGTGAAGTAGATGCATGATTTTATTTATTTCCATTGTTTTCCTTGCAATCTTGAACTTGAGTTAGTTCTGAGGATTTGGGTAGGAGAGGTACAAGGGATAGTTAGTGGATTTGGGCATATTCCCTTTTGTTGTGGGAATGTTTGGATAAGTTTGATATACTTTCTATGAGAAGTTTACATCTAAGTTTTTTCATGTTTCATTATAAGTTGAATGGTTAGATGTTGATATCCTTTCAGTTTGGGAGTGTTGAAGGAGATCTTACTTTACACAGTTTGGCACATGTTAGTGTGGTATAAGAACATGGTTTGATTTGTAGGTTCTCTCTTTGTGGGAATAGTCTTCTTCTTGAAGGTTCTTGTGTTATGAGAGATGCATTTTGCATATCATTGTATGCTTCTTTAACACTATGATAGAGGAGTTAGCCACATCCTCTATGTGAAGTGCTATAGGAGGACTTGTTAATGTTGTGATCTTGTTTTTAGATTTGACATTACTTGTGCAGTGGGAGTTCTAGAAGGTATATGTGTTATGTATGAGAGGGGCACCTCTCTTGGACTGGTTACACTTTACTACAGTGAGTTAATTCAGAGTTTTTTTATCACATGTTTATGTGTGTTCTTACCTTGGAGTCTTATTTTGCAGGATGGTGGATATACAGGGACTTGTTTGCATATTTGGGTTGCTATGTTGATAGCATGAAGTTCTACCTATGACAGTTTTGGATGAGCTAGCGACTTGTTATGGTTGCTATTCCAATTTGGTATGAGTGTGGCAGTCACTCAAAGTATTTTGTTATCTTTTGAATTTGATGCTTGTGTTCATGAATAGATTGGTGTAGGTTTCAGTGATAGAAGAAATGGTTACAGAGACTTGAGAAAGGTATTGGTTCTTGGTGTAGGAAATCCATTGGCCTTGAGTCCTGTACTTGATTTATAAGAATGATTTCTTGTTTAGAATAATTGCAATGTATAATGTCAAGTGGGAGAATGTTGGGAATAGGATGCCATTTAATTGCAATCCTAAACATATGTCATGTGTCCCCTAAGCCCTTGGAAAGTGTTCCCCAACACTAGGATTAGAAAGAGATTAAATTCGAATGAAATAAACATGTAAATTGAAAATTTTAATTAATTATAAATGATAGGAATATGTAGGGATTCCCAAGATGAGCTCCTACAAAATAGGAGCACATGGGGTGCCCACATGGGAGGTGGGACACACCTTGAGTTCAGTTAACTGTTTGAGGAAAGATAACACTTCATTAATTCATGTAAAGATCCTAGAAGTTAGCAATTGACATTTACATGAGTGGAGTTCAATTCAGTTCAATCCAGTTTAGTTTAGTTTAGTTTAGTTTAGTTCAGTTCAGTTCAGTTGTGGTTTAGTTATCTTCAGTTGCATGTAGTTAGCTTCAGTTGAATGCTAGTTGAATTTAGTTGACTTGGAATGCATGACTAATGACTTGAGTTGCATGACAAATACTAGCTGATAAATTCAATTAAGTGGGGATGATCAATCATGCATCATGTTTGCATGAATTGATGGAGAGATATGTTTTAGTTAACATAGATTGACTTGGACCCATGTTGGGCTCCCAAGTTGAGATCTTGGAGTTAACACCTTTGCATGAGAAGATATTTTAAGGCTCAGTTAAGTGGGGCCCATTCTTGGGCACCAACTTTGAGGAGAAGCTTGGAAGATATCTTTGTAATTAACGCTGAGTTAAGACTTCAGTTTGGGATGCACGGTCTCAACTATAATAGCAACATTTACCGCTAAAAAACTTGTGTAAAGTTATTTGATGGTGTCTCATGAGTATTTCACTTGTATTTGGACCCTCCATTCTTGGTTTCTCTATCCTACCTCTTATTATATTGCTTCGCTTTTTCTTCCATCTTTTGTTATCATCTAATCAATAGAAAAAGTACAGAATTGGCATTGGGGCTTTTATTTATGAATCCAACCCAAATACCACTCTCTAATGTCTCCATAAAAGTTTTTCAAGCTAGTTAATAGATTGTCTCAAACTGTGTGGCCATACAATCACTTGATTTGGTGACACAACATAAACCTGACCTCCCCAACCGGTTAAACAATCACGGTCCACAGATGGCAATAAAGCCTATGAAATTTCCTCAAATAACTCCTATCGAGTTGTGTGAGAGTGTTTCCATCAAAGACATGCCATAGAAATGATGTTACAGATCGATATATTGTAGTGAAAAATATTGGTGTCCACCTTTTACTCTATTCTACTCGGGCTTCTCAACTCCCATATCCATGGACTGCACTACTCAATTCCTGCATACTCTTCCTCTAAATCATGACTTGTCTTTCAAAATAGTTCTAGTGATGTTGTGTAGTATTTCATTTCAAAAGAATCAAGCTCATATTTGTTTTTGGAATATGATGATGTTTCTATAAATGTCATCGAATTCCAATATGATGGTATTTTCTCATATATCAATCCTTTTCTCCCTCCTTTGTTTATTAGTCAACACCCTAGATCGTGTATATGAATGCATGGCCTGTGTTACATTTTTCTCTGAAACAAGCATTTTAGCAGTGCATGTGCTTGTTTCTCGGATGCCCCTTTCCCAGGTATTGCTTGATCATTGACTTAGGACCTTTATTTCATTATTTCCATATGATTTTTGCATTCTATCCTCGCTTGAATATCTTTTTGAAGAGTTGTGAGATTATGAGTGATAGTGATGAAGTTGCTTCTAACAAAGGCTCTCAAGAATGAACCTTCTTAAATGGATGATTCCTATGTAGCAAAAGTAGTGACATCTTTTCAACATAGATTTGCAAGTTGGAGATAGAATCCTTGTAATTAAACTCTCCTTCAAAGATACTTGATCTTAAAAATAACTATGATAGATCTCCTTCTTTGAATACCTTGTTTGTAGATAAGATTGTTACTATATTGAGGAATTTTGAGGACACAAATGGTAAATCGGTGATGATGTGTCTCCTCAATCTTCTTTCTAGCAAATCCATTATATGTGGTCATTGTGAGCCATCAAATGTCATCCCTTTGAGTAAATATGTAAAGCAACTTATATACCCATCTATATTCTCCACATTTTACATATATGTCAACCATGGTAGTTGTAAATATATTTCCATATGAGTTGCATTTGGTCCCATATTTTGTAGGACACAAGTTTTAATGACATTCTCAATGTTAATTTACGATGGCCAATCAATATAATGGAATGTGAAATCATATGATAGTCAATAATCATGAAAAGGGAGCTTATTATTGGCTACAAAATCTTACAAATACCAGTGATCTTCAAGTAAGACATGAGGACAACAAATGTGCACGCTAGATGACCAAGGGTGGTCTTCAAATTGTGGACAATGCTTATGTAAGGCAGTGACCTTTTTAGTCATTTAGAAAAATGCGTACATCATGCAAAGAGTGGAAGAGAAAGTGGACATAAAGCTTTGGTGAAGGACACTGATGAACAAGTCTTGACAATTTATAAGGGATTTTATTGTCTTAACAATCATAATGGGGCCAGAGGACAGTGATTTAACAGTAGCATATCTCAAAAGAAAGAGTGATAGTGAATGGAAGTCTATAGTTATGTGAAAATAATGCTAAGTTAAAACATATCTAAGGATTGAAAGGACAGTCCTATGCATAGGCATTCATGACGATATTTGGATGAGATTAAATATGCATGATAAATCATACAAAGTCACATACATTAGAGGTTGTCAATCAAGACTCCATGTTTCCTCTGATGAAGTAGACATCAACAACAAACCCTCAAAAGTAGGTAAATTGAGAAAATGCATCCTAAACTTGTATTGGGGAAGTCATCATAATTTTCCCCTTTTTTTTTTGACTTTTCTCACTGTGACAAAATAAGTCAGGTAACCTTAAGAATCAATGTGAAAAACTGATCAAAACTTCTCCTTGAGTCATGAAAATGTACCAACGTGTTGAGTTGTGAGAGGAGAGTATGCTCGTAAAATACTTGGTCATGAAGTTATTAGGAATGAAAATTGTTAACAATCAAAATAGCCCACTCAACCCATTCTAAAAACCGCTCTTGTTAAAGCCAATTGAAACTCACCATTTTGCTATTTTGTAAAAATATCAAATGTGATGTTGAGAAGCTACCCCCCTGGATGCTAGTTCATTTAGGTAAAATGAACATGTGTGCAAGAGGTTTTTTCATCATTTTATTTTCTTCACCAAATATCAAGCATCAAATTTGACCATTTTGCAGCTGTTCTGGAAATGCAGTCTTCAAACTGGGTGAAACCTATTTGGTTTTGGTTTTAAAAAATATCAAACGAAATGCTAAGGATCTAAAAATTTTCATTAAGGCACATTAAGGTGGGGAGAATCCGTGACACCAATTGGTTTTTCATGATATTATTTCGATTGCTTAATATTGGCCTCCAAGTTGGTCACTTTGATAGAGTTTACTGTGTAGACAACAAACCTTCGCAAAACCCTTCAACTTGGCATTTTGAAACTTTGGAAAATTAGATCATAAGGAGCTGAAATTTGGTAGAGACACTCACATATGGTAGATGAACACATCTGCGAAGTGATTTGTCATGAAACTAAAGAGGCTTTAAGTTGTGATTTTCTGAAGTAGGCACTTGAGGTAGTTTTTACAAATGCATTTTTGAGTGTTGAAATCCATTTTTTTGTTATGGGAACTTGAAATTTTGCAAAAAATGGTAGGGATTTTTAGGTTCCAACAGTAACTCATGTGTGGGGATGTATGCCCCTTGTGGGAATAGCAAGAATTGAGGTCTTTGGGAGAGCAGACCGAACGCCTTGTCCATTGGGCAACAGACTCAAACTCTTTTATGTCATGAACTGGTATGATTTTGAAAAAACCAAACCACAGCTAATGGCACAAGGCCACCAAAAAAGAAAGGTCCTTATTTTCCTCTAGCGTACACCTTGTTCTGATATGTTTTCATCAAGTTCCTCTTGAGAATATTCATGCAATTTTCCCTGCTATATCCATTGCCATTGGAAATTTTCAAAATAACACCACCTTCAACACTGCTCATATTTCCTTTTTCATTCTTTGATTCATACTTAGGCATAATTTGAAAATTGTTACTATCATGTGACGAACTCATGCCCCATTCATTACACCAAGAAATTTTATTCTTAATGCCAAATTCTTCACCATTTTGGTCATTGTCATGCATCATAAAATAGTCTCCCAGCTAAACTAAAATTTGAAAATTTTCACAGCTGAAGTCATTAAGTCTCACTTCATCATAAGTTTGCATAGATGATCTAAATTTATCATATGGGTTTTGATGCAAACTATGTAGATAACTTGTAAGTGTATGGGAAGAGAAACAATTGTACTCGTTCATGCTACCCAGTTCATTATCTAAATGCTTCTCACATGGTTCTAAGAAATCTGCCACATAAACAACTTCTAAGATAGATTCATCTGAGATATTTTCATCATCTTCCATATCATCAATTGGTAGTAACATCAACTTCTGATCAATACATTCATCATTATGTATATTTGAACCAATTGATGCTGGACATGTATTATCCATGATGTTTGAATCAATGCCATTCTCAAAGATCTTTGATTATGTTTTATATATTCCTTCTTGAATTGAGGAAAGCATAGAATCTTGATTTGTTGCAAGAGTTCCCTCATCCTTGTCACACAAATTACTTTCCTTATCAAAGAGAATGTATGTTGGGGATGAAATTTCTGAATCATTCTTATGTGTGTATTTATGATACTCCATTGCCAACAAATCTGAAATTTGTTCACTGTTGAGTGGACATGCCTCTTCATCCATTTCATTTTTGTTGTATTCTTCACTTTTTTCATCCTCAAAAAGTGGTACTTTAGATGCATTGATCTCATATTCCTTTGCTTCACAAATTGGTACATCATCCTGATTATCAGAAAACACTTTATCCTCATCATAAAGTGGATTTGAATACACATGAAACTCATGTTCTAGAACACCTTGGAAAAATATCATTTGATCTTCTATCTTTTCATCATACAATGGGTTTGAAAAAAATTGAAAACCATTTTCAAGTGTACAAACCTCTTCTTCATCAAATGTGTCTTCATGGTACTCAACTACAACTGGATGTGTTATTTGCTCATTGTCAAATGCACTTCCACTTTCCATTGCTTCTTCCTCCTGATCTCCATAAGAGTTGCAAGAATCACTTGATTGCACATCCACATGATTGTCATCAAAATCTAGATCTTCAATGGATTCTTCATAACATGCACTATTCTCACAGTCACAATTTGTTATGCAGGAGATACCTTCTTCATCCTCATCATGTAGGCTATCATAGCAGTTATTTTCACTTGCACACTCATCCTTTATAGATTGATCACAATTACTACCCTCTTCATTGTTGTAAGGAAAGCTGCCCCCTTTTGTTTCATTTGCTGATGCATCATTGTCAATTCCATGACAAAGCATACATGGTTGCACCTCCACTTGATCTAAATCATGGCTGGTATATTCCTCTAGCAGCATGTTTCCAACAATACCTTTGATACTGCAGTCATCCTCCAAGGTGGAAAATTGGTCTTCAATAACTTCATCTTCATTCAAGTCTGAAGTATCATCAATGTTGAGAATTTCACTTGCACCTAATTCTTCTATTGGCTGCATTATTTGATCAATTTCTCCATCTTCATCAATGATGTCACCATTGTGCTCACTATTGATAACATCCTCATGCTTAAATTTCTCTATGAATCCAACCATTTCATACACCTGGTTGAAAGTAACTAGTTTCCATGACTTGGCCCATTTGTCTGAATGAGGCACATATATTTTCATGAATGTTTCAATGCATATGGATTTATCAGGCCTAATATTAATAGGAATTTGCATATAGATATCCAACATTCTTTTGAACAAAGAAAATTTGGATTCCCTAAATTTACTTTGATTTCCCTTTTGAAAATACTCATCATTCTTCTCTTTAAACTGGTACATGAACTTGTTTTCCAAATCATTCCATGAAGTTATGCAAAGCATAGGGAGACTACAAAACCAATCTTTAGCATCATTTTCTAATGTTCCCACAAAAATCTTCATGATAAGATCCTCTTTATTGATTTTCCAGTTCACTATTAAATCATTGAAGTGTTGTAGGTGCATATTTGTTGATTCTGATTTGCATCCACTAAATTTTGGCAAATGGTTTTTAACATACAAAGGAGGATAACGATTTGAATAACCCTGAATGTTTCTAAAATCAAGTGGCTTGTGCATTGCAAGATCTACTACCTTCAACTGGAAATTTATTCCTTGCCATTCTATGTCTTCTTGTAGACTCTGATTGACATTGCCAAGAGGGCTGATATTGCTTTGTAAATTTTGACACGAAGTTTGGTATTGATAATTCCCACCATATTGATTATATTTATGATCTTGGTAGCTCACTAATCTTTGACCAAGAGGGACATGATAAGTATTTATTTGATTTGATGATTGTGGTGCATAATTGTCCTACTATGAATGATGTGCATTTCCCCCATTTCTAAAATTTGCAATTGCACCATAATGTGCATGGGACAAGGAATAATTGTTATACATACTTCAGATTGTGATCTTTATTTCTAGCTGGCAATGTTGTGGTTTCAAACTATTTTCTATATTCTTCATCAAATTTTCTTTTTATAGAGTCGTCACCTACTTTTCCCAAAAGTAGGAAAATGAAATGGATTTTGAAATTGTTCTTGATTTACGCCAACATAATCTCCTTATTCAACAATATGGAAGTAATTACCCAAATGTGAAATTTTGGTTGAAAATCAATTTCCAAATTTGATTGACTCTTTAAATGGATAGGCTGGAATCGAATTTCTTGAAGTTTCTCCCTAGCGGAGTCGCCAATTTATTAGGTCTCAAAAGTGTAGGTTTTTAAACCATAAGAGGGTGTCAATCTCTTAATACACCTTTGGCCCACGAACGAGGTAAACAAGGTTGATTACCTCCTATTCTTCAGGCTCTGCCAAAACTATGTGAATGTACCTGAACAACAAGGTATATTTACAATTGGATATGGTTCCTAGATTGAGCAATCTACTTACTATGGAACACGAAGGTGAAGTAGATGCAGAGTTCCCATGGCTAATTTCTATTGAAAGTAGTTAAAAATTCAAGATTTTGAGTTGTATGTTGTATAAAATATCCTAAGTATGACCAGTGCCTACTCCTATTGGGTGAATAGAGTGAACGAGTGGATGGTGATTATGGAATGGATACAGAGTTGTAAGATATATAATCCTATTCTTTAGATTAACTCAAATTACTGGGCACTTTAGATGTCCGCACCTTGTGCAAACGTGCAAGTTTGTTTATTATAGTGCTCTTCTTTAATAATCCTAGTGATATCCCTTCAAGTTACTATGAAAGCATGAAAGGACTTTTAATTCTTGAGTTAATGGAAACCAATCAAAACAATTTCTTTAGAAGGACTTTAATCTTGGGAAAGAACCAATTAAAGTAAATTATTTGAAAGGATTTTTAATTCACATCAACCATAAACGAATCAAAACATTCACACAGTAACAACAAAATGTGTCCTGATAAATCTTGCAGACATAAATAACTTGAAAATACCACTTTGGAGACAACAAAGTAATTGATAAGCATGAGAATTAACATAGTAATTGAACACTAAAAATGGATTACGATTTATAAATAGTCTACTCCACTATATTGCTTCAAAATGATATTACATTAACAACAAAAGTCTTTGATATGAGATGGATGAGTGGAAAATTTATATGAATGCAACCTACTACTACTGGTGGTGATAATGCAGATCCTAAATCTAATGATGATCCTTCTTGATATGATTTCATCGTACATATATACATTGTATTTTTAGTGTTGTGACCCTTCACTTGTTCCAATGCAACTCTTCATTTATTTTTAATTAATTTCCTTCAAAAAATTAAAATACTTTAATCTTCATCATTATATCTCCCTGAAAAAAAATTTAGTGATTACCAAATCTTTCCTTCGTTGACAATATTCACTCTTCACCCGTTAAAAATAATTACTTGCTTTATAACTCCTTTGGTGAAAGTATTTTACTTTGTATTTAACTTGTGCATCTTCATTCAACATAAAATACTCTTTGAGTAAAAATAATCTCCCATTACAAAGCTTTAAATTGTCCTTTAATTTCCTCCATGAATTTTTTTTACTCTCAATCAGTAAAATATTCTCTAGGAAAAATAATTATTTCTCCCTTGGTAAAAATACGTCATCTTGCATTTACCCGTATGCATCTTTACCCATTTTGAAAAACATTATTTGAATAAAACAATCACCCATTCTTTAATCTTTCTGATGAAAATGCCCCCCTTTGAGTGAAAAAATATTTTCACCAATCACAAAAGTGGTATTCACCATATAATATTTTACTGCTTTTACCATCACAAGGGAATTTGAACTTTTAATAAAATACTATTTTACCTTTCCATCATGACTTTTTCTTTTTTCCCTATTGATGGGACTTGGAGTATCGAGAGACTTTAAACAATGTCTTGTTGATACCTTTATCTCTCTTTGATGATCTTCTATTCCTCTCTTGTTAACACATTGGGATGTCAAAGTGACATTTAATATTCTCTCTCTGACAAGATAAAGTTTCTTTGATATTTTGTTCATTTTAAGGATTTCTTCTTTGGCTTACATGATTCATTTTTCTAAACAGGAACCATCACCATAGCTGCAGGAGTACTTTGGTGAACAAAACCAACACTCGTGATATCTTCTCAATGCCTGAATCATCATGAAGGCCCGTTTTACTAGTATTTCTGCCACCTTCTCCAAGTATGAATGAACATCAGGAATATCTTCAGTAAAATAATTAATTAAATTCTTAGCAAGAGAATGTAACCCAACCTTTTCTCTCGCAGTCTTCATGAATTGCACATAGCGTGGTAGTGCACTAGCATCATCGGGATCGATAGAGATCTTTTCCTTTTCCTAGATACTTAAAGCTAAAACTTCTTCGATCTTGAGAAATGTATCCTTCAAGAATTCATCTTCTTTAAGTGGTGGAATAAGAACTACTGAAAAAGCAAACCAGTATTGTTGATCTGCCTTGACATATGTCCTGCACGGTCACAACTATAACATTGGCATTTACCTCTAAGGAACTTGTGTAAAGTTATTTGATGGTGTCTCATGAGTATTTCACTTGTATTTGGACCCTTCGTTCTTGGCTTCTCCATCCTACCTCTTATTATGTTGCTTCACTTTTTCTTCCATCTTTTATTATCATCTAATCGGTAGAAAAACTACAAAATTGGTGTCAGGGCTTTTATTTATGAATCTAACCCAAATACCACTCTCTAATGTCTCCATAAAAGTTTGTCGAGCTATTTAATAGATTATCTCAAACTATGCAGCTGTACAATCACTTGATCTAGTGACACAAAATAAAACCTGACCTCCCCAACTACTTAAACAATCACGATCCACAGATGGCAATAAAGCCTGTGAAACTACTTCAAAAAACTCCTATTGAGCTGTGTGAGAGTGTTTCCCTTAGAGACATGTCGTAGAAATGATGTTGCAGACCGATATACTGTAGTGATAAGCATTGGTGTCCACCTTTTACTCTATTCTACTCAAGATTCTCATCTCCCATATCTATGGACCACGCTGCTCAATTCCTATGTACTCTTCCTCTAAATCATGACCTGTCTTTCGAAATAGTTCTACTGATGTTGCGTAGTATTTCATTTCAGAAGAATCGAGCTCATATTTGTTGTTGGAATATGATGATGTTTCTATAAATTTCATCAGATTCCAATATGGTGGTCTTTGCTCATATAGCAATCCTTTTCTCCCTCCTTTTTTTATCATTCAACACCCTAGATCGTGTATATGAATGCATGGCCTATGTTACATTTTTCTCTGAAACAAAATTTTTAGCAGTGCTCGTGCTTGTTTCGTGGATACCCCTTTCCCAGGTATTGCTCGATCATTGACTTAGGACCTTTATTTCATTCTCGCCATGTGCCTTTCACATTCTATCCTCGCTTGAATATATTTTTGAAGAGTTGTGAGCTTATGAGTGATAGTGATGAAGTTGCTTCTGACGGGGGATCTCAAGAATGAACCTTCTTAAATGGATGATTCCTATGTAGAAAAAGTAGTGACGTCTTTTCAACATAGATTTGCAAGCTGGAGACAAAATCCTTGTAATTAAACTCTCCTTCAAAGATACTCGATCTTACAAATAACTCTGATAGATCTCCTTCTTTGAATACCTCGTTTGTAGATAAGATTGTTACTATACTGAGGAATTTTGAGCACGCAAGTGGTAAATCGGTGATGATGTGTCTCCTCAATCTTCTTTCCAACAAATCCATTATATGCGGTCATTGTGAGCCATGAGATGTCATCCCTTTGAGTAAATATGTAAAGCAACTTATATACCCATCTATATTCTCCACATTTTACATATATGTCAACCATGGTAGTTGTAAATTTGTTTCCATGCGAGTTGCATTTGGTCCCATATTTTGTATAAAGACACAAAAGTTTTAATGACATTTTGAATGTTAATTTATGATGGCCAATTAGTATAATGGAATGTGAAATCATATGACAATCAATAATCATGAAAAGGGAGCTTATTATGGGCTACACAATCTTACCAATACTAGTGATCTTCAAGTAAGACATGAGGACAACAAATCTGTGCAGTAGATGACCAAGGGTAGTCTTCAAATTGTGGACAGTGTTTATGTAAGGCAGTGACTTTTTTAGTTATTTAGACAAATGCGTATATCATGCAAAGAGTGGAAGAGAAAGTGGACATAAAGCTTTGGTGAAGGACATTGATGAACAAGTCTTGATAGTTTATAAGGGATTTTATTGTCTTAACAATCATAATGGGGCCAGAGGATAGTGATTTAACAGTAGCATATCTCAAAAGAAAGAGTGATAGTGAATGGAAGTCTATAGTTATGTGAAGATAATGCTAAGTTAAAACATATCCAAGGATTTAAAGGACAGTCCTCTCCATAGGCATTCATGATGGTATTTGGCTGAGATTGAATATGCATGATAAATCATACAAAGTTATATACATTAGAGGTTGTCAATCAAGAATCCATGTTTCCTTTGATCAGGTAGGCATCAACAAGAAACCCTTAAAAGTAGGTAATTTGAGAAAATGCATCCTAAACTTGTATTGGGGAAGTCATCATAATTTTCCCCTTTTTTTGACTTTTCTCACTATGACAAAATGAGTTGGGTAGCCTCTAGAATCAATGTGAAAAACTAATCAAATCTTCTCCTCGAGTCATGAAAATGCACCAACATGTTGAGTTGTGATAGGAGAGTATACTCATCAAACTGTTGGTCATGGAGTTATTAGGACTGAAAATTGTTAACAATCAAAGTAGCCCACTCAAACCATTCTAAAAACTACTCGTGTTAAACCGAATTGAAACTCACCATCTTGCTATTTTGTAAAAATATCAAATGTGATTCTAAGAAGTTGTCCCCCTACATACTAGTTCATTTAGGTAAAATGAACATGTGTGCAAGAGGGTTTTCCATCATTTTATTTTCTTCACCAAATATCAAGCATCAAAGTTGACCCTTTTGCAGCAGCTCTAGAAATGTAGTCTTCAAACTAGGTAAAACCCATTTGGTTTTGGTTTTTTAAAAATATCAAATGAATTGCTAAGGCTCTAAAAATTTGCATGAAGGCACATTAAGGTGGGGAGAATATAAGACACCAATCATTTTGTCATGAAAATCTTTCAATTGCTTAATATTGGCCTCCAATGTTGGTCACTTTGACATTTTATTGTGTAGATAGTATACCTTCATAGATCTCTTCAACTTGGCCTTTTGAAAGTTTGGCAAACCATATCATAGGGAGCCAAAATTTGGTAGAGACACTCACATATGGTAGATGAACACATCTGCAAAGTGATTTTGCATGAAATTGAAGAGGCTTTAAGTTGTGATTTTTTGAAGTAGGGACTTGAGGCAATTTTTACAAATGCATTTCTGAGTGTTGAAATCCAATTTTTTGTTATGGGAACCTAAAATTTTGTGAAAAATGGTAGGGATTTTTAGGTTCCAACAGGATGACCTCTCGAGTTGTGGGACTCATGAAACTTGATGTCAGCCTCTGATTAAAGGGTGAATTCCCCTTGGTAAATCACCTAAAAAACTAACTCTAACTAAAGAACCTTTCAAGGAAAAGAGACGAGAAAGATCTAATAATATAAATCTAAAATAGAAAATGAAGGTGATACACTAAATATAGTAGATTTCTACTTCATTTCAATAGCACAACCTATGAATCTCAATCTAAAGCTTCACACAGTAATTTGCAACAATAATTTGGAGGTAAACTTAGAACAACAATGAAGGAGTCATAAGATTCACAATAATACCTAATTTTCTTTCATACAAAAAGAAAATTGAAAAAATAGAGGCAAAAATATTGATCTTTGAGTCATTGAAGGTTGCTACAATGACTATTTTCTAGAAAAGCAATAAAATATTACATCATAAACATACAATCAACCATTATTTTAGAGTGAAACAAGGTTGGAGATGCAATCAATGAAGAAAATTACAGAAGTAGAGACCTAATTTTGACTAAAAAAAATTAAAGGACTGAGTGTCACTTTGTCACAATAAACTTTTCTAATACATTTGAACAAACATAAGCCTCTTATTTATAGATTTTTGAGAGCCTAAAGTCAAAAAATCATGTCGATTTAGATATTTTTCTGATGAGTTGTCATTCTTATCCTCTGAGGATAAGATTCACCTTTTTGCTTTACAAGTTGTCAATCTTATCCTATGATTTTTCATCCTTATCCTCTATAGATAAGATATTTGTAATCCTTATCCTTTGTGGATATGATATTTGTAATCTTTACCCTTTGTGGATAAGATATTTTTCAATCCTTATCCCTTGTAGATAAGATATTTTTCAATCCTTATCCTTTGTCCCCATGTGAAAACTATCATGTGTTGCTCCATCGCCCTAATGGTGTTCACAAGGTCCCCATGAAGGTGAGAGCCTCGTGCATCAACAACAATCCACATGGCCATAGTGATGACCAACAACCGTTGAAGTAGGGGGACCACCATGCTTCCCTGCTTGAACCAACAGATGTAGATGTGACTAGTCTCCTCGCCACCATCATCATGACCCAGAAAATACTAGACTCCCTCTGCCCGCTCTCGTGCAGAGCGTGTTCCATCTATCATCACCCACTATCTTTGGATGGGAGACCGAGGATGCGGTATATGTCCTCTAGGGTGATGGTCATCTCGTGCTGCTGGGAGGTGGAAGGTGGATGTGGTGGAACTCCACTACTCCATCAATTCCATGAGCATGTGATCATCGTAAAGCATCTCAGGCATAGTGTAGATGTGCCACAAACTGACCTGTTGTAGAAGCATCTCCTTATCGTCCAATAGGTGTCGAACCTTGGCCTAGACGAGCATAACACCCACCCACCAGGATGCTCTCTGATCTTTGGGTAGTCCTACGAAAAAGTGAGAAAAGACCTAGATCAATATACTAGGCATGGAAATTGTATCTTAAACATCAAAAAATTTATCTCTAGTGCCTCTATGACGTAGGCGTGCCACGTAGACATTTTCACAGTGTGATGTCGTCTGAGGTTTGTCATTAAAGTTGGACTAGATGCCAGTGCACCTGGTGGACTCCAACACACACATAGGTCCCTAGCACACTAGAGAGACTCCAACACGCGAGAGGGATGAATACGTGCATGTTGGACATGTGCACTGTGATTTCATCCTAAGCCTAGCTAAAATCTTAAAAAACACATAAAAAACAAGCTTTGAAGAGTCACTTGGTCCACCTTAAGACCCTTGATGACATCCTATCATAGCTGGTTCAATCTGGGCTCCATGTATTCTCATCTATGTGGAATTTTGTTGATTTTTCTCTCACAAAATTCAACAAAACTCATGCGATGAATAGTAAAAATGACCCTACTAGGGGCCTACCTGGGTATATATAGGCCCTGTGGGGGCCATTTTTCCTGATGATCATGGTACCCCTGTTTTCCTTGATTTTTCCCCACCAAACTAGGGGAAAACTCAAGAGGGGGCATATAGTCACCTCTTTACAATATTTTTCTTCCAAACCATCAAATTTGTTCTTGATTATTCTTCTCACCTTGGTAGCTTCCTCCAAATTTTTTGGTCTAACTTAAAATTTGAGTTTTTATAGAATCAAATTTTGTGCATGTTTTCACAAAAAATGTTGTATGTTCACCGAGTTTGATTGCTAGGGGCATCTTTAGTACCTTCCAGCTCAACCTCTACGCCCTCTACAGTATCCTTTTGGCATGCAAATCTATAAAATTTTCAAGTTTGTGTCTTTGTTTCCTTTTCTACTTTAGTGTAGCTGATTTTTCCCAAAATTGAGCCAACTAAAGTGGGGGTTGTAGTGTAGAAAAATGTATCTCTTTACATTTTCACACTTAAAATTGGGCTTATTTATGCCTTAGTTGGTCCTATTTTGCATCCACAAGCCTAATTAAATACATTTTTCTAAGGATAATCTCGACATTTAACAAATGAAAAATCATAATTTAATGTTTTTGGATATGAATGCATGCAGTACATCGGATTGCTGTGCAGTTTCTCCCTCGACGTCCTAGAACGGTCTCGGCATCGGACGAAACTCGCGAACAGGGGCGGCACTGGTAGCCGTTCGGAAATCGTCCATGTCGTGCCCAAGTAGGGGATTTCGACGGAGACACTGCACAGGAATCCCTTGTACTGCATGAGTCCCTTAGGATGGTGTGCTCCTTTTTCTCCACGTTACAAATTTTCCTCCTCCTCCTTGCGTCCTACCAACCACAGATTGATCTACTAAAAACTTTGGCTCCACCCCGAAAACCCATTTTAAATTGTTAGTCTTCACCAAATTCAAGATCCCACTTTTCTTCCCACCCAGGACACCTGATTGCTATGCAGTGGGCTCGCGTAAGGTTTTCGACATATGGTGCATTTCCGTGAAACGGATCGGCACTGGTAGCCTTTTCAATTGGTCCATATGTCGGTTTCTATAGTAGGCGAGCCCCTGTTTAGCCTTTGGGATTGTTTTATATGCACCCGACCGTTAAATGTTGGGCTCTTTTGGCATCTCGCGACGGGGGTATGGTTTGGACGCATCTCGGGAAGTGATCGGCACTGGTAGTCGATCCTGACTCGTCCAAATTGGCTTCAGGAAAGAGATTCCTTTGGGGCCCTCTGTTTAACTCTCCGGTCGCTTATGATTGTTCTCTCCATTCTGTACCCTTCACAAATTTTTCTTCTTATTTTGCGCCTATCAACTACACAACGCTCTATTAAGACAATCGGCTCCATCCCCAAAATGGTTTCAAATTGTTACTCTTCACCAAATTCAAACTCCCACTTGCCTTCCTATTAAGGACACCCGATTGCTATGCAGTGGGCTCTCGTATGGGACTCGACATTGGACGCATTTGCGGGAAACGGATTGGCACTGGTAGCCTTTTCAAATCGTCCATATGCCGGGTTCTATAGTAGGCGAGCCCCTGTTTAGCCTTTGGGATTGTTTTGTATGCACCCGACTGTTAAATGTGTAGGCTCTCTTGGCGTCTTGCAACGGGGGTATGGTTTGGGCGCATCTCGGGAAGTGATCGGCACTGGTAGTCGATCCAGACTCATCCAAATCAGCTTCAGCAAAGAGATTCCGTGGGGGCCCCATGTTTAACTCTCGGGTCGCTTAGGAGGGTGTGATCCTTTTTCTCCACATCACAAATTTTCCCTCTCCTTCTTGCGCCCTACGAATTACACAACGCTCTACTAAAACCGTCAGATCCTCCCCGAAAATCCATTTTAAATTGTTATTCATTAGCAAATTCAAGATCCCACTCTTCTTCCCACCAAGGACACCCGATTGCTATGCAGTGGGCTCTTGTAAGGGTCTCGACATTGGTCGCATTTGCGTGAGACGGATCGGCACTGGTAGCCTTTTCAGTCCCCGTCCATATGTCAGGTTCTATAGTAGGCGAGCCCCTGTTTAGCCTTTGGGATTTGTTTTATATGCACCCGACTGTTAAATGTTAGGCTCTCTTGGCGTCTCACAATGGGGGTATGGTTTGGACGCATCTCGGGAAGTGATCGGCACTGGTAGTCGATCCAGACTCATCCAAATCGGCTTCAGGAATGAGAGTCCCTGGGGGCCCTCTATTTAACTCTCGGGTCGCTTATGATGGTTTGCTCCATTCTGTCCCTTTCACAAATTTTCCTGGTCCTTCTTGCGCCCTACCAACTACACAACGCTCTATTAAGACAATCGGCTCCATCCCCAAAATGGTTTCAAATTGTTACTCTTCACCAAATTCAAACTCCCACTTGCCTTCCCAGCAAGGACACCTGACTGCTATGCAGTGGGCTCTCGTATGGGTCTTGACATTGGACGCATTTGCGGTAAACGGATTGGCACTGGTAGCCTTTTCAATTCGTCCATATGTCAGGTTCTATAGCAGGCGAGCCCCTGTTTAGCCTTTGGGATTGTTTTGTATGCACCTGACTGTTAAATGTGTAGGCTCTCTTGGCGTCTTGCAACGGGGGTATGGTTTGGGTGCATCTCGGGAAGTGATCGGCACTGGTAGTCGATCCAAACTCGTCCAAATTGGCTTTAGCAAAGAGATTTCGTGGGGGCCCCATGCTTAACTCTCGGGTCGCTTAGGAGGCAGTGCGATCCTTTTGCTCTACATCACAAATTTTCCAGCTCCTTCTTGCGCCCTACCAACTACACAACGCTCTACTAAAACCGTCGGCTCCTCCCCGAAAATCCATTTTAAATTGTTACTCGTCACCAAATTCAAGATCCCACTCGTCTTCCCACCAAGGACACCCGGTTGCTATGCAGTGGGCTCTCGTTAGGGTCTCGACATTGGGCGCATTTGCGTGAGACGGATCGGCACTGGTAGCCTTTTCAATTCGTCCACATGTCAGGTTCTATAGTAGGCGAGCCCCTGTTTAGCCTTTGGGACTGTTTTATATGCACCCGACTGTTAAATGTTAGGCTCTCTTGGAGTCTCGCAACTGGTGTATGGCTTGGACGCATCTCGGGAAGTGATCGGCACTGGTAGTCGATCCGGACTCATCCAAATCAGCTTCAGGAACGAGATTCCGTGGGTGCCATCTGTTTAACTCTCGGGTCGCTTATGGTGGTTTGCTTTGTTCTCTCGGCTTCACAAATTTTCCTGGTCCTTCTTTCGCCCTAACAACTACACAACCCTCTATTAAGATAATCGGCTCCTTCCCCAAAATCGTTTCAAATTGTTACTATTGACCAAATTCAATCTCCCACTTGCCTTCCCACCAAGGACACCCGATTGCTATGCAGTGGGCTCTATAGTTAAGCAATTCGTCCATATGTCGGGTTCTATAGTAGGCGAGCCCCTGTTTAGCCTTTGGGATTGTTTTATATGCACCCGACTGTTAAATGTGTAGGCTCTCTTGGCGTCTTGGAACGGGGGTATGGTTTGGACGCATCTCGGGAAGTGATCGGCACTGGTAGCCGATTCGCACTCGTCCAAATCGGCGTCAGGAAAGAGATTCCGTGCGAGCCTCTGTTTAACTCTCGGGTTGCTTAGGGGTTTGCCCTCCATCTTTCTCCCCATTAGAAACTTTCCCGCTCCCACTTCTCCTTGCCAACTACACAACGCTCTACTAAACTGCCCGGTTCCACCGCCCCCCTCGCCCCAATCATTTCAAAGAGTTAACCCCCTTCCAATTTTCTCTCGCTCAAAAAAACTGCAACATCCCTGCCGTCCCACTTGAAATCCCATCCTCACTGTCACAAGGACGCCCGATTGCTATGGTAGGGGGCTCTTCTACATTTTTTGAGGGGTCTCGACATTGGATGCATCTTGGGAAAGGGGTCGGCACTGGTAGTCGGCTCCAAACTCATCAATGTCGGGCTCCAATTGGATTGTTGGGAGCCCTCTTTTAGCTCTTGGGGTGTCTCTGAATGGCGCACTCTGCCCACGACAGCCGATCGCAATGCTTGGTCGCTCTCTTGCAGTCTTGGAACAGTTTGGAAAGTTTGAAAGCGGCGCGATGTTCTCTCTGCGAAGAGTGGCATGATGATTGTTGGGGCAATTCGAGTCAGTCGTAGCTTTGGCCTCGGGCCACTGAGACGGCTGCCCGGTTTCCTACACACGAGTCTCATGTCCGCCCAGTAACAGACTTGACAACATGTAATCGGTCTTATTCTCGATTGTTCCTGGAGGCAATCTTCGGAGCTTTTGGATTTAGACCTATCACCCGAATTCTCCTCTCTTGAG
>VDFB02000007.1:137859508-137969508 GCA_007258455.2 Sequoia sempervirens | reverse complement strand
GTTGTGAGTGCAAAATCAAAGTGTTTGAGAGTATGAGAGCTTGAATTTGAAAATGAGAATGCAAGTTATGTTTTGAATGAGAGAAAATCTTCCACTTTAAGGGAATAATCTCTAGAGAATTCGATGGTCAAGATTTTGCCAACATGGGCAAGATGAAGGGTTGTGGTGAGTTGAAGACTCACAAGCCCTCACATCTTGCCATGTAGAGGATGAAGTGTTACAAGGACAAATTTGTTAGAAAAATTACATGTGAGGTGGAGGTACTTGCAAGTACCTTGGGATGGGGAGAAGATTTACTCAAAAAGGAACTTCTTGTCCCTATCTGGGAAGGATGTTGACATGTGAGGAATTTTAGAATTCTTCACACATCATCATAGGGAAGAGAGAAGTTGTTGGAGGAATAAATGTGAATTTTAAATTCACATGATTGGAATGGAAAAGTGGTTGGAGGAATAAATGTAAATTTTAAATTCACATGATGAGAAGCACCTTGTGGATAAGACAAGGTCCTTATATAGAAAGTTGAAAAGTACCTTGTGGATAAGACAAGGCCCTTATAAAGGAAGCCTTTGTCCCATGTGACTGATGTGAGAAGTGAGAGAATTTAGAATTTCCCAACAACTTGCATGGGAAAAAGAAATGCATTGAATGAATAAATGCAAATTTTAAATTCACATGGATAAGAGGTCAAGGCTAAAAAAATAAAGCACTTATGAAAGGTTGACTTGGAGGACATGCCAAAGATGGCATGCGATTAAATAAAGGTTGTGCAAACAGGTGATTAAGAAGATTAATGAGGGATTAGAGGCAAGTGGCCAAATATTCAGGATGTGACATTAATCCTAATTAAAGGTGTGCACATCTTAATAATAGATTAATTAAACTAATCTAGATTAGAAGGTTATGGAGGATGTGACAAGGAGAGAGAAAAAGAGGAACTTAAAATTGATTTAAATTCAAAAAGGTTAAATGACTAAATTAAATAAATTGATATATTTATTTAATTTAGAGAGGGAAGGATAAAAGGTAAAGTATTTAATTATTAAATTAACTACTTTAGGAACCTTATGCAAAGGAGGAACATTAATTAAATAAATGATTTAATTAATATTGGTGGAATAGATGAGTAAAGGGGACAAATTTGAACATATGAAAATGGTCAAATTTGGATGTCTACATTTTGACCCTCTTCAAAATATTGTTAGAATAATAGTGTTTCAAAGAAACAGTAAAATGTAGATGACTCTATAGAGGAAGTGACTAGAAAATGATGCCCCAGTATGGGAGAAATTACGTGAGCTTCCCAAATGGAGGGAAAATGAAAGGATATGCCCCAATCTCGCAAGAGAATGACCATGACGGAGGAATGGGGGAAAATGGTAGGGTATGCCTCCTCGAGAGGGCGGTTGGGGAAGAAAAAGGGCCCCTTAGCGACTTCTTGATATGAGGAAACATAAGGCACGATTGGATATAGCTCGAAAAACCATGAAGATTGGCTTTTGAATGAAGTTAAATGGACACATGGTTTGCAAACGGCGGCCTCAGGAAGTTAGAGGATTAGTTGAATTTAAAGAGGTTTAAATAAAGAGTAAAAATACCCTTCACTTAAAAAAGTTAAAAATGGAGGGAAAAGGTTATATATAGTAATTTTAGAAATTACTATTCCTCATTTGCACAGTTGGCAGTTGAGTGAGAGAGAGAGAGAAGAGGAGAAGAAGGAGACGAGGAGACGAGGATGCCGGATGTTATGATGATGACATCATCCATTGAGGGGACAAGGTACAACAGTTTTTTCACAAGCATGCAATTCCACGCTAGGTTAGATCCAAAACCCCCATTGTGATTTTAAGCATGTTGTGTTATATTTTTAAGTTTTAATGCATTTTAAAATCATGGGTTTTGGGATTGGGGTAGTTTAGGAAAATGGGTCAGGGGAAAAATTTCAATTTCGCCCACTAGGTAGATAGAAGCGCCTATTGGAGGCAAAGGAAATGGGAGTGAATTTTTCCAATTAGAGGATAAATGCACCCAGGAAAATGAAAAGAAATGTCTAAAAAAGGGCAAGGGGAAATTAAGAGAGAAGTTGTTGGAGGAATAAATGTGAATTTTAAATTCACATGATTGGAAGGGGAAAGTGGTTGGAGGAATAAATGTGAATTTTAAATTCACATGATGAGAATCACCTTGTGGATAAGACAGGGTCCTTATATAGGAAGCTGAAAAGTACCTTGTAGATAAGACAAGGCCCTTATAAATGAAGCCTTTGTCCCAGGTGATTGATGTGACAAGTGTGAGAATTTAGAATTTACCAACAACTTGCATGGGAAAGAGAAATGCATTGAATGAATAAATGTGAATTTTAAATTCACATGGGGAAGAGGTCAAGGCTCAAAAAGGAAAGCACATATGAAAGGTTGACTTGGAGGACATGTCAAAGATGGCATGTGATTAAATTAAGGTTGTGCAAGCAGGTGATTAAGAAGATTAATGAGGGATTAGAGGCAAGTGGCCAAATATGGAGGATGTGGCATTAATCCTAATTAAAGGTGTGCACATCTTTATAATAGATTAATTAAACTAACCCAGATTAGAAGGTTATGGAGGATGTGACAAGGAGGGAGAAAAAGAGGAATTTAAAATTGATTTAAATTGAAAAAGGTTAAATGACTAAATTGATATATTTAATTAATTTAGAGAGGGAAGGATGAAAGGTAAAGTATTTAATTATTAAATTAAATACTTTAGGAACCTTATGCAAAGGAGGAATATTAATTAAATAAATGATTTAATTAATATCAATAGAATAGACGAGTAAAGGGGACGAATTTGACCATATGGAAATGGTCAAATTTGGATGTCTACAGGTTCATAATAGTGAACCTAACCATTGGACCCTTGAATTTCTGACTTGGAGAAAATTTTAAGTCCTAGATCTAGTTTGCATTAACTTTGCATTAGATTTGCATTAGTTAAATTGCATTTAGGGCTTCTAAATCTTGCATTAGTGAAATGTGCATATAGGTTGCATTTTTGCATTTTGAATCAATCAATTTTATTGGAAATTTGTAATTGTAAACAGTCATTGAGCATACAACCTAGAAACCCTAAAATAAACTTAGAATTTTTTGAATTTGGTTTGAAAACCCTAATCTAGGACTCATTCACCCACCTGGGCGATTTAGTTTCCATACAGGTCTTTTTCCCAGATTTCTGGGTATTTTGTGTTGTCTTTTTTCCACTATATGAACTTGTCAAAAACCCTAATTGGGAATCATTCACCCAACTAGGAAATTTAGTCCTGAATCAAGTCTAAATTTGCATTTTACAACATTAAAATCTTGTCATTTGTGTTTCTGGTTGTTGTCTTTGGATCACTATTTTAGTTTGCAGAATTATTGTCATTTACAATCTTTTCACAATTGGTTTCATTTCAAGTGAATTTGAATTGGAATTAAAGAATATCATTTATCTTATGTTAATGGAAAAACTTATTTTAGTAGTGAAAATCATCTTATATGTTAGATAATTTTTTTGTATCTCCAAGCATTCCATAAGTTGGATAGATTACTTTTCATAAATGTTAGTATCTTTCTTTTCCAAGTTTGCAAAGAAAAATGGCATTAGCAAGCATGTTATCCATGAGAATATCTTAATGAAATAGATTGAGCTTATTTCCAAGTTTGCAAAGAAAAATGGCATTAGCAAGCATGTTATCCATGAGAATATCTTAATGAAATAGATTGAGCTTGTTGACATATTCCATGCTACCACATTGCCCATCATCCCCTCATCCCCTGATATCTCTCCTATTTGTGAGAAGGTTCTAGTGAAAGAGGATGTAAGCATAGACAATCATGATAATTATAGTTGTGCTTCTCCTAATACCTCTCCTATTCATGATGAAGGTACCTTGGTGAAGGAAGATACAATCATTGAAAATCATATAAAAGTCTTGTTTGTCCCTCTCCCCCTCTCCCTTGGGAAGATATTATCATTGACACTACTTTACCTAGTCTCCATTCATCTCCTAACACCTCACTTACTTGTGAGAATTCTTTAATAGTGAAAGAGGATACAATTGTAGACAATCATGGAAATCACATTTGTGAGGATGACATGTTGGTGTTAAGAGATCCAATGGTTGAGAGCTATGACAATCCTACCTCTCCTACTGGGGAAGATGTTATATGACATGGGGATGTAATTGTAGATAACCATGAAAATCAAATTTGTTCTTCCCCTAATATCTCTCCCAGATGTAAAGAAGATAGTTTGGTGTTATAAGATACACTTATTGAGCATCATGAAAATCTTGTTCCTCCATTCCCTAATGCTCCTACCATTTGGAAATATCTATTTGAACAAAAAAGTCCAATCATTGGTGAACATGAAAATCATAGTTGTCCTTCTCTTGATGCCTCTCCTATTTGTGATAAAGCTACTTTACAAAGTCTAACCATGGAATGTGGTGAACCCATTGTTTGCTCCTTTCCTAAAAACTCTACCACTAGGGAGGATATCATGGTGCAAGAAAATGACAACACTAACAATAGTGATATGGTTTCCTTAGATGAAGATGATGAAGTGACATTTTGACTCCCCTTCACTATGAAATCATGAAAATAAGGATAATCCTTTTGAGGTTATGCACATTAGATATCCCTTGAAGTGGTCTCCTAAGCCACTTCTTACCATCTACCCACCCTCACAACAAATACAAGTTCAAAACAAACCCGTCCTCATCCTCAAACCACCTAAGAATAATATGTTGCAATAGTTGAGTTACAATACCATTGCTCATACATATAACACTAGAAATAATCTACAACCAAGACAAACAACTCCAACATCCCTCCCATTACCTAACCCTATCTTTCCTAGTGCCCCTGATTTGCCTTTACATAATGGAAAGGAGTATAATCTTGTTGAACAACTAAAGAATACTCCTACTAAGATATCCTTATGGGATATTATTCAAGCCTCCCCTCATTATCATAACATGATTCAAAGTTCTCTACAACAAGTTCCTATCCCTCCTAACATGCAATGAAATGATGCGGCAACCCAAATTCAAGCTATAAATCTGATCAACTTAGACATTACTTTCCATGAAGATGAGTTACCTTTGCTAGAAGTACAAAAACAATATGAATCTTTCATGATAATAGCTATTTTCAATAGGACAAGGATAAAATGAACCCTTGTTGACAATGGCTCAACCCTTAATGTGTGTAGTGTAACCATTTTTGTATAATCTTGGCATAGATAAATCAAGAATTGAACCTGATTCCTTATCAATTCAAGGATTTGAAAATGTAGGAAAACAACCGCTTGGAGAGATCACATTACCTATTATAGTTGACAAAGTTACATTACAAACCTCAATCCATGTTATGCCTCATGATCTTTCATACAACCTCCTTTTAGGAAAACCATGGATTCATGAGATGCATGCAGTGCCTTCAACTCTTCATCGTAAAATGAAGTATATCTACAACAACAAAGTACATACGATCAAAGCCAATCCTGAGCCTTACAATATTTTACAACTTGAAAAAGACAAGGAAAATCCTTTGAAAACATAATTGACACCAACTACACAAGTGGAACCCATGCAAGAAAAATATAAAGAGAATCACATTGAAGAAGTTATAAAATTATTGGAAGAAGAGGGTTCCTTAGATTTCACACTTACATTCATGGGAAAATATAAGATCATAATAAAATATTCTAAAAAGGGAAAAGAAAAAGTGGTAATGTCAACACAAAATTTGAAAGCATCTACCTCAACCACTTTAGAAGAAGAAGAAAATTATGCAACAAACTTTGATAAAGTTGATTATGAGCAACTACTGAATCCAAAAGAAATGAAAAATATTTATAGAAGAGGTTATGAACTTATTAAACAACTTGGTTATAGTGGAAAAGGATGTACCAATGCTAGAGAACAAGGTATTTGTGTCCCTATAGAGCCTAACATGCAAGAAATGACTAATGGTCTTCGTTATTGTCCCTTGAAGGAAACAAACAAGCCTTCACTCAATACCAAAACTATTACAAAAGATTCTTCTAAGCCCACTTTAACATTGGTGCATCCTGAATTGATCGAAACTAGTGGTCTTGGTTATTGTCTTTCAAAAGAAATGCAAGAAACAAGAAGTATTCACTTAACATTAATGTCGCCACACAAAGCACTCCTAGGAAATGTCTTAGTAACAATTGGAGTTCATTAGATTTTACACCCTTCTTTCAAGGAGAGAACAAAATATCGCAATCTAAAGAGCCTTGTGTAAGTATGACATCTTGTACTAAGCAAGATATATCTTTGTTGCAAAATAAAGGAAAATCCTCTACTATTGATCAAGAAAGTATATTATCAAGACTCCTCCAAGATTGTTTGATATCTCTCCCTCCAAGAACATGAAATAAATTTTACTAAAAGAGTTCATTTTGTGCATATCATAGAGTTCATGGTCATTCTACTAATGAATGTAAGGCTTTGAGTAATAAAATTCAACATCTTAAGGATTGTGGTGCTCTTTGTGTTGAAGCACCTAGTTCCTCTAATTGATACTATTTTTTTTGTTTCTCATCAATCATCTTGGCTCATCCTTGTCCTATACTAAGTCGGGGAAAGGGGGTTAGGTAGCCTTGTCCTCATATGAAACTTTTTGTTGTCTCTTTCAACTAGTTGACCTCCTTCATGTATATATAAGAGCAAGCTTGAGATGCAGACAACATGCCTTAAGTTGGCTCGCATGTGATGTAATGAGTTATGTTTACTATTGAATTTTGGGGGGAAACCCCTTATCCATGATGTAGTTTAATTTAGGAACATATGACTTGGCATAGGGCTTATTGAATAAGCTCTCATGTCTTTTTCTACTTTAAAGAAATTTCTCATAGTAATGGTGTTAGCAACCACTTTAAAGTGGGGGCATACATTGACACTCATGTTTCACTGTGCGATTTTCTTTATTCTTGTGATGTGTCCTTTTCTTGGTGGTGTCATTGGGTTTGATTTCCTCCAAGAGCATGATATTTCTTTGACTTGTCCTCTCTTGGAGACATTATGCATGATGTTCCCTAAGAAGATACCTTACATGAACTAAGCAAAGTCCCTTTGAATTTTTTTTACTTGCATGTTGTTCATAAGCTTGAAGTTTCATTTTGTGGCAGCTTATCAAAGTTATCGGGAGGTATAGCTTTGGTATGGCTAGTATGTATGGGATCCGACCATAAGTATGACTTTCCCATAGCCACTTTCTTGTTTGTGTGGGTACATACTGGCCGCATGCATGTGTGTCTCACATATTTGGGGGCTCACCTAGTGGATACTAGATTCCATTAGCCCATGTGAGTGTACATTTTGTTTGCATAGTGGACATCGTGTTCCACTTGTAAACATTTTTGGACAAATAGCTAAGGCTTGATCCACATCAAGTTGGACAAACAGTTGAGGCTTGATCCACCCTCTTTTTCCTTTTCTTTCTTCTTTAGGTCATTGACATTATATGTTTGTGTATCTTGATGTTGCATATCATACACCTTGTGTGTGTCCCTTTGTACTTATCACTAGTAGAATTTGGAAAATAAATGACTACGTGACTAAAAATTTTAGTCACAACAACTAAAAATGACTAAATTGTACTCATTTTTTACAACTCAACTATAAATGAGTAAATAAATGACTAATTTGGTCATTGACTAAAAAATTATTTAGTCACAAAAATAAAAATGACTAAATAGTTAGTCATCAAATACAAATTAGACAAAAAATTAAAAAAACAAGTCGGCCAATTATTGGCGTGATTATTCATGTTCATTGTAGACCTTGCTTCATTTTTTCATTGCAGATCTCACTTCATTTGTTCATTGTAGACCTCGCTTTATTCATTCATTACAGAACTTGCTTCATTCATTAGCCTGGCACTGAGGTGTTTTGATCAGTTATAGTAGCTACTTGGATGGATGATAAAAATTTGGAGAGGACCTGGAGACTTCTAAAAAGGTGGGCAAGGAATTTGAAGTTTGTTGCATCGAATTTGAATTTGCTGAGGCCCTCTATAGTGAAGTCGGATTTGGGGATTCCCTCTGCAGTGAATTTAGAGGTAATTCGAAACCATCATTACATTAAACACAAATTCAAAATGCTCATTACAATCTACTGATCTTAATAATTTTCTTTTACAATCTTGCCATTGTTCTGCTTCATAATGTGTTCAAGCTAAATATATTAAAATTTGGGTGTCAATGCCAAAATAGAATTTCCTCAAACAATTTTTATACATTTTCACTACAAGCGCAAACTATCCTTGTGCAAATTAAACATGTCCTAGATTTACCCACACATCAGACATTTGAACAAAGATGTTTCCTGTAGCAGCTTCTTGAGTCCCTACTTGGATTGCTCCAAATACTTAAACAAAGTGGATAGCTAGAGATCTTGGTGACACTGGATCCCCCTTACATGGAACAGGCACACCAAAATTTGTTACCTCCGAATATCTGAAGATCCTATGAGCTGAGGGATTTCTCATCTCTATAATGAATAGTGGAATGTAGGGTGGCTTCAGAGGTCTAACCTCTTGCACCATCAAGTAAAATGGTTTTTGGCCTCTATAACGAGTGGTTCTTAATCTATGTTATAGGGTAATACTGGTGCCTATACATGCAACAATTCACTCAATTAAGAGGCCTCCTAGTCCCTTCGTTAGAACGGATTTTGACGTATCTTAAAGATACCGAGGGAGACATCTGTTGGCATAGAGCATCCACACTAGGTGATTGAAGACTTTCCCAACAATCACATATATTTATATAGCAAACCAAAACAGAGTACCGCTTGGGTCATTCCCTCTCACAATTTGGGAGGTAGACCCTCTAAGGGTGACAAAATCAAGACAAGTATGTTGTTTTTAATCTCCTAGATCACATGAAGTGCAAGGAGAGAGCATACACAACACCTTTTCCTCACACTCGCATGGGGTTCATTTTAAAAAGAAAATTCCAAAACCAAATGTGTGGGTGCTTATACAAATTCCAAGAGATGCTTTTGATTCTCAAGATCACCAAATGGCGTGAGAGAAGAGCATACACATCTAGAGGAAAAATGAAAACCATAAGACAAAGAAAAAACACGTTAATTTTAATCCAACTTATGGTGTCAAACAAGCACTTGAGTTATTTTTAGACCAATGATGTGTGATTCATTTATTAATTTTACATCCCAGGAGTGAAAATATGCATGTTGTTCATTTTAGCCTTTCATGAGTGACAATGCATGTTTGTTTTAAAAACCTTATGAGTGTAATGCAAATTGTTGTTGTAAGAAAACAAAGAAAAATGTGATAACTTTAAGGAAAAAGAAGATAAGCTTGATTGTATCTAAAGAAATAGTTTTAAACTCCTCAAGACCAACGCCACATGCTAAAAATAGAGGATTATAAAACCAAAAGTCCTAGCCTAAAGAAAACCTAAAAGGAAAAACTTAAACAAAGCCCAAAACTAAAAAGATAGACCTTAATAGGTAGTTGCATCGTTCGGGCTAACAGTTGTGGCTCTGTAATGTGGCTTAAGAAGTGACGATTGTAGTTCTCCATACAACAAATGTGGCTCTCTTTGGATCAGTTGTGTTGTTCCAAATGCAACTTAGGAGCTTGCAGTTGTGTTGTTTCTTCAAATTTGACATCCCACCTTCAGTTGTGTCATTGCTCTTCATAGTTGCATCATTTTTTTGAATTTTGTTAGCCTACCTTTAGTTGTGCCACTTTTTTTCACAGTTGCAGCTCACAAACTTGTAACACAAAAGAAGAAGAAGAAAACATGGCTTTTTATGCAAATCTTGTATGTTTCATGTTAGGTTCACCAATGTAAGATAGGAATCCAAAATAGCAAAGATAAGTGAGAACCACTACACTAAATCTAAGCTAAAATCCAAATCCAAACAAGAAAGAAAAAACAAACAAGAGGAATAAAATAAAAGCAATAAAACAACAAACTCCCCATGTTGAAGTTGAATAACATTCCTTGTCTCTCCTCAAAACAACCTTTGTAAGTTGCCCTCAGTTCATTGTATGCAAGTACCTATAAATGATAAGCATGAATATTGGAGATATGTGGTTGTTAAGTCAAAAATGGAGAAGAAAACCTTCTTTTATAGAAGGCTATTCATAGAGACGGACGAGATTGAAGTTCTAGAAAGATTCTCATATCGACAATTGAGGATTCATGTACCATAGAGTAGTGGGCTAGGGATGCTATGAAATGGACGATCAATATCGAAACAAGACCAAAGACAATCAATGGTTGAGATTCAAAAATGAGAGAGTAGGGGGAGATAATGGAGGAATTAAATAATAAAATTATTAAATTCATGAGGAGAATCTTTGACCAAGTGGGGGAATAATTTATTTAAATTATTTATTTGTGGAAGAAGAGGAAAATGGGAATTTAATTAAAATGATTGTACAACCAATTTAATTAAATAAGAGGAATTAGAAAAGGAGGATTAAATAATTATTTTAGATTAATTATTTAATAGTGGATAAATGACAAAAGATAATTAAATAATTTCAATAATTATTTAACTATAGAAGAACAAAAAGATTAATGAATAGATAAATAATTAATAATAATTATTTAACTATAAACGAATAATGAAAAACAAATAATTAAATGAACAATAATTTACTTAATCATTGAAGGAAAGAGTGTTAGCGACACAATTAAATTTATTTAATTGATCAGAGTAGAATGAAGATCAAGAGAATGAATGAATTAAATAATTAACATGATTTAATTAATAGAGGAATGTGATCAAAGGAAATAATTAAATAATTAAAATTATTTAATTACGCAAGGAAGAAGGTCAAGAAAATGGAAAAATGACGCTCACAAACTAAGACATTTTTAGTGTCTACAACTTCATCAAGCATTATAGATCTCATCTTGAATTTATCTTCTTGATTCTTTGTTTTCTCTAGATCTGATCTCAAGGTCACAACTTCTTCTTCAAGTTTTGAACATTCTTCAAATTTATCTTTTAGATTAGCATTTAGAAAATCTTCAAATCTTTTACTTTCTTCAATCTGCAATTTCAAGCCAAGAATGATCTCATTTGATTGCTTGAGCTCTTTGATCATATCTGTAGCTTTCTTGAGTTTCTCTCTCAATATCTTAATGCATTCATCTACATCATTGAGATCCTTTTTTCAAATCTCTATTCTTAGATTCTTCTTTATCCAAAACATCTAAGGAAGATTTGAGTTCTCCTTCCATATCAACAATGTGGGTGTGTGCAAGAAGTTGAGTCCACTTTTTGGCCAAAAAGTGGAAGTGTTTTTCTTGATTTTCAGAATTTGACACATTTTACCTTAAAATTTGAAGCACTTAGAAATGAAATATTTAAAAAAGTCACTAATCATAAAATGTAGTGCTCGGAGTCTAGTTTCCAAATATGTAATTTATTTCAATACCCAGATTGTACAAATTGAGTTTTAATAGGCATTTCTAAAACCACTATTTAAAAGTCATTTTTTTTTACCATACCATGCACGTGTACGACATCCATATTTTGACTTAAATTATTGTATTTTTCTAAATCCTTTTGGGAAAAGTTTTTATGACTCAGGAAAGCTTGTTCTTGATATTTTTTGTAATTTTTATTGAATATTTTTTGTTAAATTTTTATTAGGCAGATTTGTCGTCTTGAAAAATCGTCGTGTACGACATGCATAAGATAACCTAAACTTATCATTTTTTGATTTTTTTTTTAAATTGAAAATAATTGTCTAAAGTTTTTTCTCGTGCAATCCGTTTGTCAAAATGTTATGTTGATCAAAAGTTATTAAAATAGTAGAAAACCCTGATATTTAAAGTTTATGGACCAATTTTATTAGAAATTAATTGAAAAATAGAAAAAATAATCCTATTGCAAAATAAATTACATATTTAGAATCTGCATTGTTTCATCTAAAATGGGTTTTAATTTTGTCAGAAAATTCTGCAAAAAAGGTCGTCAGCCATATGTCCAAAGTCGGTATTTTTCTTTGACATTGTTAGGACCTTCAACTTGCAGGTCAAACCAGGTTGAAGGCCTAGGTTCGGACTTCTAATGCTTTTCCCGAATCAAAAACCTAGGCAAAAACCCGACCACAATGCAAAAAAAATCAAAATTAAAAAAACGGGATCCCATTTATTAATAAACGAGATCCCATATTATAATTGAGATCTCGTTCCTCATTCGGCAATATTCAGACCGTTGTAAAGGAAACTGGATCCCGTTTCCTAGCCAACAGCTCCGACATTCAATGCCGATGAACAAGATCTCGATTATAGAGTGGGATCCCACTTATTAATAAACAGGATCCCGTTTTATAGTAAGTGGGATCCCGCTTATTAATAAACGAGATCCCGTTTTATAGTAAGCGGGATCCTGTTTTATAAACGGGATCCCGTTTATTTTATTTAAATACACTGTAGAAATTACTGTGAAGTCTGCAACTTCACATGTACAACCAAGAATAGTAATTTAAGTGAATTATTTTTCATAAGTTATTGTATTTATAGGTGGTGAACTTGATTTTTAGTTGATTTTATCAAACGGAGCATCATCTACACCATTTTTGAAGTGAAATTGTGTTATTTTTGTGCTTGTTTGGAGGAACAAAAGGTTTCAATTTGCAATATGGATTGAATTTTTCAAAGGAGGCATGAAGAAAACAATTTTTAAAGTGGAATTGTGGTAGTTTTGTACTTGTTTTGAGGAACACGAGGAAGAATTTTGTCCTAATAGGTATTCAACTTCCAATTTTGATTGAATATTTTGAAGTATTTCACTATTAACATTCATTTGTGCTTGAGAATTTTATAATTATGGGAGATAAAGCTCATAATAAGAGAAGGAAGACATTGACTCCTCAAGAAGTTGAAGCAAATAGAGAAAAAGAGAGACAAAGACAAAGAGAAAGAAGAATGAGAATGAAATTAATGAATGATGGTGGAGCAACCAATTCAACAACTATTGAAGATGAAAACATTGAGGATACCATGGTTGTAGATGAAACTAATTTGCAAGGAGTCAATTTGGAGAAGAATATGATTATACAAACAAGTCCTACTATGTCTTCAAATCCCTCTTTGGATGCTATGGAGAATGTTTCAATATGCACAAATCCAGGTATGTCTTCAAATCCACATGTTAGTGAAATGGTAAATTTGTATGCAGAAGTTTTACAAGATCTTTGGACTTAATGATGTTGACATTGACTATATTGAGAGAGATAGAAAATTTTATAGAATTTGTTGAAAACAAAAAAGAAAAATCTTTTGTTGCAAATGAGAAATCAAAATGATCATTTTCTTGAAATGAAAACAAAACCTATATTTTGATGAAAATGAAAATGAAAATAAAGAAAACCGTTTTGTTGATGAAAATGAAATGAAAATGAAAATAAAGAAAACCGTTTTGTTGATGAAAATGAAAATAGAAAACCGTCTTGTTGATGAAAATGAAAATAAAAACACTATTTTGTTGATGAAAATGAAGATGAAAATGAAAATGAAAATCGTTTTGTTGATGAAAATGAAAATAGAAATGAAAACCGTTTGTTGATGAAAATGAAGATAAAATAGAAATGAAAATGAAGATGAAGATGAAGATGAAAATGAAGATGAAAATCTAGAAGAATGTGATGTTGAGATTTAATGAAAATACTTTTTAAAATTAGGAAGTGGTGTTTTCGATAATCTTCTGGTCAAATTTCTTGGAGGCAAATAAGAACACATGCGAATAGAATATACACCAAATTCTTTTTATCATAAAAGAATTGCATTTTAATGTCAACTAATGATGCAATTGATGATAATGCAAAAAATGAGGAAAGTAATGAAAAGGTTAGGCTTTTATGTTAAACCAAAAAGAAAAGATCAATCATTAAAACATGCTATGTCTACTGTTGCTAGTGCCATTCAATCTATTAGGAAAAATAGTCGATCTAAAGATAAAAACGCAGCAAGAAGAGCTATAACTACTGCTATAGTTAATAAAACAACTTTGAATAAAAGAATGGTAAGCAATATTAGTGAAGTTTTAAAAATGCATCCTAAAACATTACTAAGAGCAGCAAAAAGAAGAGAAATTATAGAAAATGATCCTATCAATCAATGTTGGAGTTTCAGTGGACCACTACCAAGGTCTGATATAAAATTGAATGTTGAAATTAAATCTTTGATTGAAAAATATTGGCATGATAATACTAGGGTTTCATCTAATGGTAGAGATGTTTTAAAAATTAGGGTGGGAGTCCAAAATTAAGTGATCCTCACCCAAAACACTATTAGATACAACACAAACTAAATTTTATAGAAATTTTATGTGATTTAGTGTTACAGTAATATTAAAATAAGTCAAAGGTCTTTAGAAAATGTAAACCACGGTATGTAAAATTAATAAGCAACAAATATCTTGTTGTTGTAAAAATACATGTTCAATTTAAGTTATTTTTATGATCTTTTTTGATATATCACGTTGTAACTTGCATACTAACATGATAGCAATAAGAGAGTTTATTTCAGGTTTGTTTTGTGAAAAATCTAATGATAGATTATTTTATTTAAGTTCTTGTATTTACGGACAATGCATTAACTGCAGAAATCTTTCATTTTTAAGAAATTGTTTGCATGAAAGTGTTGATCATGATTTTGGACAACAATTAGTAGACGTCAAAAGATTTAGGAATGTTCACTATTCTTTAAAAGATGGAATAATAGGAAAGCGTTGTGATTTAGTTACAGAAAAAGTTAGTGTGCATGCATTTATGAGTGAATTTAATAATAAAATTGTACCAAAATATATTTATGCCTCTAAACATGCTTCGATAGCTTGATAGCCAATTTATATGTAAAACACATTCAATTGGTACTATACTTTTAGTTGTTGATTTTACAAAGAATTATACTCTCGCTTAGCAAGAGAAAATTCAATCTCAATATTATAATTCAATGCAAGTAGCTATGTTTGTCCATATTGTTTATAGACATGCAGATGATAGCATTGAGGATGATAGAAAAGTTTTGAGGGAGTATCATTTTTATTTGAGTGACAATCGGTTACATTCATCAGAGTTTGTTCAATATTGTTTTAGTATATTTTATAGAAATTTAAAAGAAAGAGGAATCCATATGAGAGAACACCTCATATGGTCAGATAATTGTATGGGGCAGTTCAAAAATGCTAGAATGTTCTATTGGTTAAGTAGGGTTCACAAGAAACTTAATGTCTAACATATATGGAGTTTTAAAGGAGAACATGATGGAGTTGGTGCATGTGTCAAAAGAATTCTTGCTAGAGAACAATTAAAATTTGAGGATTTAGTAAAATTTAAAAATGCACATGAGATTGTGGATTGGTGTAATAGAAGATTATCTACACCTGGTTCGAGTGATTACTCTATAGTTCATCGATTCTTTTGGTTGGTGGAAGAAGAGAACATTGTATCTAGAGTTGATTGTGAGACAATTAGTGGATCTACTAAATGACATTCATTTAGGAGTGCGATAGCAAGCACATGGACTATATGGACAAGGGAGCTTGCATGTTTTTTCCAATTTTGTATCTCGGGAGATTGGGAAGCATGTGAAAATACAGAATGGGTTGAACAGTGGGAGAAAAGATCATTGACACCTGCAGAAGCACATAATCAATATGAAAGAACTATTGAAGAAAATGATCAATTGTTTGCATCCGAAGATTATGACCGTGTTTTAGACCTTGTACAGCAGCGGTAATTTTAATTCAATTTATTTCATTTTATTTCACTTTTACAAGTTATTTTGTAATACTAAATTATTTATATGGATAAGGCAATGCTATTAAATCAATTTTGTTACAGGACATGTGTATGTTGTTATTGCACCTAAGGGGAGTGAAGAGCAAACAAAATATTGGTTGGCTCGTTGTGTGGAAACTAAACATAAGTTGATAACACCTCGAGAAGATGATGATGGATTTCATTATCCAACAGGTACGGTGATCCCCTTAAGACACCTCCTTAAGCAAATTTTGATAACAAGTTTTAGATCCCCTTAAGCAATTTTTTAGAACAAGTCTTTGATCCCCTTAAGAAAATTTTGAGAACTTATTTGATGATGGTTTTTTAACATGTTTTCCAATAGGATCGGTAGTGGTTGTTGGCACTTGGCTACGAAAATACTTGAGAAGAAAGAATGGTCTACTTGCATTCGAAGACTATGAAACACATAAAAAGATTATGCATTATTCACATTTGGTGGTGGCAACAAATATAAAACTAGAGCAGTATCGTGGAAGACCTTCAAAAAAATTGCTATGGTCAATTTCTATGGAAGAGCATGAGGCAATCATAGATGCATTTCAAAAAAGAGAGGATGCAGATGGTACAATGGAATAAGTAAATACAAGTAATATAGTTTTAGTTTTATTTTTTCCTTTTAAATACATTAAATACATGTTTCGACATTGGTCAAGTGTGTTATTAGTTGAAATTGATTTAAATTGTTCTTTTATATATCCTTAAGGCATAATCACAAAAATGATCTAGTCCATGCAGATTCAACCTAGACAACATGGAATACTTTGGTAAAAAACAAAGTAATTATTAGTTAAATTATATTTAAATACATGTTTTGATTTCATATATTATGTATTTCGCCTTGGACATTAATAGTTAAAATTGATTTATTGTCATTTTTGTATCCTAAAAGCCATCATTGTATCGACCCTCATACTTTGAAACAAAAGAGAGTATCGACCTAACCTAAAACATGTGTGGAATAATTTTTAAATGCGTGTACTCTTGAGTTCCTGCACATATAGATAGTTTTATATAAATTAAAATATGTATTGTTTTGATGATTTCATTGATATTTTGTACCTTTGATATCGTGGTGTGAAGACCTACTACATTCTAGCCATGAGTTTTAGATGTTCTTGAGATGGCATATCCAAATTTTGTAAACATTGTTTTGAGATGACATATATGTACATACTCTATGTACTTCTATGTATCAAATCAATATTCTATATATTTTGTTTCTTAAATGTGCATGTTTCCTACTTTGAAACTTTATGTTTATGTGTATAATCACTAAATATCATGCATACATTATTGTTAAATCAATTATATCCTTAAGATGTATTATGACCCCTTAATACATCCCCTTAAGACACCCCCTTAAGACCCCTTAAGACATCCCATTTAGGCGTATTGTGACCCCTTAAGACATCCCCCTAAGACGTTCTATTATAACCCTTTTAGAAATCCCCTTAAGACATCCCCTTAATTAACACGTTCTATTATGACCCTGACATCCCCTTAAGACCCCTTTTAAGACGTCCCCTTAAATAACATGTTCTATTATGACCCCTTTTGACATCCCCTTAAGACATTCTATTATGACCCCTTTAGACGTCCCCTTAATTAACATGTTCTATTATGACCCCTTTAGACACCCCCTTAAGACGCCATTATTTGTTTTGACAACTTATAAATTAGTGTTAGATGAACTATTATTTATAGTATTTATTAATGCTTTTATTCTCTAATCTTCTATGGCATTGTTTATTTCCTAAAATTTTATCCTTTCTCGTATATAAATAGATTGCTTTTGTTTGTAAATTATGATTTATTGACGAATTATTGATTGACGTGAATTGAATAAGTTCATTCAGTAATTATCACTATTTATTGAATGTACATATCATGTATATCATGTATGAAATCACTAAATTTGCAAAGTATAAATACTAAAATGTCCTATATTAATCCATGTATGGGATCACTAAATTTCACATTAATGTCCTATATTAATGTCTTGACTATGAACATAAAATGCATAAATGTACATGTGTAAATTAAAATTTCAAACAATAATAAAGTCCATAATTTATGTAACATATTAAGTGCATGAAACCAATATATTAAGCGCATGAAATAAAGTCCAACAAAGTACATAAGAAACAAGAACTATAGTCCACCTAAATAAACAAATATAACACATAAAATCACATATTTCTAGGTCATGTATTGTCTCTATAATCAAGAGACCTCTTCACACCATGCGGACTATGTGGATTACCTGAAACACTCTGTATAAGAGAAAGATGAAATTAGATGTAAGACAATAAAAAATGATTTAATGACAATTTAATTTATAATCCATCATAAAATTAAATTACCATCATATCTAATACCGATGTCGCACTGGGCAACCCTAAATTCTAAATCAAATCTACATAAACAAGACAAAGAAATTCGGAAATTAGATGTACAACTCTACAATTATTATTTTTTTAATTCACTTAATTTATAATTTATCATATATTTTTAATCGTACTGCATTCTCAGGTTGTGCACTGTGGCTCTTCTCCAACACCGTCAGACATGCTCAACTACAAGATGTGTCTCATGCTATAAAGAAAAGAATATGTAAAAATCTCATATTATGTATATATTCAATTTAAAATTTATAATTCACTTTAAATATAATAAAAAAATAAAATTACCATTTCATCTGAGGCCTGCTCTACATGTCCTCCCGGTGGTGTAACTATGTCTGGGTTAGGGCTGAAAGTTGCACCAACAAAGTCCTACAAGATCAAAATTAAAGCATGTACAATTCAATTAGGTTAATATATACATATATATTCAAGTTTGCACATTTTTTTAGAAAGTTTTGTAAACAACTTGGAAATCAGTGGCCTCACGAGTAACTGCAACATCAAATGTTTTCCCAATGCCCATTCTTATTGTGGTATCAACCTAGACATACATGTACATAGACATTTAATGCTTATAATATTTACACAAGTGTACATGCATGCATTTCATATATCTAGTGAATTCAAAACTCATAAAATTGTAACTATACTAATGTAAACTTTAAACAAATTTACAATATGAATGTACCTGCCCCTGATCTATGACGCTCGATAGTGGAGGAGTGCTTGACAATCCCTCATGAGGAATCGACGTGGATGCTAATTGACTCACCTAAACCAACATAAATATTTGAAACATATATGTGATTCAATTATAAATTTAAAACTCAAGTTAAATAATTTATGATTTCATATATAATTTTAAAAATTAAAATCAAAATACCCCATAGGGGTTGCTGAGTATGACCGGTGCGATGTATGTACTCGTGGAACATATGATTTCCCTTGCATCATTAGTGTCATCTGTACACCAAACAATTTGATTGTTAAAATGTATTGCAAACTTTTCTTTGATAAATACAACCATCAAAATTCTTATAAAATGAATGTACATCTAGATGCATATTTATACCTGTTTCGTAGTGTCCTCAAGGTGATGTTCTGCTATGAGGAACTCTACAAATGAACTGATGCGACCGGATGAACCACCAGAATCTCCCCATCCACCTGAACTAGGTGTGGCCTGATCACGTCCATAGCATACTTGATGACCACTAGTACATTTATTAGGGACAAGCCTCGACACTCCTGGAGTGGTACTCATACTAGCTCCATAAAGAACTCCTCCATCATCATCATCGTCTCTATGCTCCCCACTCGCTATCGTAGAAGCGTGCTGATCAAGGTCTCCTGCGAGTGTACTAAGGGAACCTAATGTTGAGACCAGAGCTTGATGATGTACAGGTGCAGGAATGGGAGGACTAGGAGCAACAACAAGGGGTTGTGCATGCACGGGGTGTCGGGGATCAACCCTTGCCCCTAATCTTCGTTGTGGCATGCCGCCACCAACACCCTTAAAATGATCTAAAATCAAAATAATTGGGCTTTTGCCCCAAAACAAACTCTACATACAATTTTCTCAAAAAATACAATGGGCACTCCCAATTAGCATGTGGGGGACTATCAAAAACCATATACCATTGATCCCAAAAATGTGCACTCATTTGCGGATGTATGCACCACCTCATGGGTATTCTAGATTTGTTGGGTGGAATGGGTTGTCAAGTAACGGGGTCAAGAAAGTAGGGGGCTAGATGGGCTTTCATTATTTTAAGGTCTAATATTTGTTTGTAAGAGAGACCATTAGAATAAAATTGTCTCCTTTGTTCTCTGTCTCGTTGATGCCTATCAAGATCAGAATCAATCATCCTGATGGAATCAACAATGTTTTGCATTGCAGATGCAAAACATCTCACATGTGGAGGAATCAATGCTTGACTCTTCATAGCATTGATTTGATTTTGTAAGGATGCAACTTGATCATTTATTCGTGCTCTCAAGCAAGCCTCGTTAGATGTGATAGGTGTTGGATGTGGCATATTAAGTGGAGGTGGAGGGGGAGGGGGAGGGGGAAGTAGAGGTGGAGGTGGAGGTGGAGGTGGGGGTGGAGGGGGGGAGGCGGATGTGGCTGTGGCTGAGGTGGTGGATTGATGATATCATCAATGTTAAAATCATCCATGATATGCTCAATATAAATGTGCACCTGCATTAAATCATACAAAATAGTCCATGTACATACATATATTAAGACCATATATTTAATTGAAATAGGATGAGCAACATATATATTGAGATCATATATTTAATTGAAATGCACATATATATACATTGATTGTTCAACTCAAGAGCATGTCCATACAAAATTCAAAATTAAATGTATGTACATGTACATTTAAAATAAAAAATATGATGCATAATTTGCATGCGTACAAATCATTAAACTAAACTATGTACACACATACAAATTTCAAAATTTAAGAACTATATATGCAAATTTTTAATACATGCACATACATACTAAACAATAAACTTGAAACATTCACAAAAGCTCATTTTATGTCTAACACACACACACACACATATATATACAATTTTTCGCTAGAGAAATCATGAGCTAGTAGATAGTCATAAAAATATATACCATTATATACTATTCATTATAAGTTCATAAATTCCACCAAATTCATAAATCCATGTCACTAAAAATATCCATATAGAACCAAAATCATAAATTCATGTCACTAAAAATATCCATTTGGAACCAAATTTATAAATTCATCACACAAAATATCCATCGTTCACCAAATTTATAAATTCACAACTATTTAAGATCATTGTTTTAATTTATAAACTATTATGGCTCTCTACTGCATAGATATTCATTTCTTTGTGTTTTCCTTTTCAAAATTAGGAGTTCTCCTCTCCTCTAGCCATTGTCGATGCTCATCTACGATCCCATCCATAGCCTTGACAACATCAACAAGGGTTTGCATCCTAGATGCAAACATCCTCACAGGAGGTGCGACACATTCTTCATTTTGAATAATGTTGAATTGATCTTGGATGGTTCTAGCAGAAGCATTGATTTGTGCTTGCAAACGAGCATGTTCATTGGATTTCTGTGGGTGGTGGAGGTGGGGGGTTGGAAGCCAGGTGGGAGTGGGTGGAGGTGAGTAGCGTGTTGGAAATGGATGCATGGAGGTGGGATTTCAGAATATTATTGAATGGATCCATGTGATCTTTGGGGACATGAATGAACCTCTCATTGGGCCTTTGTAATTTCAAGATGTAAGATACATGTTTAGGAAATACCTTTAAACCATTCAATATAAATGGCCTTAAATAATTGAATACAAATGATGTAAAATTATATGTAAGCCCTCATTCATATGTCTAAGGCAATACGTTACTTGAATGAAAATACAATTAACTATTGATATTGTATAATCTTGTAGGATCTTATTATTGTTAAATTTGGTTGGGCCTTGGGCAACTTTGATCACCAAATTTTAAGAACTTCTTTGATCCCCTTAAGAAATGTCATATTGGAACCCCTTAAGAAATCGAATTACGATTTAGGGTGACATGATGGCTTAAGGGGATTTACGTCTAGTGAGGTCCTAGGATAAAATGGCATGGCTCAAGTGAATAAAATTTGGTGAAGTTTCCCAAGGCAACCAAATTTCATTAAGATCCTTTAAAGAAAAAATGATGGCTTTAGGGTTTAGGGTTTAGACTTTAGAGTTTAGGGTTTAGGGTAATAGGATAGCTTAAGGGGATCTACATGTAGTAAGATCCTAGGAAAAATTACATGGCATAAGGGAATAAAATTTGGTGGAGTTGCCTAAGGCAACCAAATTTCATTAAGAGCCCAAGAAAAATGATGGCTTTAGGTTTACTAGCTTAGGAATTTAGAGCTTTAGGGTTTAGGGTAATAGGATAACTTAAGGGGATATATGTAGTAATATCCTAGGAAAAAAATACATGGCATAAGGGAATGAAATTTGGTGGAGTTTCCTAAGGTAACCAAATTTCATTAAGAGCCTAAGAAAAAATGATGGCTTTAGGGTTTACCTTTTAGACTTTAGAGTTTAGGGTTTAGGGTAATAGGATAACTTAAGGGGATATATGTAGTAAGATCCTAGGAAAAAATTACATGGCATAAGGGAATGAAATTTGGTGGAGTTGCCTAAGGCAACCAAATTTCATTAAGAGCCTTTAAAGAAAAAATGATGGCTTTAGGTTTTAGGGTTTAGACTTTAGAGTTTAGGATTTAGGATAATAGGATAACTTAAGGGGATGTACATGTAGTAAGATCCTAGGAAAAAATTACATGACATAAGGGAATGAATTTATGGAGTTGCCTAAGGCAAACCAAATTTCATTAAGAGCCTAAGAAAAAATGATGGCTTTAGCTTTTAGGGTTTAGACTTTAGAGTTTAGGGTTTAGGGTAATAGGATAACCTAAGGGGATATATGTAGTAAGATCCTAGGACAAAATTACATGGCATAAGGGAATGAAATTTGGTGGATTTTCCTAAAACAACCAAATTTCACTTTAAGATCTTGGGTAGGACAAAATGAATGGTTTAGTGTTTAGGGTTTAGAATTTAGAGTTCAGGGTTTAGGGTTTAGAATTTGGAATATTTAGAACTTGCAAGTTAGTGAAGAACATTTTCTTGTGGAATAGTTGATTGAGATCTACCTTTGTTTCAATCCAACCAACCTAGACTCTCATGATGGCAACTTTGATCACCAAATTTTAAGAACTTCGACATCCCCTTAAGAAATCGAATTACGATTTAGGGTGACAGGATGGCTTAAGGGGATTTACGTCTAGTGAGGTCCTAGGAGAAAATGACATGGCTCAAGTGAATAAAATTTGGTGAAGTTACCCAAGGCAACCAAAATTCATTAAGAGCCTTTAAAGAAAAAATGATGGGTTTAGGGTTTAGGGTTTAGACTTTAGAGTTCAGGGTTTAGGGTAATAGGATAACTTAAGGGGATGTACATGTAGTAAGATCCTAGAAAAAAATTACATGGCATAAGGGAATAAAATATGGTGGATTTTCCTAAGACAACCAAATTTCACTTTAAAGTGTTGGGTAGCACAAAATGAATGGTTTAGTGTTAAGGGTTTAGATTTTAGAGTTCAGGGTTTAGGGTTTACAAAACTTAGGGTAAAGTTTTGGTGCCCCTTGGAATATTTAATGAACTTGCAAGTTAGTGAAGAACATTTTCTTGTGGAATAGTTTATTGAGATCTACTCTTGTTTCAACTGACCAACCTAGATCAAGGAAATCTCATTCATATTATAATCTTGCATGATCTTATTATTGTTAAATTTTGTTGCCTTTGGGGAAACTCGACCAAATTTTAAGAACTTTGACTTCTAATAAATTTTGTCATATTGGGACCCTTAAGAAACATTTTACCATTTAAGGCAGATAGGGATGTATTTAAGGGGATCTAGATGTCTAGTGAGGTCCAAATTCTAATCATACTCATAGCCTCATTGGTTCCATCTAGCTCGGTCAAAAGTGTTTACCCCTCTAATGTAAAAGTATCATGCGTTGCAAAATGAATCAATCTATACATATCACAAAAAATAACAATAATCTTAAATGTAACCCATACCTAACCATAATAGAATGCTAAATGATCCCCACCCCTAACCATATCCCACGAATTGTAAACCTAATTGAAAACTTAATTAAATTATAACCTTTACCTAATCTTTAAATGTATTCCTATATTATATTATATTAAATTATATTATATTTAAATTAATTTATATTTGTATTATAATTATATTAATATTTATTATATATTCCTAATTGTAACCTAACTATTTACTACAACCTAATTGGAATCTAAGCCTAATCCCTCATTAAAACCCCAAGTAAATTGTAACATTACCTAATATCCTTAATTGTAATCTTATATTATATTTTATGATAGTTAATATTTATATTATTAATATATTATATTAAATATAATATTATATTAAATAATATAAATATTTAATTATATTTTTATATGAATCATCCTCCTATCTCTAAATTGTAATAATAGCATAGTTCCTCCAACCCATCATCATGTACCTCCTCCCTTTCCCATGTAATAGGTGTACCTTCTAGGTGTTAAATGGTTCCATCTTGGTCTCCTTATTGATGCATTTCTATCCTTCCACATAAATCTATATAGTATCAAAATATAGGCAATTTTATGGTTATTGAATCTCTCTTAATTGCTAAAGAATCCATTATGATTGAGGACATGGGTGGATTATTATCTAGGATCACATCTTAAAAATCCTATAGAGGTCATGTGGTATGTTTTTCTTAATACATATATTCCCATACAAACCTCTTTCCATGTATTATCAACTCTCCTATATAATAGACACCTTCCTAGATTTAAATTTCATATGATATATATGTACCCAAGTGTTTCCAATTGGAATTGCTATAATTATACTTTTATGGCATTCTAGATATTCAAAATAGTTTTCATAAATCTACCAAATAGACGCATTCTTGACATTGAACCTACATAATTTTAGGTATGTCCAATGAAAGAAACTTTACCCATAGCACTCTCACTCACGCTCTCAGTTTTCTTCCAATGATTTAGAACCCTAATGATCATGTCTAATTGTCATAGAGAGTGATCATCCAATCTTCATAAACTTGTAGAAACCAAAAGTTTTTATATATTATGTGTTCAAATAAGTGAAAACATTACAAAAAACTCTACTAAATGGTGACAATAGAGGGTTTTTTAAGGCAACCAAATTTCATTTTAAGGTCCTAAGACAAAATTTAAATGCTTTAGTGTTGAGGGTTTAGATTTTACAGTTTAGGGTCTAGGGTTTAGCAAACTTAGGGTGAAGTTTGGGTGGCCATTGGCATAGTTTAGACTTGCAAGTTAGTGTCAATTGGAATCGATTGTACACGCTTATATTTACAAATTTGCTAACTAAATTTGCAAACAAATATCAAGATAAACTTTATATGAATTTTAACTATTCTTTAACATATTGTTTTCTAATCTAATTATAATTTAACATTGAAACTAAAGTTTAATATATATCATTTTTTCCATACAAAGCAAATAAAATTTAAAACATTTAAGCAATGCAAACGAATTTTTTTGAGCTCGAAATTACCTAGTTTTCAAAATCAAAATGATTTGTTCGATTTCAATTTAGGGTTTTAACAATTGTTTTTGTTCCAATTCAATTTAGGGTTTCAATTTTAAACAATTAGGGTTTTTAATGCAATTTTTTCGTTTCAATTCAAACTAGGGTTTTCAAATTCAATTTTTTTTGTTTGATTTGAATTCAGGGTTTCAAAAAGCTTGATTTGGATTTGTAAATGCAATGTTTTTATTTCATTTCGATTTCTAGGGTTTTGAAATGCAATTCTTTTGGTTTGTTTCAATTAGGGTTTTCAAATTCAATTTTTTTGGTTTAATCAACAATTTAGGTTTCAAAGTTAAATTTTGTTTGTAAAACACAATTCAAGGTTCATTTTTCATTTTTATTAAAACCTTCTGGTTTCATTGCATTTTTCATCTATTTTTACAATTATTCATTTCTACTATAATAGTTAAAAAAATGCTTAAAACATGAAATAAATTAAAAACATGCTAATTCACTTATTTTCTTCAAAATTTCAATTCAAAATAGAAAAATGCAAAAAAAAATGGGCATGTAGGTGCACTTAGCTGATTGTGGGGGTCACGCTGTTGGCACTCAAGGTCTCATCCATGCGGTGTTGAAATATGGTTTTAAAAAAAATATCAATATAAAACGGGGATCCCATTTCAGTGGTAATCGGATCCCGCTTCGGACAATCGGATCTCGTCTCTCCATTAGTTCGATTCTATGGGAAACGAGATCCCCGATTTTAAAGCTTCCCCGTCCGCGGCGATCTTGGGAAATTTAACGGATCCCATTTTTAAAAATCAGGATCCCGTTTATTAAAAATCGAGATCCCGTTTCCTCAAAGCTGATTTCTCAATTTTTTGGTTCAAAAAAACTTCCACGCTTCATGGACTCAACTTTTGTGCACTTACCCATGCACTTCTTTAGTAAATCCTATCATAGGAATTTCTTCTGGGGGAATAGGGTACTTCCTTGTAGCCATATGTTCAACTCCAAGATCTACCTCAACGATCAAGCCAAATGAAAGAACCAAGCTCTGATTTCAATTTTTGAACACCCAAAATATTGAGAGGGGAGGTGAATCAGTATTCTATGAAACCACTTGAATATTTAAACATTCATTCTATACATCATATTCAATTGCAGTAAGGAAAGAAACCATGAAAGCAACCATCAAAGTATATAATACATGAACACTAAATTTTTTATGTGGAAAACCCAAAAAGGGAAAAACCATGATGAGGATTAGCTCACAATATATCATAAGCAGTTATAAGATATTATAGAAAGGCTCACTACCAGGTGGACTTACTATCTAGCGGACTCACTATCCAAAGAATAAGAGAAATAGAAGACAGTGGTAGCTCACTGGGCCAAGATTTGAACTGCTACAAATGCATCTACAATATGTAGGAAATATATAGTTAAACGACTGAAGCTCAAAACACTAAATCAACACACTTCATATTATTGTGCTCTAACAATTTTCTCTACTTTGCATTTGCAAATTACATTCGTACTTTTCTTAATAGGAATTCACATACACCACTTAATCATCCATCATCATCACACTCCAAGATTAAAATGATGTTATACTTATACCCATTCCATCTACGAACACCTACAACATCAATTAGGTCTTGGCCTAATTAGATATACAATGCATAATATGACTAGTTGACCCAAAAAATGCTTCATGCCACAACTTAAAACTTATAACACAAAAAATAGGTTAGGGTGGACCTATAATAGCTCCCACATGACAAATCAACACTTATCTAAAATTTGCACAAATCCAAACATATTAGGTCAACACTGCTAGTGACCTAACGCCAAAATACACCAACTTGGAAAATAAATGCAACTAACACATGAACCTCCAAACTACACACCACTTGGAAAATAGATGCAACTGACACGTGTAAACACTTCCACAAATCTATAGGACCAAATATTCTTTCATGACAAAGTGCAAGCTAATCAAAATAAATACTTTGTATAGAAAATGTTATCACTAGCAAAGTTGATATACTATCATCCATAACTTCTACACCAAAGGTCAAAACAACATGAAAATTTGGATTTAGACTCCTCTAACATCTAATAAAATTTCCTTAGAACCATGTATACCAAAATGCTTTAATGCAGACCAAAAAAAATGCAATGTATACTGAAAATTGATGTTCTAACAATTAGCCATATAATCAACTCATATGTTCAGTTCTAAAGCAAAATATATGCATTTGTATTCTGGATTACCATCATTTCAAACATATATACACACTAGATAAACTGAACATAAAAGTAGACATCAAACCACAATGTTGACATCAATGACATCACTGTATCTGCACACTATATATCTCATACTCATGTTGCCAACAAGAATATTAATGAAAAATGAGCCTTAAACTTCCAACACTATTGTTAGATCTTCATCTATTTTTGAGATATTGTAGTTTTTGTATCTTGTCAAGTTGTAGGGCTTAAGAATGAATGATTGAGTGAATTGTCTTCAAATATTCCTTCAATCCTCTTCAAATCCATATTTTCAAATTCAAAAGTAGAGGAAGGGTTGTGCCATATATGGGTTTTCCTTAGTTAAACCCCATGTTGATGTGTCCACCTCCACAATGGAAAAATTTATAATAAAGAGAGCTTATCCTTTTAAGGGATAGAGGCTAAATGAAAAATGAATGATGAATCAATAGGTCACTACAACTCAAATATCCTCAAAGGACTAAAGTCATGCACATCACCTCAAGGCTTGATTGTAATTTGGCTTGGATTTCTTTGAAGACCTACAAGTGTTAGTCCTCACAAATAAAATGTATGTATAAACATGAACAAACTCATATAAAACTTGACATGATGCTTTGATACTAAAATTTTGCAATAATCTTTGCTCTTGACTACTCTTGATTTGATCTTGAAGTATAATAATTGCTATTTCTTCTAAAAATGTTCTCACTTCTTGCTAGTTATTCTTTAAATGATGAAATGACTAGGCATTTATATGTAATTGATATAATTTCTTGAAAATTAAATCCTGATAACCGGTTGACAATTAGAATTTTAATTTCAAATACCAAATTACTATTACCAACACTTTGAATTTTAGGGATACATTAAGGGGACTGCGGTGCAAGGGTTCCTTAGTCCAAATCACTCATTTTTTGGGATGTAAAGTGTCAAGAGAAAAATATTAAATGTATTATTGGGTCTTGCACATTTGATTTCTTGATAAATGTTAAAATAGGCCATGGGATGAGTAATTTAGGAAATTAGGAGTGCAATTAGGTCTAGTCACTTAGGGGGGAGCAAAATATAGTGTAAAATCATCAAGGGTGATAATTTACAATGCTATAATATGCATGATGATGGGTCACAACAACTAGGCCATGTTAGGAACTCATGTACAAATTTATCATAAAGTGGAGTAAAGGAGAAAAAACCTTGTGGGAAATAAAAACCCATCTCCGAAAAGAGAAATGATACAATGAAGAAAGACTATGTAGCTCCCCATAAGAGGATGACGATTTCTCTTAATGCTACTCAAATTCTCCATGTGAAGATTGATTTAGAACAAGTACTAAATAAGTGATGTGAAGTCTTGCTATAAAGAATCTTTGGATGCTCTCGATGAATCACTTATGAATTATAATGCAAGAAGCGATGTTCTACTCAAAATAATCCCTCGATGCTCTCAGTGAAGCATCTTTGGAATCTCATGTAGCAAATGATGGTGGATGAGTTGATCATTTTTTCAATCATTCTTTTTAGTCATTCACACATTCTTTGAGTTGAAACTTAGAATCACAGAAAAAATATACAAGAAATGTAAAGTTCTCAAGGTATAATAACAATGACAACCCCCCTTGATTATTTTGATCCCCCCTAAATTAGCACTTTATATGTTTTAGTGTATATAACAATTTCAATGCAACAAATAATGACACTTTATAATTGAGTGCGATATCATTTCCAATACAATGGGCAAGTGATATTCACTTTCACAAAAAAAATACTCAATTTGAGTAGCTAATCAAAACATATAATAATCATATGTTCCTAATTTTGTACTTAGAAACTTAAAGCTTTTCTATTTAAATGAGGAGACAAAATAAGTATTAAAAAACACAATTTTCACATCATCTCAATGCTAAAGTCTTTGAAATAGAAAGAAGTTTTTGTTGACTATTCACAATAAAAAATTTGACTTACCATTTGAAAATTACACCAAAAAGAAAACTACTCCCCTTACAAGCATGAATAAAGACTAGATAGGTTATCTTTAACCACTAATGGTTATATTTTTACAATATTACAATAAATGTTATTAGTATAAAAAATAATTATACAATAAAATGTAATGTGTTGGTTTTAAACCGCCAAAGAGGGAGAGTTGTCCAAGTCGAATTTCTCCACCATCGTTGATATGTGGGAGACCGTTGTGATGAAGACAATGGCATAATGGAATTCCTCACGCTATCAATTTTGCTAAGTTGAGGAGCTCATATAGCAAGCCATATGGAAATTAAAAAGCCACATGCATGCAAGGTGTCTTCACTAGAAAATAACACAATCGGGCAATAAATGAGGTATGCAACAAAAAATGCATGTTGGTGATTGGATGCCAACGTGTGGTCTTACCTTTTCCTCTGCATCGTTGGTGATGCTCACCATATCTTCCTTGGTATGCTTGCAACATTGATAGTTGCCTATGAAGTGTGCCCTTATTCAATTTTTAGATCTAGCTTGCACCTTGCTAGCTAAAACACCCTTCATAAATGAAAATGATCTTGCATAATGACATCACAGGTTTGAGCATTTTCTTTTGAGCTGGCTAGGTTAAGGTAAATATGAGAGTATTTGAGGATCCTCTAGATGCATTGAGGCCTTTAATGGCGATCCACTCTCCTCCTCTCGATGCTCTCATTGTGTCCTCTGAAGATGCATATCAGAGTGAATATGTATTTGGGTTTACTAGTAGTGCTAGTTTAGTCCTTATATTGAAGAATGAAGCTCTACTTTGGACTGATGGTCATTATTTTTTACAAGTTGCACAATAGTTAAGTGAACGTTTGAGGCTTACGTGCATTGGTGAAGACCCAATGGTAAAAACTTGGATAGCTACCCATTTAAAATAAAGATTCCATAATCGGTGTGGATCCATGGTGTTTATCAGTGGATACTACACATAGATAGGAGCAACCATTTATGAAGAAGCGACAAAAGCTTGTTCAACTAGAGAGAAATTTGGTAGATGAAGTTTGGCAGGATCAACCTTCCTGAAATATCACCTATCTGCATACGTCCTCTAGAATTTTGCAAGGCGCTTGCTACAAACTCATGTCCCCAAAATATTGATCACTTTCACATGCAAATCAAATTGCATGAAACTCTAGACTAGGCTTGATTGAAGATTTTGGGAAGGGTTTTTCTTGCATGGCTCTAATACTATGTTACGATTTCTAAGATCATAAAGAAAAAATCAGAAACTTTCATAAAATACTTGCACACAATAAGTCTAATTGTATTATCAAAGAGATTGATACAAGAGATGAGATGAATGTACAAAGTAGCATTGCTTATATAAGGGTCGGGTCCTATTGGGGGGCTTCAGGATCTATTTTTAAGGAGCAGGAGGTCTCATGAAGTTAAAAAAAAATTGCTACAGGATTATTTGGAATCTTTTCTTGAAGAATAGCAACTCCTACCTTTTAGGACTGCAAACTTGAGGGGGTGAAAATGGGGTGGGGCTGGAGATTGGCCCTACAATTTAGGAATTTTATTTTCCATTTGTAAATCATCTCAACTTTTAAGCTTCCTTAAATTTTGAAACTTAAATTTTAAGTTGAACTACACAGTAAATAAGTTGATGAGACCACCAACTTCCTTAAAATTTAGAACTTAAGATTTTAACTTGAACTGCATTACTAAGTTCAAGGGATCATCACCTTAAAAAAATTCCTAAAAATTCTTAGCAGCACCCACTGAAACTTCTCAGGAAACCCCCCTCCATGGAACCCCACCCTAAGCAAGGTGGTGAAGGTAGGCAAGTAAGAAACAATGACTAACTACCCCACAAAAGATGGAACAATTGTTAACTCATATGACAATTGTTATGTGAGTTACCAGTGACTATGCAAGAGGTGGCTCACAAAGTGAGGACACTTGTCTCAACCACATGAAGCGAGACAAAACTATAAAAGTCTCTGAGTGGAGACTTGAGCAATGTGAATAAGGCTTTCTCTAGATATGCCAAAAGCTAACTAGTTTGATAAAGTCACTATTTACACCAACACAATGTGCTATATTATTATAATTTGTTGATTTTATATGCTTTCTCCATTTCCATTACATTGACTAATTTACATAAACAAATTAAAATCTACACACTTAATTTCATTTTTACTACAATAATTCATTTTGTATTTCAAGAATCTAACATACTTTAAAGAGAAAATCATTCACACAATAACTCATTAATAATTATTTAATCATTAACATCCTTAAAATGAAACTAAATCTAAAATAATTATTTACCCAAATCCCAATTGTCTAAACATTTTACATGTAAATTGAAACATCCACAGTTAAAATATTCTCATTATAAAAAATTATAAAATATCTATAATTCTTATAAATTATAAAACTTTTTAAAAATGATGTTAAAAATTAAAAACCATAAATACAAAATATATCATAAAAGCTAAAATTAATCGCATTCTATGATATCTCACAACTCTGCCTTAAAATTAATTATATTTAAAATCAAATTATGTAGTTTCAACTTGATTTTTAGCTTAGCCATTGTATTAATGTCATATGTAATCTTGATCTTTTGGTTGCCTTTTGATTGGTTTGACATTAGTCTTTATACTACTTTGTTACAATATGTACCTTTGTGACTGAGTACTTTATACTTCAGCTACGCTTTGTAGCTTTCACCTTATAATTCTATTATTGCTTTGCTCATTATATTAAAAAAATTAAGTATATAGAGCCAAAAAAAATAAAATTAAAAATTAAAAAAAATAAATCAAAATCTCCTACTAATAACCTACAAATGAAAAGAACAAAGAAATCACTTGTGAGGAACACAATAAGTCATCTGAAACTAAAATGATTGCTTTTCTGACCCCTGCTTGTCAACGATCACCTCAAATCTCTAAATATAATGAAAAAGCCATCCCCAATTCTCCGAGCAAAAATCATGTAAATATGAAATTTTCTTTGCGGTGACCCACACGGGGCCACGAAGCCTTCTAGTCCCTTATCGACCGGCCCTCTCAACAAGACTAAACCCCTTAGTCAATGCTAAAAACAAAACTAGTTCATTTAAAAAACTAGCGTATGGAACTGCCCATTGAAACCCACGTTTAATGTGGACTTGGACTTTGGGGTACACGTGCTGCATACGTTTCTCACACCGTGACATGGATGAGACGAATCTCTCTCTGCCAACGCTCCGGTCTCGAATGAGTCCAAATCGCACGCTTTAGTGGATGTGACTTTAGTTGAACTGGTTCTTCAAAAGATTTTTTACTATTTACAAGTCTTCGACCAGGTCAACTGATTCTACTTCCTTTTTGTTAAAATTTTAATAAGCTGTTCAAACGCAGCACGACTTGCCTCGTTTTTCTGTGCACAAATTTGTAAAGCAAAGAGAAACAAATGGAGCAAACTCTTCAGGTTTGGATCTTAGGCTTTCTTTCATTGAGCCTGACATTGATTAATGGGATCAGAGCAATTCCCCAGGAGGTTCAGATTCTTCTGCAATTGAAGCATAAGTTCAAAGATCCCCACAATGCATTGAACAATTGGAAAGACTCCATTGATGCTCCTTGCAATTGGGACGGCGTAACCTGCAACAATCAGACAGGCATGGTGATTGAAATCGCCTTCGAGAGCAAATCTCTCAACGGCTCTCTTGACGCCGTAATTTGCAGTTTACAAAGGTTGGAGAAGATCCACTTGCCCTTCACTGACCTGAATGGGAATTTACCTTTGATGAAGAATTGCAGCAAGCTTTGGTATCTGAACCTTACGACCAATTATCTGTCCGGGACTCTGCCAGATTTTTCTCCGCTGAAATCCTTGCAGGTTCTTGATTTGACGACCAATGGGTTCTCTGGCGAATTTCCCGAGTCTGTGGGAAATTTACCTGAGCTGAGTTCACTCAACCTTGCTGAAAATGACTTTACTGCAGGGACTATCCCTTTAAAGCTCATGAATCTGAAGAAACTGAGGGAGCTCTATTTGGCCGAGTGTAATTTGGTGGGAGAAATCCCTCTTTTTATCTTCAATTTCACAGATCTGGGCCTTCTGGATCTTTCTTTCAACAATTTGAATGGCTCTATTCCAAAGGAGATTGGCAATCTGAAGAAGCTTTACCAACTTATGCTCTTCCAAAACGACCTCAGCGGAAGTATTCCTCCAGAAATAGGCAACCTCACATTACTACAGGATTTTGATGCATCGCAGAACAGTCTCACCGGCAGCATTCCGGAAGAGGTCGGGAATTTGAAAAAAGTGGTGTCTTTTTTGCTGCGCATAAATAATCTTTCAGGGAAAATTCCTGAAAGCATAGGCGAATTACCAAACTTGCAAAGCTTGTCTCTCTATCAGAATAGTTTGACAGGCCCATTGCCGCCGAAGCTTGGCAGTTCATCCAAATTCAACACGATGGACGTCTCGGAAAATCTCCTCAACGGCACGCTGCCAAAGGACATCTGCAAAGGAGGCAACATGCAGTACTTTCTTGCTCTTGATAATTTTTTCACCGGAAACTTGCCGGAATCCTACGGAAGGGATTGCCAAAGCTTGATTCGCTTCCGAGTCAATAACAATAATCTCAAGGGCAGGGTGCCCGATGGGATTTGGGGTCTGCCGAATGTGAACATTATTGATCTGAGCTACAATGAGTTTGTCGGCGGAATTAGTCCTGAGATCAGAAATGCAAAGAATTTATCAGAGCTAGTGATTTACGCCAACAGATTCTCCGGCAACCTGGTGCCGGAGATTGGCATGGCGGTGCAGTTGTTCAAGATCCAAGCTAACAATAATCGATTCACTGGTTCCTTACCAAAGGAAATTGGTAATTTGAGTCAGCTGAATGCTTTGTATTTGCAGGAAAATATGCTGGAAGGTTCAATTCCTGCAGAAATCGGCCATAGTAACTCTTTATCCGTCATCAACCTTGCCAGAAATCGCTTTGAAGGTTCGATTCCGGCGACTCTGGGATCCATTCAAGGCCTGAATTCTCTGAACCTTTCCAATAACGAGCTCTCGGGTTCGATTCCCGCAAGTCTCGGTTTGCTGATGCTGAGTTCGATTGACTTCTCCAATAATCGGTTAGCCGGCCTTGTTCCGAATTCGCTTCTCAGAGTGGGAGACGGGCAGAAATTTTCGGGTAATCCAGGGCTCTGCGCCGCAAACTCCAGAAGTAGTACTTTTCTCAGAGTCTGTTCGGCCTCTAATGCCGAGCAGGAAGCGAAAAGAGTAGTATTAGTGACTGGTTTCATTGTCGGTGTAGCCATGTTAATACTTGTGACTGGGGTCATACTAACTTGCCGGTACCTTCGTAAACAGGCGGCTTCGAAGGCAGAAAGTTTGTTATGGAATTTCAAGGCTTTTCATAATTTGAGCTTCGGCGCCGAGGAGATCTCCGGGGTTTTATTGCGGAAGGAGAATGTTCTCGGAAGCAGCGCTTCAAGCACGGTATATCGCGTGGATCTACCGAACAACGAAGTTGTAGCAGTGAAGCACTTTTGGACGAGCAGCAAAATGGAGGATGAGGCAAACAGGCTTGAGAATCGTCATCATAATAAGCAGAATGCTTTCAGAGAATATGAAAATCGACTGGCCATGGCAGAGGTCGAAACTCTGGGAACAATTCGGCACAAGAATATTGTGAAGCTTTACTGTTACCTGTCAAACAGCGACTCAAATCTTCTGGTTTATGAATACATGCCCAAGGGCAACTTACTTGATGCTTTGCACAGCGGCGACGGAAGAGGAGGTCATATTTTGGATTGGCCAGAGAGGTACAAGATTGCATTAGGTACAGCTAAGGGATTAGCTTACCTTCATCACGATTGCTTGCCTGCAATTATTCACAGAGACGTGAAGTCTACAAATATCTTGCTGGACAATTTTTACGAAGCAAAGGTTGCTGATTTTGGCGTTTCGAAGGTTCTCCAAGCGAGCAGAAAAGGGGCCGATTCTGGGACAGGCTTCATAGGCACTCATGGCTACATTGCTCCTGGTAAACATAATCTCCTTCATTTTCTTCCATTTTGTATAAATCTCTGTTCTTCATCAGGTCTTTTACGGATGCTTAGGCTTCAAAGAGTTTTATAGATAATTTTTCTTTGTAAGTGATTCCTGTTCGCAATTTTTGACTTAAAAGGCTTATCTCACGACTTCTTTACAAATGACTGGCATTTGTGCTACTGGTCATCTTTTTGGGGGTTTTCTTTGTACTTATTGAAGATTTGCAATCACTGTCTTTCAAAAGTCATTTTTGCGTAACTTTCTTTGTAACTGCTACATATTTGAAGTGCTTTAACTTTCAAAGCTTTATTTTGCATGGATTTAATAAGCTATTCAGTTATTTTAAGCTTTCAAGCTTTACCGTACAATATTGTCCGCAACTGCTGCACATTTTTAGTACTCGACCTCGAAAGTGATTAATTTTTTATGCAACTGTTTTGTAATTTGTGGCAGAATATGCATACTCTCTGAAGATAACAGAGAAAAGCGATGTGTATAGTTTCGGTGTGGTTTTGCTGGAGCTCATAACTGGAAAGCGGTCAATCGAGGTGGAATATGGCGAGAACAGGGACATCGTATACTGGATAACCTGCAAGATTTCTAGCAAGGAATCTGCACTGGATGTTCTTGACTCCAAAATTTCCGTATCATTTGAGGAGGAAATGATAAAGGTATTGCAAGTTGCAGTACGTTGCGTTCAGAAACTGCCTAGTTTGCGGCCGTCCATGAGAGAAGTAGTGCAAATGTTGGTGGATGCGGATCCTCGCTCTACGAGTAATTCGAAGACAGCTCTGAAACAACAAAGTGATTCAAAGGATGTTAACTCTTGCATTTGAGATCTCTGAATTGTATGTCAGTGATGCATTCGCGAAAGCCTTCCGTGTAGTTGTTAAAGGTAACAGTGGATGGAACAGAGCCAGGGAGGCTATAATGGTGGGCCAGTTTTCTTTCTAACACGAAGACAATGAAAGCAATTGTCTTGAATGTATGTGTATTGAATCTAGGTATTAATCCGTTCTACAAATTAATGTTTTGATACTACGAAATTAAAAAATCTATTAATAGAATTTCGAGCAAGATTTTGTATTTTTTTGACGTTACTCTTACTGTGATAGGGATGCTCTAAAAGAGCTTAGGTTTATGCTTAGGGTTCTTGGTATGTGAATTCTAGGCTGTTCTTTCGCAGCCCTGTTGCTTTTTACTTCTACTTTGTTTTGTTTCAATAGAAAAAAAAAGAGTTTGTTCATGGCGATTATAAAGAGAGTGAGTTTTTCTAGTATCTTTCAATTTAATTTTAATTATTCGATGTTATGATCAATTCAACCTTTCGTAAATAAGCGGAGAAATATTAAAAATAGTAATAGAATTTAAAGGTATTATTAAATGATTTATATTTTTACTAGTTAAATATTTATAAAAGATCACAAAAATCGATAATAACATTTTAAGGTATTATTAATATTTGATAGTTTGATTAATTAATTATTGGATATTTATATTTTTTTAAGAGTTATTATATATAATTCTTGGGTAACAAATTTATAAATATTTATACCTAACACACATTTGATGGTATTTTTTGTTAGTGTAAATAGTGATATTATCAAACTAGTTAGTTTTAATCTAGTCAAGGAACTCAATGACTTGCTCAATCCCTCTCTTAGGAGGTCTCCTTACTGGTATACTACCAAATACTTTGTTATACCTAGATAGTAAGGCCTAAATGTTTGGATGATGATCTCTTTTTGCTGCTCGATAATCATAGCCATTATGATACACTTAGCTGCCCACTCCACCTAATCATCCTGAATCAACCTCTCCATTATTTTGAAGGAGACTACTCTATCACCCCATCCAACATGCCTATGAGAATTATCCTCTTGCCCTATGATTCAAACTTCATTTCCATAGTATTCAAGCTCATGGTAAACACTCCAAGTGTACACATCCAATACATACCTAAGACCACATCTATGTCCCCTATACTTACCACATAGAAATCATCCCTCAACTGATACTCCCCCAACTATGTGCCCAAGTTAGAAATTTTGCATGTGCAAGTAAGGGTAAAGTCATCTACTACCATCACCTTAAACCCTACAAAATTTTCTATTTTGATCTCTCTCTTAGCAACAAGCCATTAATCAACGAAATTTTGAGTAGCACTTGCATCAACAAGTGTAATTATTCAATGCTCACAAAGTACTCTAACCTTGAAGGATCCAACTTTCTGGAAGCTAGAAAGTTGGGCAATGACACTAGCACATCCTTGTTTGTTACAGCTTCATTAGTTGAAATTTTCCCATCACTACTCTTAGATTTGGTATGCTGATCTGAATTTTCTGATGTAGTTTCATCGGTTGAAAAATACTCAATTTTTTTTTCCTTTGCTTTAATAGCACACTTGTGTGATGGGTCCTAAGGCTTTCTACAGTAAAAACATAGTTTCTTACATCTAATCTCATTGAGTTGATCACTATCCAACCTGTTAGAAAAATTCTTGGATTGATTGGTATCCTTCGAGAAGTGTCTTCTATCCTTGTCCTTCTTCTGTGGGAATCCCTTAGACTAAAATTTTCTCATGGAAGAAGAAGATTTTGTGTCCCTTTCCTTTTAATGGCATCCTATAAAGTAGGTGGATTGAGGGCCTTAATCCAACCTCTCAATGGGTCTAAAATACCATCAACAAACAACACAATCAATATTCTTTTTGAGATATCAATCATTGAGTAAAAGCACAAACCTATGTCTCACTTTCGGCCAACTAAATACTTTCGAGAGAAATAATTTCGAACAAAACATTTTTTCTTGAAACCACATGGTACATAGAGTTTCGGGTGAAACCCTTTCGCCTGAAACTAAAAAATTTGAATTTTTCCTTTTGTTGCTTTGAAATGTGACTCATTTTATGTGTAAGGTTTTGATAGAAAGGGTTTCAATCAAAACCCTTTTGACTGAAACCCTTTCTACCAAAACTATCTATGTGGCATCCTAGTTGGTAACCAACTCAACAATTTTAAAAAAAAATTGAAACTTTTTGTAGACACTTGAATTTGACCACTTCCATATAGTCAAACTCACCCCTTGTATTCCTTTGTCTTGCATCCCTCATCCACATTAATTAAATAATTTATTATTTGATTGATATTTTCCTACAGCCTAATATCCCCTAAGGTATTTAATAAATCAATTAAATACCTTACCCCTTTTATCTCTAAATTAAATAAATATCCCAATTTATTTAATTTGGTCACTTTGGCCTAAATGAATTAAATTAATAATTAATTTTCTCCTCTCTCCCCATGTCACATCCTCCATAATCCTATTTAATCTAGATTAATCTAATTAACCCCTGATTAAGATGTGTACATCCCTAATCATCATTAAGGTCACATCCTCCATAATCCCCCACTTGCCTCTAATTTTTCATTAATTCATCTAATCATGCATTTGCACAACCTTAATCACCTGATTAACCCAACCTAATCTCCATGCCATTTATGGCATGTGTCCTAAGTCAACCATATTAAATGCTTTATCCTTTTGGAGAAGGAACCTCCTTCCCCATGTGAATTTTTAATTCACATTTAATCTTCCAATGCATTTTAAGAAATTAAAAATCCATTCTCCCATCCCCATGAGAATTTTTAATTCCTCACATGTCCTCTCAAGTGTTGGAAAATGTGCTTCAAACTTACTGGCATGTAAACTCCTGAAAGAGCAATGTTGGTGAGACTCTCTGAATGTCTTACAGACTAGCAGTTGTATTCTAATCATTTGAAGTGCTCAGGTCACCGAGACTTTGGTTTTGTCTTGCCGACAGGAGTCACTAACAAGACATGTCGATTGCTATGAAGATTCCTAACTCTTTCTGCCCGGGGAGATCTCTTGGCGACAGGTTGGTGTCTAATGGTTATCGGCGAGACTCATGGCGACATAAGTCATTGGGGAGAGGCTTGAACATTCAGAATAACTCTTTCCAATAGAGTATGTCTCATCGATTTTTTACACTTAGGCGACAGATGAATTTGGGGAGACTCTTGGCTGACAAGTTCACATTCGGTAAGAACTCTTGCCAATGGATGTGGTCTTGTCGACAAGCTAGTGCATTCGATATAACTTCTTGGCGATAGCGTTACTCTCTCTGACTGTTTTGTGCTCGGTATGGTGTCTCGCCAATAATGATGGTCTCGCCAATAGAGCTACATGAGTTGAACATCGGTGTGAAGTCTTAGCGATAAGGTTTCTCTCACTGATAGGCAGGTGCTTTTGTGAGAACTCTTGCCGATAGCACTTGTCTTGCCGATAGATCTGCACAAGATGGTTTTGTGTTCAGTATGACCTCTCGCCGATAGTGATGGTCTGGCCGATGCTTCTGCAGTGGATATCGATATGATGTCTTAGTGATAGAGTGAGTTTGGGTGACAATTTTGAACTTTATATGACTCTTGCCGATGGTGGTAACTCTGGGCAATAATGACAGTCGGGCGTTGTGGCATCGTGGAGACACGACCTAGTGTCTCACCGACATGCGACACAGTTTGAACGCCTTGACCGAATGTCTATCCTACGTGGTTTGTCTTCGACTAGTCAGAGAAGCGGAATGTAAACTGCTAGCAGTTGGACTGTTGCGACCGTTCCTATGAGGAAGATCAGTAGACCATGAATGACATGGATATACTCTGTAATCGAAGATGATGATTGGTTCAGTGAACAGTTCGATGTGATCAGTGTGTATGAATTAAATTCAGAGAGCATTGTAATTGGGATGTTCTGTACAAGGTTGATCAAGGAAATGTTGTTGCTATAAATTGACATTAGAAAGCTAAGTCTGTACTTTATATGTATTTTGTTTACTGTAATACAAAGAGAATTTTCTTGGTGTGGTGGGTTTTTCTCCCATAAGGGTTTTCCCATGTAAATCTGGTGTCCAAATTGTGTATGTTCATTTCTCTATTTCTGCTATTTCTTTCATGAGTATCTTAATTGAACTATAATTGCAAAATTTAAAGTCACCTTTGCATTCTTCCCTGAGGTTTTGATGTTAGGAGAGTTTGTTCCACACCTAAGCTTTCCTTACATCAAGGACATGTGGACAAGGACCTGTACTTTATGAGGAGATCTTGTCCCTTCCCAAGGTACAACCTAGTACCTCCATGTCACCTCATCAACTTCTCTTTTCCACATCATCCGCCTCATGTCAAGATGTGAGGGCTTGTGAGTTCTTAACTCACTCTAATCCTTGATCTCATCCACCTTGGATCAATCTAGGCCCTCCATTGCTTTAGAGAAATTTCCCCTAAAAATGGATAAAATGTCCCCATTTGCACCATCCACTCTAGCAATCAAGCACTCACCTACACTTAGCAATTTTTAAGCATCCAAGCCATCCATCTACCATTGTTGCAACACTTTGAGCTTCTATATTGCATCCATCCACATACCCATTTGCATCATTAGGATCCTCATCTCTCCATGATCATTTAGAGCACCATTTTAAGCTATTTTTCAACCAAGGAGCACACATATTAAACAATCAAAGGGCCAACCAAGACCATCAATCTAATCAAGGTAAAAAGTTTCAATTTCTTGTGTTTTTATTTAGATTTAACTAGGCCTAATCCAAGTGTTTGTTTTTGTGTTTTCCTTTGTTGCATTAGTTTATTTTTTGCATCTTAGGGTAGGAATTCACATTTGCACACATTTTTGGCACACCCAATGGGACCCACATCATGGATCTACTTTACTTTTGCCTATTGTTTGAATTTTTGTAGGTTTAGATTTTATACATAGAGGTGAATCCACCCTCAACAGGTGATTTTGCTCTATATAGGGGTGAAAGTGCTTTGAAGATAGGTGAACTTGCTCCTTCCCTTTTAGTAAAGAGGAAAACTTACATCTACCAGTCAAATTGCTGATCACAGAGGCAAATTTTCCTAAGGCTACCTGAACAAGCGAAGTTTTTGAGTACAAAGGAAAAAATGCACAAGTTATAGAGGAGAAATCGTATACGACCTTCCACCCGATAGGAAACTACGACTTCGCCCATCTTCCCAAAAAGGTGAAATTGAATACATAAGAAGGGTGAAATCATCTCACACATAGGCGAATCTGTGGAAATCCCAAACCTTAAATTTTTCAATTTGAGCTGTGATTTGATTTTGATTTTTATGTACTAATCCGCTAACCTGCTTGTCGGTGATTGTGGAATTTGACTAACAGTTTGTGCATCTTGTTCTCCCCATGTTTGACGAAGATCAAAGGTAGAAACTATTGACATATTTTCTATAGGACGATCGGTCGAAGACCGCTAGTTATATTTGTCTGTGTTTCTTTATTTTGCACCAATTTAGGGACACGTAGAATTAATTAAAAGGGTCAATTAAATTGTTTGTTGTGTTTGGGGGTGAATTGTTGACATATCCACTCCCCTTGCACCTTTCAGTGATCCTGGGTGATGAAAAATCACAATTCATTCCAGTCCAATCCAGTCTACTCAAGAAGTGCTAGTGTGTCTAAGCTCTCCCCTTGTGCTAGGTGCAAGCCTGGGGACCAGCCGAAGTGTCTAGTATTTCCTTCCTTTAGCAGGACCTGTCTGAGATTTCATCACGTGGGGGACGATTCCAACCACATGTTGTTGACGGGGTATATAAAGGGGGGAGAACTAAAGTTGTACCCCAATTTAGTCATGTCATGTCTAGCACAGAGTTGAAGCTAGGGTGATACCTAGTTAAGACGTGTAGGGTTGGTCCGAGTTTCTAGTACCTAGTTGGGGCTCCCGATCCATGCTTGTGATGGGTTGGTGTTCATGGTTGTGCCTCACGTACTTAGCGTATATTGAGCATGCATGAGATAGCCTATTTTTATCCTCGATAAAGACACGTGCTTTAGTTGTGGCTTGGTGTAGTGCAAGGATGTGCACCATACCCTGAAGTTACTCACCACATACTCCCTTAGGTTGAGATAGAAATCCTCATGGTGGACTACAATAGTCTCTGAGAGAGAGCATGAAGGTGAGCCCGTGATGTCTATTGATGACCTTGTGCCACTAAATCGCTAGCTATCCGCCTTCATGAGAAAGGGTGATCTAGAGAACCACCCTGATATCACAAAGTATTAACCTTGGGGCATCCCCTCAAGGTGGTGGGCTTACATTAAGTTTGTAAATGCTTATCACTAATTCTATAGGATTGTGCTACCTGGAGTGTCTTCTTTTTGCAATACTAGTTCTTTTTGTTGGTCTGAGTTAGTCTAGCCATTCTACTTTTTGTTTGTCATGTTTTTGTCCTTTGCCACAGTCTATCCCTACCCTTAGTGACAATTTTTCTTCTCACAAGAGTGAGCTTGCACCATGGATAGGAAATCCTGCTGTGAAAGGGGCATTTTCATGTCTCGAGTCTAGTCTAGGTCATCCTTTAGGCAAGTTCATCCTTTTCAGGGGTAAATTTTCTTGTGGGTCCCTTAGTTAGGTGACCCCGTGTTTGCCTATTCCCTGAATAGGTGATCTCATCCTACCCATGGGCAAGTCTATGTCTAGTATGTACCTTTCGAGTCTGCCTATTCCCTTAGAATAGGCGATCCTATCACTTCCTTGGGTGAACTTGTTGTCCACAAGGGAAATACTGTGTTTGATCTGAGTCATCCCCATCCTCCTATTCCCTAAATAGGTGATCTTGTTGTCCGCATGGGAAATCTCGTGTCTCGTTCTTGTCATCCCTTGTCCATACATCCCCTAGAATATGTGAACCTATTGTCTGCAGGGGCGAATCCATGTTCGTTTGTACCACCCTTTTTCATATAGTTTAAGACATAGGCAATCCTACTTGTTCGATATGCGATCCCGTTATAGGTGTTTCCATTACTAGTCTATATATCTAAGGAAATAGGTGAACTTTTTACCCCAATAGGCTATTTTTCTCATGTCCATACATCCCAAGATAGAGGTGATCCTGATCCATAGATAGAAGATTTTATCTCTGGTGCCCACCTATTTCTTCTGAGCATCCAAAGATTTAGGCAATCCTACATTCTAGAAGGGCGATCTTGTGACCTAGATAGGCGAACCTGCTTGGTACAAAGGCTAATATGTTGACCTCTAGATAGGCGATCACATCATTTGGAGGGGCAAACTTATCACACATAGAGGTGAATGCACTTCCCATACAAAACTCCTGAGAGTTAATCCTTTGGGCCACTAAAAGCTTGTTGTTTTTCAAGTCTGATTCTACGATCAACTTTTTTTTATCATCATCCATCTACTTGTAATCATCATTTTAGTACATCTTCATTTTCAAAAATTTATCAATCCATCAATCAAATCATATAGGTGCATCTTAGAACATCCCTAGATTGCATATCTATCATCAGTTCATCGATCCCAATCTCTTAGACTTCATTTTAGGGGTTTTTATTTGGGTTAACTTAGGTGTCTGGTCTTGATTGTCATCATTCATGCTTACTTAGGATTGTTGAGTCAGTAATCACCCATGACCCAATCAATCTACTTCCATCTTGAGATAGATTTGGTGGCGTAATCATCCTTTTTGCAATCCAATCTGATCATTAGCACCATACATCATCTAGTCAAACCCCTGAACTTCATTTAGAGTCAATCTTATCAATCCAATAAATCACTTGATCTTACCAATTATCTAATCCCATCAATTAACTTAGTCAAATCCAATCCAATTTCTTATCCCAATCATCCCATCTCAATCAATCCAATCAATCAATTAATCATTTAAGTGCATCCTAGAATGTATTATCATCTTAGTCACTTGGTAGTTTTGCATTTTCATGCCCATTACCTGATTGCAAGAAAAGAAGCTCATGGAACAACAACAGTCCCAAGGTGCTCAGCCTCATATCCCTCAGGACCAACCCACCAATGGTGGTTCATCACAATCTAACACTGAAGTCCACACTTTGTCCCTCCCTAATGAAAGCATGATCAATCAAACTGAGCTCACAGTTGATGAATACCTTAGTAATCCCACAAATGTCTAAATGATAGATCGTCTCCTTAATGAGCATAGGGATAAGATCCTTGCCACATTGCTTCTGAAAGGTATCAAGCCAATTGTCAAAGTTTGAATTATCCAAATATGTCAAAATTACACTCCTTGCACCCTCGGTTCCATCCCAAGACCCAAATGCTAGCTCATTAGTCCCACACGTTTCCAAAGGTCCACCACAGGAGGGTTGGTACCAACCGAGATTTGGCAATGTTGTTCTCTATCAAGTAAGACCCCCTATACCACTCCCTCGGGTTCCAATTTTAGTTATGGGTGCACTTGATCCAAACATTCCTCAAGGCCCCAATCCTAACAATCCTCTTGGTCTAGGCATGACGCAAGGTCTTCCCAATTTGCCAAGCACAAACATCCTGCAAGGTTCAATCCCATACCATCTACACTGCCTCTTCCACCAAATCAACTGGGTCAATTACTAGGGAATACTAGGAGCAATCCTTTTTCTAGGCTACCTCCACCTCCTGGATCTGTACCTACATCAAACTTACTATTACCTCCATTCACATCCCAACAACCACCTCAAGGCAACGTCCCATCTTTGCATCAACCTCAGCGTAACCCGCAACATGCACCACCATCACAAATACCTCATCAGCAACCACCAAAACAAGAACCATCACAACCTCCACAACATACCTCAATTCCTTCACAACCCCCACATCACACATGGATTACATCACAACATCAACAACAACCTCCATACCAGTTGTAAGGTACCCCATCACAACCTCCTCACCAATTGTAAGTCCCTCCTTGCTAGCCAACTTCATCCTATCAGTTACCTTCGCACCAACCGCAAATCCCTCAACAACCCCAAATCCCATCTTGACCTCTGTATTAGTAGCCACCATCCTACCAATAAACCCCTCGACATTCACAAATCCCAACACAAGTATAGTAGTCCTTCCAACAAATGCTAGGCAACCATGCTGCTCAATACCTCTACCACCCACAAAGCACCTATTATGTACAACCTGTCACATCCAATCCTAATCCCAATTATCCCTATCACAATATCCAACAATCTCAACAACAACCATCTTACACAAATCCCCAACAACTGCGACAAAATCCCTATTATATGTATAGGAGTGAATTTGCACCCCTTATGTGAATTCCCCTTTTGGCCTTCTTCACTTTAGAATACCAAAATCGAAGGCTAAATTCCACATAAGCCCACTACCTTCGTTCCACTTGGCGGTTGTTTTGAGTGTCAATAGAGGAATAACTGTCAGGGATGCTCGTGCGACACACTTACATCCCTGGCAGATTCTCGTGCCTGAGCCTCCAAAGGTGTTACACTTCTCATTAGGAGTTGACTTGTAATGCCCCCTTCGACTGACCGGCCCAAATATGGTCGTTTTCTTCATTCTTTCCTTCAAATTCACTATTCACTATTTCATTTCATCTTCTAATCATTCAATTGAACTTCTCCACAACTTCTTTTGCATTCTTCAAGCATTCTAGTAGCACTCTTGCACTCCATAGCAACAACATCATCACTCCATCAACTCAGTAGAGAAATTGTGGAACAACACCATTACAGAAAAGGCTTGAGTCATCTCATTTTCTCCCCCATTAGCCATGAGTGCTCTTGGTGGAGGTGGTAAGCTTTCTACTCCTCTCCTCTATTATTTGGTTAAGTGGCACAGTATTGTTTGTAGTGTTTTAGTGTTCTCTATGGTACTTTCGTTCTTTATCATACTATTTCTCCATTATCACTTTCTTGGCTATATGTGGAGGTGGAAACACCTAAATAGGGGTTTGACTGAGGTAGGCACCTATACAACCACCTAAAAAAATTTATCTTCATTATGTGTAGGTGGGCGTGTGGCTTGGCATTAGCTAGTGAACGAGTACCTTTATGAGGTTATTCTTGTCATCCTAACTCTTGTTTATTTGCTTTATCATATTCGAACATATCTTGCCTACTTCATAGCTTTATTTTGGACCTTTGAAAGTAGTTAGCTAGGTTGTTAGTTAGTTTTCCTACATTTAACCTTGTCTCTTCTATCCTCTAGTCGTGCAAACATCAGCACACTTGAGAGACACTAGTGTGTCGCGTTGTCATCCCAGAACTACACTTCCATCCTCGGGTAGAGAGCTTCCCAAGGTGTAGAGTTAAATCCAAAAATTGGTTCACCTAGCCCCATTCTTTATTTTGGGTCTACAGATTAATTTGGGGGCTTTATAGTCCTCATCATTCTCGTCTCACATTTCCTAACACCCCATAAGCTAAGGTAAGTTAGGGTATCCTTCCTCTCTTGGCTGTCCGTGACCTAGGGCCTTGAACATGGTTGGTCCCCCTCTCTTACACTATCAACAATCTAATCTGCAACAACCTTTGTATGCTTCCTAATAGAAAACTACCTATAATTACCAATCTAATCTGTATTACTCCCAACAATAGGTATCATATCAGTAGGGTGCCTCCGCCTCATATTACCAAGCCCAGCCATCATATCAGTAGGGTGCCTCTTCTTCATATTATCAAGCCCTGCCACCATATCAACAATCTTATGCCAATCCCAAATCCACGCATCCCAATCTATATCAGAAAATGCCTTCATATCTGCCTCCTCCATCATATGATCAAACCATCTTGACTCCATCCTCATCATATCAGCAATATGCTCCTTACAATCAGTCCAATTTGACCAATCCTCCTCCATAAACACCTGTTAATAAGGAGTGGGAAGAAATAAAAGCTTCTTTAAAGGACTTGCAAGCAGGGACATCCAAAAAGTCTTTCAAATTTGAAGAAATTTGTCCCTATCCATTTGATCCCTCCATCCCACTTGTCCCCTTTCCTCAGCACTTTGAAATGCTAAAGTTTGATAAATACAAAGGAAAGAGTGACCCTAGAAACCACCTGCAAGACTTTTACACACATTTCCAAGAAGTCCTACACAATGACAACTATCTCTTGTGATTATTCCCTATGAGTCTAATGGGGATAGCTCTAGATTAGTTTATGTGTCTTCTAAAGGGGTCCATCTCTTCTTTCACAGATCTAGCAGAAAAATTTGTTACACACTTCTCCTTCAACTTGGAGAAAGACATCGATACTCTAGATCTCTTGAAAGAAAAACAACGTGAGGGAGAAACCTTTACAAGCTACCTATAAAGGTGGTGTGCCTTGGATAGTTGTCTAAAATACCCTCTTAGTGAGAAGGACATGGTGACCATTTTTGTTACAAATTCCCATCTTGATATGGCACATAATCTCAATCTTCAATGTGTCACCACCCTTTCAAAGGTCATATAAAAAGGCACTATCATTGAGAGGGATCTCATTGCCAAGGGACAAATCAAAATCTATAACCTAGACAAGGATAAGTCATCTAGAGATAAGTCTTGCTACCATAATAAAAACAAGAATGCTATCAATGATGGTGTCACAAACACCAATCATGTTCAAGTATCCAACACCTCACAAAGATCACAATACACCTCCAATCAACCATCGATTTCTAACACCATATCCGTGCCAGACTGAGCACCACGTCCTCCTCCCCAATCCAATCAGTATAACCAAGGAAATAACAAGTGTACATTCACTCTTTTAGGAGAGTCCTTGGATGTCATTTTCAAGAGGCTCCTGCAAGTGAGTTATCCAATCACTTATCCTATGACTAAGCCTTTTGACGAGTCAAAACCCAAACCCACCTGGTATAGGGAAAATGAATATTGTGATTTTCACAAAATTAAAGGTCATTCCACTAACCAGTGTCAAGGACTTAAAAAATATATCCAAGATCTTATAGATTGAGGTGACATAGTAGTGGATGTGAATCAGGTGATGTCATCTAATTCCCAACTACAAATATATCAAAATGCTTTCCCCAAGCACAATCAAGGTCCCAATACCTCCAATGCTAATCCAGGGCCTAGCAATAATACTAACCAAAATAACAACATGAACAATATCAACTATAAAAAATATACCCTATAACTATGATGGCATAGTTATGTACATTACCCAAGTAGAGCCATGTGTATCCATGATTCTTGTTAAAGGAAAAGACCCACAATGTGTTGTTACTACACGCCACACTCACATATCCATTCTTGGACCTTCCACATCATCCCAGCTAGCTCCTGTGAGCTCCCAATATAATATTCTTGATCATCTTGGAAAGAATTCTGCTCAAATATCCATCTTGGATTTGCTTAAGTCTTCCTCTATACATCAAGAAATCCTCACTACATATCTACAGGATACCCACATGCCTAATGATATAGATCCTAAATTTCAAGCCTTAGTAGGACATCTATCATTGATATATCAACTAGGATTTAGTCAAAATGATATGTCATCAATTGATTCAAACCATAGCCATCCCCTCCACATTGAAGTCCTTGTAGCCAACCATAAAGTGAAAAGGGTCCTAGTAGATAATGGCTCTTCCTTCAACCTTTGTATGCTAAAGTTCATAAAATGGGTGGGGTATACCCATGCTGAATTGAATAATTAGACCATCACCATCAAAGTCTATGATAACATAGAAAGATACTCTGAAGGAATCATTTGTCTTCATATTCAGGTTGGCCCCATTGTGTAGTATACCACATCCATGTCCTCAATTTGAACCTCCCATACAACCTTCTCCTTGGCCACCCATGGATCCATGCCATTCAGGTCATTTCGTCCACTTATCATTGTGCCTAAAATTCCCATACAATGGGATGGGAGTTACCATACATGAGGATCCATAGCCTTTTGAATACTGTCATGCTTTATAATCTTTCTTCCCCCACTCCCACTACTGTCCAAGAGTTGAAGTGGGGGAACCTTAGGAATCATCTTCCAATCCATCCTCCAATTTTTCATCAACCACGTTATCCACTCCATCCACTACATCTGAATCCACTATCACTAAGGTCCAAATCATAGATAAGGGTTGTGGTGAATACGAGATGCGTACGGCTCTAAATGTGGCAACTATGCCTCCATCTCCTCGTACCTATGGCCAACCTTCTTAGTATGCACCAAAGGAAGAAGAGAAGACATTAACACTCAACTCTAAGAACACAGGGTCTAGCACTTTCCGATCCCTAACATGGAAAGATCAGGAAGACGATGATATCAGTTAATGGATATACAGGGAAGAACCTGAGCCTTCACCCCCTCTTATTGAGTATTTCCAAGAGACTTATCTGCATGCATCCAAGTTAGCTAAAAAATACAATTATCAGGGGGAGGTCTTGGTGTAGAAGAATAGGGAAGATTGCAACCTATTGATGCACAGAAATTCAGGCTTAGGCTATGATAAAAAGAAAAAGGGTCCCACACCATCAACTAGTACCTCTAATAATGTCAATGTGGATAATGATTTCCTTGATGACATACCAGAAGAAGAGGCCATCATACTCTCCTATGATGATGTAGATTTCCCTTCCCTATTTGACTCCACATTTGTCTTCACCATCAGCCTTTCCCTTCACCATCTCGACCTCATTGACCAGTACTTATGGAGTAGCACACCTATAGATAATTTTCCTTCAGTGGACACTTACATACATCTCATGGGATTGGAGGAAGATGAACACCCTAACCACAAAACTAAAAAGAAGCAAAAAAAAGGGTCATCTAGTGAAAATCTCTTTGAAGCACTTCTTGACTCATCAACAATCAAAATAAAGGGTGTATCCAATAGTGAAAACCTTGATGAGGCGCTAGAGGATGGGGATGTTCATCTTCTCCTTGTTAGAACTCACTTGTCCAAACAATATTCCATCCTGATTGAAGAGATACAAGAGGTCAATTTGGGAACATAAGACAACCCTAAAATCACTTATATAGCTAAATCATTGTCAGAGGAAGAGCATTCCATCATTGTCAACTTGTTAAAGGAAGGAATCATCAACTTCGTATGGACCTATTCATACATTCTAGGATTAAACCCTACATTGGTTGTACACCATTTGGATGTTCACCCAGATGCCAAACCTGTTAAACATAAGCTAAGAAAAATGCATCCCCAAGTGGCCTTGCTCATCAAGAAAGAACTAGAGAAATTGTTGGGAGAAGGATTTATAAGAACTATTGATTACTCTGACTAGATATCTGATATAGTGCATGTTTCCAAACCAAATGGGAATATCAAAATCTATATAGACTTTCAGGATCTTAACAAAGCTTGCCCAAAGGATGATTTTCCGCTTCCAAACATTGACATGTTGGTTGACCTCATAGGATGACATGCCATGCTATATCTTATGGATGACTTTTCTAGCTATAATCAAATCATAATTGCACTCAAATATTAGCATAAAACTTCCTTCACCACTCCTTGGGGCACCTTCTGCTATAATGTCATGCCCTTTTGTCTCAAAAATGCAGGGAAAACTTATCAACATGTGATGATTGTTATCTTCCATGACCTCATCCATATCATAATGGAAGATTATGTTGATGATTTTCTAGGAAATTTCAAGACTAGAGAAGAGCATTCCATGATCTTGAAGAAAATATTTGAACGGCTAGAACAATATAAGTTGCATCTAAATCCAAAAAAGTGTGTGTTCGGTGTCACATTTGGAAATTTATTACGCTTCATAGTCTTCCGAAGAGGTATTGAAGTAGATCCATCCAAGGTCAAGGCAATAATGGAAATTCCCCCACCATATAATCTCAAGCAATTGAGGAGCCTTCAAGGGAAGCTACAGTCCATCAGTCATTTCATAGCCTAGCTTGTTGACAAATGTCAAGCATTCACACATCTCCTATGCAAAGACACCACCTTCAAATGAGATCCAAAATGTCAGCAAGGATTCAACAAGATTAAGGAGTACTTGGATCATCCACCAATCCTAATTCCTCCCATTCTAGGCAAACCACTCCTTTTGTATATCACAGCTACAATGGTTGCACTGGGGGCATTACTAGCACAACATGATGAGTCCTCTAAAGAGTGTGCAATCTATTACATTAGCCAAACATTGGTGGATTATGAACTCAAATATTCCCCAATGGAAAAATCTTGTCTGGTAGTGGTCTTCAGTTCACAAAAGCTTTGTCATTACATGCTTAATCACCCCTTCAAGCTAATATCAAAAGTTGACCCCCTTAAGTATCTATTATCCAAAACTTCTTTAACTAGACACATGGCCAAGTGGGTCATGTTACTAAGTGAATTTGACATAGAATACACATATCATAAGGTAATCAAGGGAAAATTCATAGCAGATCAGTTGTTCAATGCTTCTTTGGTCGACGCATATCCGTTAGTAGCCAAGTTTCCTCATGAAGGGGTCCTTACAATTACAAAAATAGATACAGGGACACTCTACTTTGATGGGTCATATACACATAATGGATCTGGTGCAGGTATTTAATTAGTCACTCGTCAAGGTGATTTTATACCAAAGTCATTCAAATTATCATTTCCATGCATGAATAGCATCATAGAGTATGAAGCTCTAATCACTGGCCTCAGAATCACCATCCAATGGAATATTTCCCGTCTACGTGTCTTTGGAAATTCTCAACTAGTTATCAAATAGGTCAATGACAAGTTTTAGACAAAGGATGACAAGTTGTTACCCTATAAACACATGGTGGATGACTTCAAGAAGTATTTCACCTTCATTCAGTTTGAGGAGATTCCCAGAGTCCAAAACAAGGCAGCATATGTAATGGCTGCAATTGGTTCCCTCATTGATATGCCTAAAGATCGAATGGATTATGAGTTTCTCATTGAACAACTACTAATCCTAGCATATGATGTCCTTGATAATGAGATGGTGTGTGATATCATAGGTCCTGAATCACCTTGGTACCATGACATTTACACCTACCTCCATGACAATATCCTACCACCTAACCTTACCTGAAATCAATGCAAATCATTTATCCAATGTACTTCCCACTATACCATTATAGGAGATACAATTTATCATTGAGGGTATGATGGCACTCTCCTTCAATGTTTCAATGAATCAGAATCTAGTGTTGTGTTAAATGAAGTGCATAGTGGTTTCTGTGGGTCTCATTCTAATGGAATGGCCTTAGCCAAGAAGATTCTAAGAGTAGGATATTATTGGGCCACTATGGAACATGACACCTGTGAGCTTGTAATGAAATTTCTACCATGCCAACAACATATAGATTTAATCTATGCTCCTGCATAAGACTTACAACCTATCATTGCTCCATGGCCTTTTTCACAATGGGGTTGAAACCTAATCAACGAGATTTACCCTCCATCATTCGATGGTCATACATTCATCATCATTGACATTGAATACTTTACCAAGTGGGTGGAAGCAGTTCCACTCTCTCAAATCATGGGTATTCAAATCTCCACATTCATCCTTTTTCATATCTTCTATAGATATGGGATTCCATCCACCATCATCACTAATAATGGTAAGCCATTTAAAAACTAGTACATGAAAGCATTTTGTGAGACATATCATATCCAACATCGTTGGTCCACCCCCTATTACCCTCAAGGTAATGGCCAAGCCGAAGTGACCAATAAAACACCTATCAAAATCCTTAAAAAGGTGGTCAACAACACTGGCCAAGATTGGCACCTCCATCTCCATCCCTCCTTTTGGGCCTACTACAAATCCATCCACATACCCACTGGTGCCACTCCATACTCCCTCATTTATGATTCCAATGCTATCTTGTCGATTGAGACTGCGATCCCATCACTTCAAATATCTTTGAAAAATCTCATCAGTGATGAAGATGCTTGAGTCACATGGTTAAGTCAACTGGAACTCCTAGATGAATAGCACATTAAGGCCTATAATCATCTCCAAGAATACTAGCATCGTCTTAGGAGAAGCTACAATAAGAAGGTTCATCCATGCCAATTCAATGTTGGTGATCTCATCTTTAAGGAAAATCAACACATCTAGCAAGATCGAGACAAGAAAGGAGAGTTTGAAGCAAATTGGTTGTGTCCTTATGTTGTCACTACCAAGTATGGCTCTAGGGCATATCGGCTTGCTACACCTAACGGGGAACCCTTAGAGGATCCTATCAACATCATGCATATAAAGGGATTTTACACCTAAGTCGGTTGGGTTATCCTATCTTGAAAAATAGCAAAAAAAAGTGAAAAATTAGCAAAAATACAAAAAGTGAAAAAGCCAAAAAATCCAAAAAAAAATAGTAAAGTGAAATAATCCATCCTATGGTGAAAACCACCCTTGGTGGTGACTCAGATAAGTATGTTTTGTGAAAACTTGGCAATAGGCGCCATTCATAGAGGGTTTAATCATTATCTACCTTGCATCCTAATTACTTTATCCTTCCCTCCATCCTATCCTCACATACTATCCTCCCATCCTATCAATCCAATCCTTTCCTTGGCATCTGTCTATCCATTGCTTAGTATATTTTGGTTGAGCATTGGACGATTCAAATTGACTATCCACAATCCTGAGCTTTCATCCTAAATCTAAGGTTTTTGTTGTTTGTGTGTTAGTGTCATTTTTTAGTCTCATGTCCTCATCTAGGATCTTTCATTGCATCGGTCATCATTAGGTCTTGCCATCTTTTGTCCATTTTATCGAATTGTGTTGCCCCTGCACTTTCACATAGGAAAGGCTAATCATTTGATCAGTCCCCAGAAATTTTTTCATCCTATCTTTGTCAACCATCAAGGTCTCCATTGTCCTCTTTTCACTTTTATCCATGGTTAGGCATCTGTCTTTTATCAAACTATTAGTGCTCTGTTCTTTCACGTAGGCAAGAGTAATATTTGATTAGTCCTGAGCTCCTAGGTCTTTAGGGTGTGTCTTGTTTTCATATCGTGTCTTCGAATATGTCCTCAATTAGTTGATGCATAAACAAGAAAAATCCATTAGTATCATGAGGTCCAATCAGTTTCAAGTATCCTAAGTCATGTCGATCATTTAATCTATCCTCCATCTTTGGTCTTAACAAGATGTATACTTCTTAATCAAACTACATCAATCCCATCCACCCTTTTAATCCTATGGCAAAGGACATTTGAAATTTATTGTGATCTTTTGATTCGTTTGGATTTTTTTCATCATTTGAGCTTCCTATTATACCTTGTCAAGGTTTGTATGATTCATCATATCATGGTACGCTTTGGTTGGTAAACATAGGGGCGTATCTTGATTTTGTGTGTTCTTGTCTTCTTGGTTGTCCCATGTAGTACCCACCAAGATCCTTGTGGTCTTGTGTTACATTGGGGCATCCTTTGTGCTTGTGGTTATCCCAATACCTAGCTTGACCAAAGGCCTTGCAGCTTTTGGGTGTTGGGATAGCCTTCTTGCTTGCTATGTTTGTATTATGCATTTTACACTAATTTTCCTTGGTTCCTCATATCTTGGTGTATCATGTCTTATGCTATAGCAAAAATCAGTACTCTTAAAATGGAAACATGGCATTAGGATTGCATTTCATTCACCATCCCATTGCATTGCATTTATCCCCATCCATTCCTTCCCTAGCCTATGGTTAGTGATTTTGGTTTTGAAAATGTTCTTCCCTCCACCTTTTCTTCCTGTTAGGATTCGTATGGTTTTGGTAGGTGCAGTGTCACACTCATCATCATTCATCTCACTATGCGATACATTGTCACACCTATCATTGGTCCCTTATCCATTGCATTATCATTTTCATATCCATTTTAAGTTGTTTAGATTAATCTAGATTGGTTATTCTAAGCATCTTAAGTTCATTTCATATCATTTCATCTCATTACATTATCATTATCATATCCATTTTAAGTTATTTAGATTAACCTAGATTGGTTATTCTAAGCATCTTAAGTTCATTTCATATCATTTCATCTTATTGCATTATCATTTTCATATCTATTTTAAGTTGTTTAGATTAATCTAGATTGGTTATTCTAAGCATCTTAAATTCATTTCATATCATTTAATCTCATTGCATTATCATTCTCATATCCATTTTAAGTTGTTTAGATTAACCTAGATTGGTTATTCTAAGGATCTTAAGTTCATTTCATATCATTCCATCTCATTGCATCATCCTTTTCATATTCATTTTAAGTTGTTTAGATTAATCTAGATTGGTTATTCTAAGCATCTTAAGTTCATTCCATTTCACTATCATTTCATTGCATTATCATTTTAGGTTGTTTAGAGTTATTATTCTAAACATAGTAGTTCATTTCACCACATACATTGCATTATTATATTTATCACATCCACCCATAAAATTATCACATATACATACATCACATATTTTGATCCATTGCATCACATTGCATTTTCATATCACATTATACATACATGATTATCCATAGCACATTCATCATCATGTCATATCTCATATGCATGCATACTAAATAACATTAACATCACCACCTACATCACACACCATTAGTACCACATCCATAGCATACATCATAAGACAATGAATCATCCATCACATCCTGCATCACAAAGTGTCATACATAATGCATATAACATAAACATAAGCATAAACCATAATCATCGTAACCATATGCATATCTCATAATCATCAACATACACATGAGTATAATAAACATTCATGGCATCACATCATAACCACACAGTGTCGACAATGTCCATCGCATATCATATATATATAAAAAAAATGGTGTCCATCAGATGTCCATCATAATCCATAATAAAAACCATAAGAGTCTATAACAAGTCCATAAAATCATAATAACAAGTTCATCATCAATGTCCATTGACATCCATCAAATAAGATACAAGTGTAGAGCTCTAATCAAGTACAAAGACTTCATCTCTTGAATGAATGAAGAATAAAGAATAAATCAATCAATCTCTGGAATTTGTATAAAGAATCTATAGCCTATGTCTCTACATGCTTCCCATCCACTCTGCACCTATCAAAATATAAATCTTATCTCTCCATCTCCTCTCTACCATGTGCTCACTCCATTTGACCTCTGGGGGGAGTCTAGCACTAAACCTCTGCCTCAGGGGGGTGTCTCATGGAAGCTATTGTATCCTGATGTGTGTGTAGCCCTTAAGAATGATGGTGCTGGAATCTATGGGACTGCTCTAACGTATGGTGACACCCTCCGTGCTGGATCTAGGATGACCTAATGATAAGAAAACATGTAATAGTAGGCCTGTCTTAGCATTGACCACCTCTACTGCTTGTGCCCTCATCAGGTCTCTCTATATCCTATATTTGTCCTAGAACCCACTAATATGTCGTCTCTCCCTGTCCCAGGCCTCCTATACCATTTGTATCTACTCTATCTAGGACTCCAGCTGAGATATCCTCTATGTTGTTGTAGCCCTCTCACCCTATAGTGCCTGCAATTGTGCCTCTGCTGCCTCAACCCTCTCCAGTAGTCCCCCTGTGTCTCCCAAGGATATATCTCCACACTCGGCTCTATCCCAAGCCTCATCCCTCTCTCCTCTCATCTCCTTTAAGCTACCTCTAAAGCTCATCTCTCTCCCTCTGCATCTCCAACATCTCCTCCCCTACTCTATCTGCCAGGGCCCTATAATCCTTGTCTCCATCTCTTTGTAGACACTATAATTAATCCACCTCCCTCTATAGTTTGTCCCTATCTGCCTCAGACTCTCTAAGTCAATGCTCTGCTATCCTTAGTTGGGCCAAGGCTCTTGTGAGTAGGACTTCAGGATCCTTGGGTGGTGGTGGCACGTAAGGTACTATAGCCAATGGATGCACCTCTAGAGCATCCACCTCCATCGTTTGCTCCTCTCCTCTCATCTCCTCCATCTCAATATCACCATCTCCACCTCTCCCCTATCTGTCACCTCTCCTCCTCCTCCTCCTCTGTGGTCTCACCAACTCCCTCTCATCATCATATCTGAATCTTAGGGCCCCTACAATTGGGTGCATTGTCATGATCCACCTTGGTCTCCTCTCTGCCCACCATGTAGAGTACCATACTATGGTGGCTGCGTCCACCAGTCCTACCCTCAATGGATACTATGTCAGTGGGATTGTATCCCACATCTAACAAGCAAACTCTATCGCAATTTGGTCCCCCCATATAACTGTCTATTCTCGGTTGATCCATCTGAATCTCTAGGGTCCTATGGGAATATCTTGTTGTATCCCATACTGACGAGTGACCCTGTCTGGTCTATACAACTCCATAATGAATAGGTCCTAGCCAATCAAGTAACACTGGGAGAATAGGTATCCCCTCCACCTTCGTCATCATCTCTCCAACCCAAAAACCATCACCTTAGATAAGGTCTCCATGTGATGTCCTCTCCCCTCAATCCATCCAACCTTCACCACCAAGCCTCCAAATCACTCACATCCTGATAGTGCAATCTCCAACCATACTCAATCCCCCACCAGTATGCCACTGGCAGTGCCTCATCTTGTGTCTTGATGATCAAAATGTTTTGTCTCGCCATCCTAATGTGCTCCCAGGCCCATACCTAGAGTAGAGTCACATGTGTCATGTTGAGTGCTCATCTATAATAGACGATGTGCATATCCCGATACAATTGGGCCAGTACACATGCTCCCCATGTAAACTCTCCCTCTCTCCTCTCTATAATATGTCTGACCACCTCAATCACCTTGAGGCTACATATACATCCACTCCTATCCAGAAGAAGAATCCCACTAATCAAGTCATAGAGGTATAATGGTAGAGCTCAAATCTCTAGTCCCAAGAATGCATCGAGATCTAACTCCTTCCCCTAGATGGGAGGCTCCATAAGTCCAAATCTAGGTTGTAGACTCCTTTCCTTCGCTTGGCTATGGGTCCAACTAATCAAGTGCCCTCGAATGGGAAATTGTAGAATCCTCCAGACACCTCTAGAGTCACCATCATCTCCCCTGTTGGGAGATGGAAGGTAGAGGTCTCAAAATTCCATCGCTCCATCAATGTGGTCAGTAGTCCTCTATATGCTCTGATGTTGGGATACCCCAACATATGAAGCAATCACACCTATACTAGCAATCCATGATCATGGGAATTCATCACCCTAACTATCACCTACAACACTGTCGAGTGTCTCTCGTGTGTCCTCAACATCTCGAAGTTTTGCATCCATGCAGAAAATTTTGTCAGTTTTCCAAAATTTTCTTCCTTTTCTATGATTTTCATCCTTGCCCCAGTTTGGCGAATTTTCCCTTGTGTGAGACAAGTTCACCCATTTCCCTTCCCAGTGCATTCACTTGTCTGGCCAACATGCTCGCTCCATTGCCAACCTTTCACATGTTTTCCTATTTGACAAGCACACCCACCCCTTTCTTGTCCGAGCACAAATTCACCCCTCTTTCTTCATAGGAAAATTTGCATTTGCCCCTTTCCCAAATGGGTGATTTTGCAATCGCCCTATGTATTTTTCTCCACAAGTGGTGAATTTGTATTCATCCTTTTCCCCAAAGGGTGGATTCACATCTGCCTGTTTTCCCTTTTGGTGAATCCACATTCACCCTTTTCTAGTTTTAGCAAATTCGCATTTTCCTATCTGGGTTCATTTCCACCCCTATGTTGTCCAATCCTTCCCTTTTTGGGGGGAGGCGATTTTGTAATTGCACCTCCCCTAGTGTGTCCACCCCTATGGAGCACGCATTTTCCCTTTCTTCACTGATCCCCCAGGATGGGCGAATGTGCCTTCTAGATGAGTGAATTCACCCTTCTGTGGCAATTTCACCTACCTAATCTACCTAGTCTGAAATAAAAAAATGTGCATAAAACCATAATCAAAATTACAAGGTCGGGATCTAGGACCTACCTAGTGTAGGGCTACTCGCTAGTAATAGTACTACCTCACCTCCTTTCCCCGATGGATCAATTCATCATCCACAAATTCCTCGTCACTCACTCACTCTCTTGCTCTTTTTCATCTAGTTAGTTGCCAAGTGTGCAAATGGACATTAGGTGAATAGTAATTTTTTAAATTTACTATTTATAATTTTCATTTTTGCACCTAATTAGCCTTTTAATTTTTGGTTAATTTTTACCCTTTAATTAACCTTTTAATAATTCATTTTCCCATTTTCTTTTAGGGGCTGCTATTCAAACCCCATTTGTCGATTTTCCTTTGTTCAAAATTCATTCTTCATGGTTTTTCATGCTCTATCATGTGGTACCTTCCAATTCTCCATATCAAGTAGTCATCCAGGCCCCTTTTCTTCCCCATCTGCCCTCTTGAGGGGGCATACCCTACCATTTTCATCCATCCTTCCATCCCATCCATTCTTTTGCAATACTGGCGCATCATCTAAAATGTTTTTTCTTCTAAACACTATTATTCTAACAGTATTTCAAAGAGGATAAAAATGCAGGCACTTGAATTTAACCGCTTCCATATGGTCAAACTCACCCCTATATTCCTTTGTCCTACATCCCTCATTCATATTAATTAAATAATTTATTATTTGATTAATATTGTCCTGTAGCCTAATATCCCCTATGGTATTTAATAAATCAATTAAATACTTTACCCCTTTCTCTAAATTAAATAAATATCCCAATTTATTTAATTTGGTCACTTTGGCCTAAGTGAATTAAATTAATTTTTAATTCATTTCCTCCTTGCTCCCCATGTCACATCCTCCATAATCCTCTTTAATCAAAATTAATCTAATTAATTTGTGATTAGGATGTGTACATCCCTAATCATCATTAAGGTCACATCCTCCATAATCCCTCACTTGCCTCTAATCTATCATTAATTCGTCTAATCATACATTTGCACAACCTTAATCACCTAATTAACCCAACCTAATCTCCATGTCATTTATGGCATGTGTCATAAGTCAACCATATTAAATTCTTTCTCCTTTTGGAGGAGGCACACCCTTCCCCATGTGAATTTTTAATTCACATTTAATCTTCCAATGTATTTTAAGGAATTTAAAATTCCTTCTCCCATCCCCATGAGTATTTATGAGGAATTTTGAATTCCTCACATGTCCTCTCAAGAACATGTGGACAAGGACCTCCTTTATGAGGAGATCTTGTCCCTTACCAAGGTACAACCTAGTACATCCATGTCACCTCCACATCAACGTCTCTTTTCCACATCATTCACCACATGTCAAGATGTGAGAGCTAGCAAGTTCTCAACTCACCCTAGCCCTCGATCTCATCCACCTTGGATCAATTTGGGCCCTCAATTTCTTTAGAGGCATTTCCCGTAAAAATGGAGAAAATGTCCCCATTTGCACCATCCACTCAAGCAATCAAGCACTCACCTACACTTAGCAATTTTCAAGCATCCAATCCATCCATCCACCATTGTTGCAACACTTTGAGCTTCCATATTGCATCCATCCACATACCCATTTGCATCATTAGGATCCTCATCTCTCCTTGATCATTTAGAGCACCATTTTAAGCTATTTTTCCACCAAGGAGCACACATATCAAACAATCAAAGGGCCAACTAGGACCATCAATCTGAACAAGGTAAAAAGTTTCAATTTCCTGTGTTTTTGTTTAGATTTAACTAGGCCTAATCTGAGTGTTTTTTTTGTGTGCATTTTCCTTTGTTGCATTAGTTTAATTTTTGCATCTTAGGGTAGGAATTCACACTTGCACACACTTTCAACTTCAACTAAATATTTCTTTAGTCAGAATTATTTTTAAAAACAAAAATAAAAATACCCTTTTGTCTAGAGCTTGGAGTGGTGAATCAAAATATGTATTTTTTTGATATTTTGATTAGTTTTAATATTTTATTTATTTTTAAATGCAAGTAGGTTGTTAAAGTTAAAAAAGAGGTTGATTAGAAATTAAAAAATAAATAATAAAACATATTAAAATTTTAAAAAGTATATATATAGTGCACTAGAGGAGAGAATCCTCTCAAAATGGTATAATTTGTCTTTTAAAAATGATAAAAAAAAAGTAGACAATATTTGATGTCAAATGAAAACTATCAAATTTTCTCAAATTTGACTTTAAAACATTATTACAAGAAAAATATACATCAAAATTTCAAAAAAAAAATCCATGCACTAGATATTGAAGTTACCTATTTGGAGAAAAAAATTTAGGGGAAAATGAAGTTTTTTTCTATTTGTTTCTTGACATCAACTAAACGTCACTTTTTCTTGAAATTTAAATGTTTCAAAAATTTCTCTTAAATTGATTAAAAAAAAGCAATTTTTTTTTTTTAAATCTAAAAGGGTATGTAGGAATAAACTTCATCAAGAGTTTTACATTTCATTGGCTTACATCATTTTGAAATTCAAAACATAAAGACCACTTTTATGTGGTCAAAGTTGAAATTTATTTTTGGTATTAGTCAATTCCTTTATAAAGTGTGACATAGGTTTGTACTTTTACCCCACTAACATGGAAAGACTCTAAAAAATATGCAATGTATGTGTCCATTGAACCCCATTATTTGAGTTGAGACAACTCCTTAAAGTGTAACTCTATATTCTTGTTATCAAATCTATCTATTAATCTCTATGCAAACTTAGAATAGGATTCAATTTGATCATGACCCAAGGTGATCATACTATGATTCCACTACTCATGTGAACTACCATCCAAGTGAAATGTAGCATATTTTATGGCCTCATCTTCTGGCATTGGGTTGAGATGGAAGTAGGTGTCTAACCTCTGAACACATGCTCAGGTTGAAGTCTTTCATGAACCATCAAAGTATGAAATAGATAACCTTTCCACCCTTCTCTATAAATCATGGTTGTGTTGTCTACCACCTCTAAGAGGTCTATGTGTTAATCAAGGTCCATGTAGTCTCTGAAAGACATTTCATCCTAAAACTCAATCCTTGAATTCCTCTAATCTTGCAAAATTTGATCTTGTAACTCATGTTGTGTGGGTTCATTATCCATCTACAAGTTATTTCTTGGTGGAAATTTAATATTAAGGACCTAGAATAGGATATTTTAGCTCTTGCATGATGATTTACAGACGTATTATTCACTGGATCATCCCAATTTCCATTATTCCTTTCATTCCCATCATTACCACCATTGTTTCTTGCATTGTTCCCACCATTGTTAATTACCAACATATATTGGTTCATTAATTTGACCATATGAACTAAAATTTGTTGTAAATCATGATACCCCCTAGCAATATTATTTAACATTTGCTTCATACTAGGTTCATGTTGCTCTCTATCCCCCATATGAATGCCTGCAAAAATACTAGTCTCTAGTTGTCTCTAAAGACTAGTGTTTGACCCATTCCTTCTTAAATTATAATGGTGTGTAAAGTGTGGTTGCATTATTCCACTAGCATAACATTGGTTTTTTTCCAAAACCCTCTAGGATGACAAGATATAACTACTCTAATACCATTGAAATATATACCCTATATTTTATTTTATTTTATTTTCTTGCTTCTGATATATGCTATATTTTTTTTAGTTTTTACAAATAGATAAATCATAACAACAATGAACAATACAATTTTTGTGAATAAAGAGCAATAACATCAACTATTTAAGTACACCCACAAACTAAAATGTTTATAGATTAATTATATTAGTTGAATAGTCATTGCAATAGAGTCTAAATATCATACAAATGACTACAACTCATTTAGTATTACATTTTTAACATACCAATTAGCTGTTGTTACAAATTGGACTGAAACCACACTTCAACTAACAACCACGTACTTGATAAATAGCTTTAAATTTCCCCAAAAACCTATTGACTCAATGTGGTCATTGAGTGCTCCTATAATTAAATCACCTCAAACCTCCAAATAGTAGCCCCAAAACTAGGCACTAGATCTCCCACTTCACACGCCCCTTTAGGAAGATGTACGGCATGACTAGGAGGGGTATGCCTAGTAAAAAATGATTTTTAAAACTAGAAATGGTGCCTCCAATTTGTTGTTTTTCCCTCTCAATATGCTCACAAATTTTAAATCTGAGACCCTTTGCAATCTTAACAAAATCTAATAAATGGAGCTTCAAACAACTCTAAATGAAGTTGCCAATAAAAATTCACCAATAAACAATAACACTTTTTCACAATCAAAGTGGATGATTCCTATAAGGGTTTTTATCCTTACAAAGTAGTTGGTTCAACTTGTGTATTCTCCCCATAATATTTTACAAGTATGACCTTTCAAATGAGCTCCAAAAAAAAAATTATATCTTCCTCCAAAACTCATGCTCCCCTTAGGAAATAAAAATAATTTATTGGGTAAGTGCATGGATCTGTGACACAATTTTGATGCCAAATTGAATAAAAACGCCAAAAAAGAACATTTGGCGCACGCCAAATTTGGCACATGCCAAATGAGAAAGTCATTTAGCACACACCAAATTTGGCATGCACCAAATGACTTTCTCATTTGGCGTGTCCTAAATGAAAAAATTGATTTAAAATCCAAAAAAAATATTTCAACCTCCATTTTTTGTTGAACCCATGGCTTGGCTTGGAGTTTTCTTCTCTACAACTTGCACTCACTAAATCTCTTCCATTTTTTGTACTCTTAGCTTGCAATTCTTCACGAGGATGCTGCCAAAACATTAGAGAGGTCAAAGATTGTGAAGAGGTATGTATTTTTATTCCGTTTATTTTGAATTTGATTTAGAATGCAAATTGAAATAGGTTTTTATAGTAAAAATTTGTTCTAATTCTCAAGGAATAAATATCCACCTCAAAACATTGATAATTCACAATCACCCCCTCACGAAGAGCCTCCTATACAAAAAATACCTAAAACCACTCCATCCATTCATAGGAATCCTCAAGGAACACAAGAAAATATCCTAAATCAAATTGAAAACAATAAAAGAGACATTAAACAATTAGTTGAAAGATTAATTGAGCATGTCGAAACCCACCCTTATAGGAGAGGGATTGTTGAATCATTGAAGTCAATTTTATCTCATGTAGGAGAAATGAGCAAGAAAATAATTTTTTGGTTAAAAATGAGGCATGAGATGAGACAATTTTATGCTAATGGTTTGTCATATGTAGATGTGAAAAAACAAAAAATTACCAAAGTTGACTTGTGTGCCCTATTTATAGATCTGAGAACCAATGCACCTCTGTCTCATGCATGTAGGAGGTTCCCCATCCATTGGTGCCACCATGAGTTAATTAAAAATAAATTTTGGGAGCGGTGGTGGATGGTATTTGACCAACCTCCATGCAATAACCATGAGGTACCACAATACTTTTTGAGGAAACTCTATTGTGAGTTTGTCCTCAATAAGATGCAAAATTATTTTGACATCTTAGACTTTCAGGGTAGAGGTGGGGGCTCCACACATGATAGACTTGCTAAACAACATAATCCATAGTTGGCATTGAGATCCTTGGCCAAACCCATGGTGGAGCATGTCACCATTCCTTTCATTGTTAAAGATAGTGTAGAGGTGGACACACTGGAGTTGATTAGCTCACTCACCTAGACCATTATACAATATGTGATGCCTCTAGTAGAGCATGATGTGGAGGAGTCGTGTAGGCCCCGATCTCCATCCCACCATTGTGTTTCTTGTGGTTTTTTTTGCATGTACAATTATTAGAGTGCTCGAGATGTAGCTACACAACCTACATTAGTTGTATAGGCGATGGATTTCATAGATGATTTGTTGAATAATACATTTGACATTGACACTCAGGTAAAATTCAACAAGTTCATTTAATTTGTTTATTAAATTATAATTTGAAATTTAAGAATAACTAAATTAGTAGAATATCAATATGATGAAATTTTAGGTTCAGAGTGTTCATGAGACATGCTCCATTCCTGTAGACCCTTATTTGTTCTCGACATTGAGTCCATAGGTATGCAACTAGTATTAATGGTATTATTAATGCATTTGAATAGTTGAATTTTATATTTGAATGTTTGTCTCATAACATGCTTTGGATGTCAAACAGTTTCCTAATGGACCTTCAACCTCCACATCTCACAATTCATGTCCTCAAACAACTTTCACTTAGGTAGCCTTTATTTGTTAATGGTGTTGTAAAATAATGTTAGTTGGTTTTCGTAATTTTGCATATACAAATCTAAAAAATTGATGAGAAACACAAACATTGGTTGGTCTTATGAGATCCTAATTATATTTACCATTCAACATCCATCTCATTCTTCCATTCCTTTCATCATGCATATTTCAACCATTTTATATCACATATCCTAATCTTTACACCTTATATATTATACCACCTTCCTCCATATTTCATCTTATAAACATATCGTTACAACAACCCTTTCCTTTTTCTCATTATTGACCAAATCTCTAATACATTATTACTACACACCTCAAGTTTCTCACTTCGTGTCCTATATTCAAACCTTAGACACCGCCTAATTCACTTTATGGTCTAATATTCCCTCCTAATTACTTCCATTAACCTCTAGTATAGTTCGCTGTAAAAATGTTTTATTATCCCATCTTAGCTCATCCAATTAATCTCTACTATTGTATTATATGTTCCATCATCCCCTCTTGATCATGTCACATTATCTTCTCCTAATTCACTTTTTGTTCCTTTATTCCTTCCTAATCTCATCCCATTAACATTTAATAGTTCACCCTATTTTCCATGATCCCCTTCTAGCCCATCCACTAATATATTCTAGTCCATTCTATTGGTCATTATCCCCTTCTACTCCCATCTTGTTGTACCCATTATTATTTCACCCTAGATGTTTCATGATCCCCTATGTTCTTTTATTCATTCTATGTTATGCCATCTTTATCCATATTTCATCCTAGATAACTCTTCTCTATTATTACTATACACAAGTCAAGTTCACACTTCATGTACTATAGCCAAACCCTAGACACCTCCTAATTCACCCTATGTTGCATTATTCTCTACTAATTGCATCCCATTAGCCTCTAATTTTCCACCCTATATTTTGTTATCCCATCCTAGCCCATCCCATCAATCTATACTAGTCCATCCTATGTTCCATTAACCCCTTCTATTCCCATCCCACTAACCTCTCTTGGTATCACCCCACTATCTTTCCCTAATTCACCCTATGTTCCTTTATTCCCTCCTAATCCCATCCCATTAACCTCTAATAGTTCATGCTATATTTTTTTATCCCATCCTAGCCCATCCCATTAATCTATTCTAGTCCATCCCATGTTCCATTATCGCATTCAACTCCCATGCCATTTTACCCTCTATTATGTCACCATATGTTCCATTATCCCCTATTGGTCTTGTCTCTTTATCCCTTCTATGTTATAGCACCTCCATCCAAATTTTATCCTATACATTATTAGAAGAGATCTTTCCTTCCACTCATTATTGACCAAAGTTGTCTTCTCCATTATTGCTACACACCTCAACAACCAACTTTATGTGCTATAGTAAAACCCTAGGTATGTCCTAATTCATTGTATGTTCCATTATCCCTTTGAAAGCTGCTAGTAACATAGTAATCCTCACTTCATTCATGTGAACTTCATTGTGGCATTATCACTATGTTGACATCATGCCCTCATTAACATTAGTTCATCAACATATGCAATATGAATCTCAATGAGCACTAAACTTTTTCATTTAAAAGAGTTTGGAATATCCTAGTGGACTTAGTACTTTCACCATTCTATGATCTATAAGCACTATACTATAGTCTCAACTAATGCCAACCATTTACTCTTTCATTTATGACAGTTATAAAGGGACTATCTGAACTTCTTTATATTACAATTAGATATGTTGTTTCATTTGTAGTTGTTGGCATCAAACTGACCTCTTGATGTTGGTGGCACGATGGACCATGGAGTTGCTATAGAAATAGCCAATTATGATCCATTGAGAGAGGTATGCAACAAATTAGTTGATTTGACATTATATTTTCTCTTTTATGGTCTATTATAGAAAATTTTCACAATACTTTTTATGAATGGTGGATCTAGACTTGCACAAACACAAACAAATGACACAATATTAGCCCATTATGCAAATCAAACCATCATTCCCCATAAGATTCATTTGAATGTCAAAAACAAGAAACAAAGTAAAGAAACCAATTGAAAGCCTATCTAATCTCGCTCAAAACAAACAAACTCTCAATCCCATGGGGGAATTGGTGTTATTTTGATGTGGAAAAGAGCCCTTTCCCAATTCCTTGCAAGCTTGAAGATGATCAATGATGCTCCATGATAAAATTTTCCATAACCTAGCTATGAAATTGATGAAAGACTATGAAAATGGATGAAGTTTCTCAAAACATGAAGCTAATGATGTTGCATAAAGTTGTGGATCCAAAATTAGTAAAAGATCCTTCTATTTATAGAAGAGAATGATGGAGGAATAAGCAAAAGAGATGGTTGTGGGATAAAACATCAACCAATAGCATAATGCCACTTGTCAACATGTGAGTGGATAGAGGTGGAGCACATTTTGATGAATGTGCACATTAATGCCACTAGGTGGATATTTGAAATTGGAGAAGTGACATTTTGGAGGGAGAAGAAAGGGGAGTTAATGCCACTTGGCTCAAGAAAAAGGACATGTAAGAGGCCTTTAATGCCTTGTTGGATGGACAAGTCCTTTGGGAGGGAATTTTAAAATTTGAGGAATATTCCAACTTTGATGCCCTTTTGAATGAAAATAGAAAAAATTATAAATCAATTTAATTAATTTAGTTGCACAAGTTGCAAAATCTAGAGGATTTGATGGATTAGAGTTAGGATTAATCATGATTTGATTAATTTAGATGAAGATTGGCTGATTTGACACTTTGATTTAGATTTTAGGATTTAAATAAATCAAAATGAGAGGAATGATGAATATTGATTTAAATAAACAAAGTTTGATTTATTTAATTGAAGAGGATGGTGTTATACTTAAACCAAATAAATATTAATTTATTTAATTTAAAGGAGATGACCTTAGAACTTAATTAAATAAAATGAATTATTTAATTAAAAGGGGGTCATTACGATTAATTAAACAAAATAATTTATTTAATTAATAGAAGATAATGACTTAATTAGATAAAATTGATTTATTTAATTAAGAAATGAAATATGATGTATTTAATCAAATAAAGATTATTTAATTAAATGGTTAGTAAAGAAGTGATTTAGGAAGAACCAGTGTTAGTAAACTAGGATCAAGTGCATGAGATCAATCAGTATATTTTACGTGTCTACATTTTCCCCCTCTTTAAAATAATGTACCCGTTATGTTGGTTGAAAGAATAAACTTGCCGAGATCATTTTTTTTAATTTTTGGATGCTCCACTGCTACCCTAGTGAAATAATTATGCTGGTATACTGCCCCCTTGAGAGATTGGACGAAAATTTGGATTTTTGGGTGATCTTGTGAAAAAAGAGGACAAGTTGCCTGACGGGTCTAGAAAGGATCCAAGATGTCGAAAACATGCCAAAATGCGAGAAAAAGACTTGAAATGAGCCTCAGTTGGGCGAAAATGAGGTCGGGGGCACAAATCCCTAGTTTAACGGCTAAACAGGGTAAAAAAACCCTAATTTTCATGCTTAAATAGCCCTCGAGGGGTCACTTTCAATTCATTTGTATATTCAACCTTCAGAAATTTCTTGTTTTGAGCTCTGAACTTCATGTGAGATGGCGCAAAGGGTGCTTCCCTGACACATCTTTGAGCAAGTACGAGTCTACTAGAGACTTCCAGGCACAAGACCACCGGTATGTGACCCTAACCGAACTTGTGTTTTCAATTTTTGTGTGCATTTAATAGGCTTTGAAATTCAAACTAGTCTAGCAGTGATGTTTGGCATTGCTGAAAAGGTAGAATTGGCGTCACATGGCCTTCAAGTGCGCTGCTATTGCAATCTGCGATGTTGCATCGTAGTTAGAGATTTAGGGGTCAAACTCCAAAGTGTACCACATATGCAAATGGTGCCGTTGCAGGTCAATTAGGAGTTTTGATTTTTGGGTCAAACATATGCACAGTCAAACAGTGACACCATGGTGGAGTTTGAGATTTGGGGCCTCCAGTGATGCCTTTGTTGTTTTAGTCATGAAAACTTCAAACGGTATCATGATTTTTTATGAAACTTGAGACTGTGGCTTTATTGGGTGTAGGAGGATAGAGAGCCCATACATTCACATGAGCACTGATCCCTGGTGCTTAGCAGATTGTCTGGATTACATGAGTTGCTTCAGGAGCACAATTGGCCTATGGTACGTCACGTACGTACCCACTATTAGGACCCACCTAGGCATGATGATTGCACTTGTAGAGAGATGGCATAGTGAAACGCCATCTTTTCATCTTCCCACTGGCAAGGTGACCGTCACACTGGAGGATGTCTGGTGAATTCTTTGATTTCCCATCCACGGTGAGGGTTATTTATGACATCGATGTTGGCATGAATGTGTGCTATGAGATCATGGGGTTGGATGAGATCATTTTTTCTAAGGGCCAAATTGAGCTTGAGTGTTATAGAGGTTGGGTTTCTACCTTCCGATTGATTGTGGTGGCTATTATTTCAGGACTTGTGGCTCTAGATTGGTGGGGCCAATATTTCAGTCCAAGATGGGGTCTAGCTTGGGAGTGGATGCTTTTTCGAAGGTGCTGCTTTTGTGTGGGTCTAGTGATGTTGGCCTCACTTTATCATGATTTGCACGAGTTCACATATTACGATAGTAGAGCCATCATAGCTGAGGTTGCACTTCTTCACATCTGGGCCTGGGAGCACATTGTCATGCTCCACCCATGGGTCACAATGGTTTATGTGGAGCCTAATGACCCAACAGTTTGGTGGTACAGGGGTGATCTCACTTTTTCTCACATAGGATAGGCTAACATCCCTCATTGGCGGAGGGTCATTGATGAGATGACCACATTCACATGGAGACTTTGGCTAGGGATGCCTACATGGTATGAAAATGTACAACAAATTTTCTTTGTGAGGTACGATAGGTTGATGTTGGGAAGATAACACATAATGATTGAGTGCTACCTACCAGATCGGGTAGCTACGCAGTTTGGTGATGTTCAGGATAGGCCAACTGACCAGTATTTGGCCATTTTTTATCATACCATCAGGGAGACCACATGGGGTTGATCGATCCCACCAGAGGATGTAGTGGACATGTTTAGACAGCTGGTAGCCAAACCATGGCCATATGATCAGGGGTAGGCAGACCCCAGTACTACACAGGTTTATGTTGATTGGTTTTGGCCTCTAGTCATATTGATAGTGATGGGGACAGTCTTTCCATGGTGGAGACCCCAAGGCCGGACAACAAGGTGGGGGCAGAGGTGAGGAGGACGAGGAGACAGAGATGGAGATGAAAGAGGAGGACCACCTCCAGACCAACGAGGGCAGAGAGACCAGGGGGACAAACACTAGTAGAGAGATGCCCCTAGGGACCAATAGAGAGATGCAACAACCACCCTAGAGGGATTAGCCATTGCCACCACCACCACCACCACCTCAACCAGATCAGAGGGATTCACTTATACAACTTTAGGAATAGGTTGCGACATTGACAACGAAGAGGTACAAGGCTTGCAAGCAGGTTCAGTCCCTCATAAGAGAGCGAGATCGAGCTATACAATAGTGGTAGGCTATAGAGTTGTAGCTAGCACATGAGGTGTGCCAATGCCAATAGTTGGAGAGCATGATAGCAACATCTTAGGGCAGGATAGTTTGGCATAGGTGTATCGAGGTGCAGTGAGAGAGGTCGAGTACTACAGAGTTCACTATCGACAGGCAATGCCTCTAGTGGCCTAGGTGCCAGAGTTCTCGCAGTAGACAGGATAGAGGCATGACTAGCCCGAGAGACAACCGTGTGAGGGGAGAAACCATCAGGGCTAAATCACATTTTTTATCAATGACACTATTCTTTTTTAGATCCATGGGCTCCATTTTTTAAAGCCCTATAGGCATTGTATTCATTTGATTGATACACATACATTTGATCCTAATTTGTACCATGATAGTCACATTTTTTATGATATATGATATGATCAATTCGATTTATGAGATGTGTCCTATTCTATTTATGCATGATAAATGGATGTATTTACTTTTCTATATGCGATGTTCTATATGCGATGTTATTTTATTTCATGTGATGCATGTATGAATGGTTTTATATTATGCGATGTATATATGATTTTTCTTATGGATGGATGGATGCATTTCTTTTTTAGTATCCTTTTTATGCACTTTTTATGATGATGATGTATGGATCATATGGATGCAAATGTTATGATATGTAAATGATGATATGATGCATATGTGTAGATGATATGGTAATGCTTATATGATGATGCTTTGTGGTTATGCAAATGGATGATATGGAGATGCACATGATACGATGATGATGCTTTTATGATTATGCAATGGATGCAATTGTAAAGTTAATGCGATTATTAGAATAACCAATCTATATTATGCAATGATGATATGAAATGCATGTGAGATGATTAGTACTTCCTATATGATATGATATGGATGATATGGAACATGTTGACAGTTTGTGGATGCAAGATGGATGCATTAGTGATAATTATTAACTATCACGATACCATGTTTGTGTGAAAAGAAGATAGAAGAAATAAGATCCAACAAGTCTACTTTATTAGAGATGATAATAATGATGGCGATGATGATTTGCTTCTTAGGAATTGGAATTTTGAAAGGGCTATTTACCTTATATTTGATAATAAAAATAGGCACAATGCATTAAGTTATAAAAAACCAAGATGGCGTTGCACCTAGTGTGATGGACTTTGACTCAACAATTAGATAGGAGTATTTCATGAGCCTAGTTTTTGGTCCAATTTTGGGTAGAATTTATAGTTTATTTGCTAGCATTTGTCATGGAATTTGATGTTAAATGTTGATATTTTCATAACGTTTCCCTCAAACCATAGACATTGGGTTTAAATCCCATCTCTGCAAGTTTTAATGACATTGGCATAATATATGGATTATCTATATTGATTTTGCATGTGGTTAATGAATTTTCTTTAAGGTGGTTATAGATGTGTAGTTATTGTGCCTACTGACATTGCCATGTTGATTCAATTTAAAGATGCTAAGTTGAGGAAGACACCACCAGCTGGGCATGCACCATAATGCCTAGCAAAGGAATCGCTCAAGGTCAAAGGAGGTTGATGGCAAAATATTACTCATGCAACTGAATGTAACCACCTTGTAGTGGACTTTAATGATTGATCATGCACAAGAATTACTATTGTGCTAAATCTACATTTGGACCTACATGTTTGACTAGATTCCATGCACGTGTAACTACCATCACTTCACTTTCTCTATTTTCCCTAAATGGCATCCTCTCAGTTGTGGAGTTGACTACCTTGTTTAGCTAATAGTATAAATAAAGATATGATGCTCCTTCCTCAGGAGGTTGCATGATTTGATATTGTACTTGCACTCTCAATTTTTTAGTAATACAGATACATTACTCTTTTGTACTCATGATTTACAGTGAATAAAATAAATTTTTAAGTTCGAGCATCTGAGTTCTCATTAGTTTTAGAGGATACTTATCCAAGGGGGACTAGTTAGTGAGTAATTTGTCTTCTTAGTTTAGTATTACCTACTGTTTAGTAATTAGTTAGAAATCTGGCATCGACTATTCCTGTAGCCACTAGAATTCCATTTTGTGATTGTTCCTGCAGCCAAAGTAGACAAAGTAGTGCCCTATTTATTGCTCAGATTTTCATTCCTATTATGCTTTTTAGTTTCATGTAGTTGTTGATTGATGATTGATATTTATGGTATTCCCTTCTAAGCAATTTACTTCCAGCATTGTGTGTTCCTTAGCTATAGAATGAAATGGCTACTTTGAGTTCCTAGTGCACATACTGTGCTAACCCATTTCAAATTCACGTCCTTGGGTTGACAAGTTAAATGCACCTTCATGATGATTTAAATAGCTATTTAGGTTAGATGTCCAATCTATGAATCATGGTTTTAAGGGCTTAGTTATTAAATCATTGTAGGAGGCCAACATTTTTGGCGCCATTACCAGAGATGGTGTCAAACTAGGGAGTCTTTTGGATTCATTGATCGTTTTCTTGCTATAGTTTTTCTAGAAGTTGTTCTTAGTATATCCTCATTTAGGAAGTAATGGTCCCCATTATTCCTTACCAATTCTTTGTGTGAGATAACTGGTAGTGAGTGATACCGCATGTATAGAGGAAGGAGAAGGGATGCTTATAGGAGATTCCTTCCTAACAACCCTAATCCATTCCAGCTAGTTGAATATTAGAACCTACCAAGAGAAGAAGAAGAAGAAGATCCACACCCCTTTGCTGATGCATATCTTGATCTAATTAGCTCTGAAGTCTCCTCTAAAGATCAAAGTCAGCTCGAGAACCCCTTTGCTTTGGAACTACATCAAACAGGCATGGGTGATGCAAATAGGAATAGACCTAATCAACCAACTTTTCCTTTCCCCATTGCCCATCAAAATGAAGTTGAAAACATCAAGAATATTCCTACCTCAACACTCCCCAAATTTTATGGAATTTTCATAGAAGATCCTGATACCTTTTTATTTGAGTTTCATGACATACTCTGCAAGAGTTATGATTATACTACTAATTCCCATAGACTTAAGCTATTTCCTAACACTTTGAAAGAGGTTGCATTAAGATGGTTCATGAGCCTAGGAAAAGATACTATGGAAAATTTGGAGGACATGAAGACAAAATTTCTTGAGAAATGCAAGGAATATTGTAGAGACAGCGATATGAGATGAGGTGACATTTTTAGGATGTAGCAAAAGGAAGATGAGAGCCTGGAAGATTACATTGCAAGGTTTCTATTTTTCCTACAAAAATATCCACACCATACACTTAATGAAGACTCACAAAAGTTGTTTTTCCTAGGAGAAATCAATGATAGCCGCACTGATGCCTTGGACCTCATGGGAGGAGGAGATATCTCCCAAGTTCCTTGGGAGGATATCAAGAAAATATGCCAGAACTACTCTAGGAAAGCTTCAAAGAAGGGGAGAGCTTACCAATATTCCATGGATAAGTCAACTACCAATGGAGTTTCAAGAATGAAGATTACTCATTTGTTGGAAAACTTCAAGCAAGACATTATAAATAATCTAGCTAGTCAGCTAGATACACTTCATGCTAAGAAGAAACAAGAGGAGTTAAAGACAATGTTGATAGAGTATTGCCCCCACTGTAGACAAAAGAAGAAGGACTGTAGATGCAAGATGGTAGCTATTCTTGAAAGCAACCAAATTCCACCCGAGTTCAAGCCAATCCAGATTGAAGAAGACCAAGTCTACTATGTTGCACAAAGGAAACCTTAGGCTCCAGGACAAGGTATGCCACCAGATCCACTATCCTATGTTGGGCCATATTTTAATTCCTATTCATTTGGTAACCAATGACAACCCCCATATCCACCCAGTTATGGAGGATATCCACCATAGCCTTGGAGTAACCCTCCAAATGCTTGGCCCAATCATCAAAGTTCTCCACCCCAGTGGTAGCAAGCTCAAGGTAATTGGAAGCAATTTCAAGGGCATTGGCAACCACCTCTAGGAAATTGGTAGTAAACAAATCAATGGAGAGGAGGACAACAATGGCCTACCCAGACAACCAGTTACATGTACCCACCTTCTTAGCTCCAACAATTTTCTATAATGCCTCCACCTGCTAATCCAAGCTCAAATGCACCTAAACCTACTTAGCTACTAGCTCAGCCCACACCCAATCCAAATAACAAACCACAGTAGCAGCTTGCATACTCTGCTGATTCAAATCAATTCCTTGCATATGATGTAAGTGTAAGTGACATCCACTTGCATTCAAGAACTACTCTACCAGCCCCTTCCAAGCCCATTATCACTAAAATTCTTGTGGAAGAGGAAGAGGAACCTCTGAATGATCTCATTCAGCCAAGTGTACCTAAAAGTCTTGAAATAGTCCAAGTCAAGCAGACTGAACAAGAACCACCATTTCCTCAGAGATTGGAAATTTCCAAGAAGAAGGAAGAAAATGAGGATACAATTTTTGATATCCTGGATCAGCTAAAGCATATATGTGTCCAGATACCCCTATTTCAGGCCATAAAGGATGTTCCAATATACGAAAAGACAATTAAGGAAACATGCCTCAAGAAGCCAGGTAGGAAAAAAAAGGACCCAACTACAGTTCATGTGGTGGGATAGCTAGCTGACATCATGCTGGGAAAAGTGACTATTGGGTATGTGCAGGATCATCATGGATAAAACAGGCCCTTGAGTGGTGAAAATTTCAGAAAAATTAGAGTTAGGCAACTTGATGTAAAAATTTGAATAAGTTATCTATATTATTTCAAAATATGTAAGAATAGAATCTGTAGCAAATTGAATGTAGTTTCTAAACTACTACGCTTATTTAAAAAAAGAAAAATCTATTTGATGAAATTTGAAATTTCAATGTAGTAGTACTTAAATTTTAGGGAAAAATAAGAAGTAGGTGTCTGTTTGACCACCCTAACCATAATAAAATGATAATATTTTTTATAAGATTTTAGATATAAGTAGAGGACTCATGTACGGATGTGATGCATATTTTTGTAATTTTTTCCAAGTAAATAATTAAATATGAATTTTTATTACAAATTTTAAAAAATATAAAACTTGTATGTTTGACCACCTTAACTTGGTCAAAACTTCATGAAATTCATTTCTTTTTAATCCTATAGTATGTGAAGCATAGAATGTGACACATGTTTTAGATTCAAAAAATTGATATTGTTTGAAAGCTATAGATGTTTTTCAATCAGCCTTATCAATTAGGACTTAGTCGTAATTCAAATAGAAAATGAATAATAATTATTTATTAAATTCAAAGTAAAGCATAATTTATATTTGTGAAAATATGAGAATCTCCTTTAAAAACCCTTTTTGTTTCATCAATTTTTAAAAAAGTTGTCAACCACATACCCTACATATACCCATCATATCACCACTTTTTGGCCCATCATGATCCTACACATACCTCATTCCCAAGTATAATGAACAAGGTAGTCTTGTGGTAGTAGTTGTTATAAATGAAGTCCAAGTAAAGAATTCTCTGATTGATTTAGGGGCAGCAATAAATGTAATGACCAAAGACATCCTGCAACAACTAAACATTGCAAGCATGAGATCTATTCCTACTATCCTACAGCTTGTTGATAGCTCTATTGTTAAGCTTGATGGTGTAGTGGAGGATCTTGTGGTAGTTTTAGACTCCTAGGAATACCCAACATACTTTATGATTCTTTCTCCTAAAGCTACTCTAGACGGGTATCTCATTAATCTTGGAAGGCCTTGGTTAGCAACTATAGATACATACATTGGATGTCGGTCAGGTGACATGACCATTTCAGATGGGAGGAGCACTAAAAATTTTGTTTTTTATCCCCTGCTTAGCCATTTCATGATGAAGATAATCCTGTATGGCCACATGTTGGTGAAGAGGCCGAGGAAGTTAATTATGTGGTGCAACTTATGATGCTAGGCAGAAGCTCTTTCATGCAGCTCTAAGATGAGGATGAAGTATTGGCTAACATCATTCAAAACAATTGTGAAGTGGAGGAAGCATCATCTTCTCATTCCACTACTCCAGTCAAGACACTTCTACCTACTCTTCCTACAACCACTATTCCTACATATGCTCTTCCTATAGCCATGCTTCTTGTAGCCACTGTTCCTGTAGTCATACTTCCTGTAGCAACAAGTATGTCCCATACATTGCTACCATATGAACTAAACGTACCATGTGTTAATGAAGCAACCATGATAGAGTTAACTACACAAGTACAAGTGTCAGAAGGAAAATATGTGAATGTTAATAGTAAATTAAATGAAGAAAAATTGTTATTGGCAAACCTATTAAGGACCCATCAACATGAATTTGCGTAGAATTATCATGATATGAAGGTATTGGACCATAAAATTTGTACACATAGAATTTAAATCAGAAATGATTGCACCCCATTAAGACAACCACAAAGAAGAATTAACCCTGCACTAAGAGAAATTGTAAAATGAGAACTGCAGAAATTACTAGATGTGGGATTTATCTACCCCATTTTAGATAGTCAGTGGGTGTCTCCATTAGTGATTGTGCCCAAGAAAGGATGGAGATGGCGAGTTTGTGTTGATTATAGGGAACTTAGTGTTGCCACTAAGAAGGGCCACTTTCCCTTACCCTTCATTGATCAAGTTTTGGACACACTTGCAAGAAAGCAATACTTTTATTTTCTAGATGGATTCAAAAGCTACGACCATATCCAAATTGCACCTAAGGACTAGGAGAAGACCACATCTACCCATCCATGGGGGACCTATGCCTATTTGGTGCTCCTATTTGGCTTATGCAATGCACCTACAAATTTTTAGAGGGCAGTTATTAGCATATTCTTAGACATTTCTCATGATTGCATGAAAATTTATATGGATGACTTTACCACTTATGGTGTATATTTTAATCAAGCATTGGAAAATATTAGGAGTGTCCTGCAAAGATGTGAAGACCAAAAATTTTCCTTAAACGGTGAAAAGTGCTTCATGATGATGTAGGAAGGTGTAGTTTTTGGCCACTACATCTCCCACAAGGGAATTCAAGTAGATCCTGCAAAGATTGAGGTAATCAAAAATCTTCCCACACATGCAAAATAGAAGGATGTTAGGAGTTTCTTGGGTCATGTAGGATATTATAGGCATTTCATCAAGGATTTCAACAAGGTAGCAGCACCATTGTACACACTTCTTACTAAAGATGCTGAATTTTAGTGGACCGAAGCCTGTGACAAGACATTTTCTGACTTGAAGGCAGCTTTGACTCATGCTCTTGTACTCAAAGGGCCTAATTGGGAGCTTCCTTTCCACATCCATATTGATGCATTATATTATGCCATAGGAGTATTCTTAGGACAAAAAGAAGGAGCTATTGAAAATTCCATTTACTTTGTCAACAAAAATTTACAAGGAGCTGAATTCAATTATACAGTGACAAAAAAAGAAATGTTGGCAATAATCTATGCACTAAAAAAATTTAGACACAACATAACAGGATACCAAATCTTTGTGCACACTGACCATGCAGCCATTAGATATCTCATGAATAAACCTTTGATCACAGGTATATTGGAAAGATGGTTATTGTTGATACATGAATTTGATATAACCATTGTGGATAAGCTAGGGATGGCCAATGTTGTTGCAGATTTTCTTTCAAGGCTGACTACATCAAAAGACAATCAGCCCATAGATGACTCTTTTCCTTATGAGTATCTATTCTCCCTCAGTATACAAACACCCTGGTATGCTGACATAGCCAATTATTTGGTTATAGGTAGAGTTCCTTCTCACTTCTCTCTAAAAGAGAAAAGGGAACTCATTGAATTTTTTTTTTCCTTTCTCTTGGATTGCTAGATGTGTGTTTTATACTGGACCAAACCATGTAATGAGATGTGTGAGAGAGGATGAGACATATGGCATTTTGCATGCATGTCACAATGAACCATGTGGAGGAAACTTTGCAGCCAAGAGGACAATAATGAAGGTTTTGAATACAAGATATTATGGGCCAACACTCCATAAAGATGTAGGAAGGTATACCAGAAAATGTGATAGATGTCAAAGAATGGGAAGACCAACCAGATTTGATGAGATGCCACTTTTTCCTTAGGTAATGATCACTCCCTTTGATAAGTGGGGATTGGATTTTGTGGGACCCATTGACCCTCCATCAAATGGTAAGTCTTATATATTGGTATGCACTAATTATGTGACAAAGTGGGTAGAAGTTAAGGCCACGAAACATGCAAGAGATAACAAAGTTGCATAATTTCTTTATGGGGATATTTTCACAAGATATGGAGTCCCGAGAGAAATAGTGACTGATCAAGGGGCTCAATTCATATCAACCCTTGTTGCAGCACTAGTTAATGAGTACAACATAAGGCACAAGAAATCTACTCCTTATCACCCCTAGGCTAATGGCCAAGTTGAGGTGACCAACAGAGAAATTGAAGCCATTATGACCAAAACAGTAGCTATTCATAGAAAGGATTGGGAAAATAGATTACCAGAATTTGTTTAGGCCTATAGGACAACCTGAAAAGTAACTACAGGCTTCACTCCATTTGAGTTGTTGTATGGAAAGACAACTATGATGCTCGTTGTAATTTGAATATAAGACTCTATAGACTGCAGTAGATTTGGGGATGAATATTTTTGAGGAACAAAGAGAAAGAATCATGCAACTAAATGCTTTAGATGAGATGAGAAGAGCAACCCTACAACATACAAAAGTAGTACAAAATCAGAGAATCAAGTGGCATGACAAATTTATCAAGGACAAGAAATTCCAACTAGGAGATTGGGCCCTATTCTATGACTCAAGATACTAGGACAATGCAGGAAAATTGCAGACAAGGTGGCTAGGACCATATGAATTCATTGAGGTTTTTCCTCATGGATTTGTTTAGCTTACTACCATTGACCCTATTAGGTTCAAATTACTTGTCAATGGTCATCGCCTTAGATTATATCACAAGAAAGCTTCTAAAGAAGAGTTCCTACAACAATTCACCCAGCATTCAACACCCAAGCTTCCTGCAGCCGAAGGACATGGTCCTAGTGTCCCTCCTTCTGGCTAATTAAGGTACGTACTTTTCATAATAAAGACATTCACTTATGTGGAAATCCATTTCTTCACCCATTTTCCCATTCACCCATCCATCACCACCTTTCTCTCTCTTCCATCACTTCATCCCACCTCACCTCATTCCACTTCATTTTCATTAATTGCTCAATTTATTCCCTAAAAGGAGAGCAGTGCTTTCTCCACAATCTTTGCAACAAATCCTCCATGCATTTAGGTATGTGTGCATTCATTGCTATCTTTTAATCATCTTTTAAGTGCAATAATTTAATCACTGCACATTAGTATAGATGTTCACATAACATGTCATTACTCCCTATCAAATCATCACTCACATCTTGCATGTGCGGAATAATGTCCAAATTTAGGTTGGGGGGGAAAGAAAAGATGCAACTATATTTCCCATGTGTCAATTTATGCTAGGCTACGTCAGAAAATTTATAATTAGTCGATTTGAAATTTAAGTGAGAGGACGAATTGCATGTGTGAAGTGACATTAATTGTAGCCGCCATTTCTTCCCATCATAATTCTCCTTTATCACTCCTTTTCTTACCATTATTGACCCTATCATAATCTTGAGTTGCAATAAAAAAGGTTAAACAAAAGAAAATGGAATTTAGTCGATATTGGCATTAGAAATTTAGTAGGTATTGCAGGAAAGTGAACTTGATTTTCAGACGAGAATTACAAGAAAGAAATTGTAGAGCATTTGTTTGATTGCAGACAATGGGAGGTGGGTTAATTTGAAATGAACCCACGGTGCATGATTTTTTTTTATAGGATGCACAATGCTTGGTTGAATTTAGAAATTGTGGATGGTTAGATTACTTCCTGAAGCTAGATGGTTTTGATGAAAGCATTGCCCTTGAATTTTCCCAGACATTTTCTGAAGGAAAATCCATAGTAAAAGGATTGGAAGTTGTGGAAACTAAGGAAAGAATTGTAGAGATCATAGGGTTGTTATCAGCTGATGGTGAAAATTACCCTACCTCTAGAGACGCCAAATCAGCTAGGGCCAAATTTACAGAGTTGAACGACCCCCCATTGAGCATAGATAAACAAGTTACAAAGAGAATGTCTCTTCCCGAGCCATGGAAGCAGATAGTTGTTTATGTTATCAAATACATCACCTGTGAGGGTTTCTAGTCAAATTTTCATTTCGTGCACTTCAAGATTTTGAATCACATGAGGCACAAAAGGAGGATGAATGTGCCTAACATGCTATGATATATCTGGAATGACCTGGGAAGAATTTATAAATGTTAATCAAATTAGACCTGAGCACTTGCAACCTAGGGCTTTACCTCAACCCCATAGGTCTAGCAGGAGATTGAGCATGATTGAAGCCACTCTTGGTGCTTCAACCTTTGGTGCTGGCTCTAGTGTGAATCCTCCTATAGCAGAAGAAACCATAGAAATTAGTTCTTCTGGAACAGAGCACTTAGAAAAAGAAAGCTCTTCATCATATTATGATGATGACATTCCACTTGAAACCCTTATGAAAACTAGGGCACAAAAGAGAGAAGAAGAAATGAAAAAAAGGAAGGCTAAAACATAGCCTGTAGAAAGAAAGGTGCCAAGTTCTAAGAAGAGGAAAGTTGACACTATTCATCCTACAACCAAAGAAAAATGTGAGAGACCTCTTAGGAAATCAAAACCAGCTGGGCTTGTGATTGGTACACCTCCACAGGAAATCCCTAAGTCTGGTGAGACATCACATGAGGACTCTAAAGCCCCAATGGGGTAGGAGAATGTTGAAGAAGAAGAAATATTTGGGAGATCAACAAATGTAACACTGGCCAATCTTGTTAAAATTGTAGAAGAGCTTGAGGAAAATTAGGATTTCCTGTAGCAAAGTAGGAAGTCCTACAGCAACAACCAGAACCAGAGCAGGAGTTCCTGCAGCCATAGTAAAAACAAGAATGAGGGCCCCTGTAGCATGAAGTGGAAGAAGAAACAGTACCCCTGCAACCTGAGATAACTAGACAGTCTGAGTCCATATAGATAGTGTTATATGAGGAGCCACCATCGACAAAAATACTTGTAGGAATTCATAATCCTCCTGATTTTACAGTACATATGACAATTTTGAATTTATGGAAAGAAATACAAAGTAAAGAGGAAGAATGGAAAAAGGAAAAACATAAATTGAAGAAGGAAATTCAAAAGAGGGATGAGGAGATTGAAGATAAGGATGTAGAAATTGCCACCCTAAAGCAGAGGGTGGATGATGTGACAACCTTGGCACCACATATTTTGGAATGTAGGACCCCTCCAAGGGTCTATGCTCTACTCCTAAAAGAGAAATATCTCTCTTTTAAGTTGTCAAGGATTGCCTCAGTTTTGAATCCTTCTATTGACACCCCTATTGATTTTTTCAATGCTTATAGAATTGTCTCACTTGAAATGAGAATTTATTGTGTGAGTTTTATTTGCATAATCATGTTGTAACTCAAGACCATGATTGGAATCCATTGTTGTATGTTGGGGATGTCCAATTAAGGGAATTTATGTCTTGGGTACAAAATGAGATTAGTTTGGGATAACAACATGGGGCTTATAAGTAATTGGAGTCTAACATCCCTATGCCCGTTAGGGCTAAATCAAGCAACCCAAGGGATATTTACAGAGAATGGAATAGAATGCTTCTTAGACCTAGTTATGGCAATAGGATTATTCCTTGGATTGGGGCAGTTTATAGTAGGTATGAGGTAAAGAAAACAACAAAAGAGGAAACTATGTGAAGATGTCTATCAAAAAGATGGAATAGCCTAACTAATGAGCTAAAGCAGGTTGAGCCTCATTCCATCCATAATTATGTTGCAACACTAAAAAGGATTGATAGGTGTATTCAGATTGGGAGAACATAGGGGTGATCATGGCTTCCCCTAACTTTCCAGCCACCCATGCTCATGTGGCCCGTGCCAAACTTCAAATTCTACCAGTATGACATTGCTATAGAAAAACATAGATGGAAAAAATTTGACAAATTAGGAGGATTCTATTAGGATCTTGATTCATGCACAATAGCCACTGATGTTGGAATACTATTAGTTGTAAATTTTAAAGCTTTGACCAAGCAGAAGAACAACTCTTCCCTTGCTAGAGGTCTAGCAAAATGTTACTTTGGGGGGAGTGATGAGCCTAGTTTTTGGTCCAATTTTGGGTAGAATCTAAAGTTTATTTGTTGGCATTTTTCATGGAATTTGATGTTAAATGTTGATATTTTCATAATGTTTCCCTCAAACCATAGACATTGGGTTTAAATCCTATCTCTACAAGTTTTAATGACATTGGCATATTATGTGGATTATCTATATTGATTTTTCATGTGGTTAATGAATGTTCCTTAAGGTGGTTATAGATGTGCAGTTATTGTGCGTACTAAAATTTCCATGCAGATTCAATTTAAAGATGCTAAGTTGAGGAAGACACCGCCAGCTGGGCATGCGCCATAACATCCAACAAAGGAATTGCTCAAGGTCAAAGGAGGTCGACGAAAGAAGATTCCTCATGCAATCGAATGTAACCATCTCGTTGTGGATCTTAATGATTGAGCATGCGTGGGTGTTACTACTATGCTAAATCTGCATTTGGACCTGCATGTCTGACCAGATCCCATGCACGCATAATTTCCATCACTCCACTTTCTTTGTTTTCCCTAAATGGCATCCTCCTAGTCGTGGAGTTGACTGCCTTGTTTGGCTGATAGTATAAATAAAGATCTGATGCTCCTTCCTTAGGAGGTTGCACGATTTGATAATATACTTGCACTCTCAAGTTTTCAATAATATAGATACAATACTCTTTCGTACTCATGATTTATAGTGAATAAAATAAAGTTATGAGTTCGAGCATCTGAGTTTTCATTAGTTTTATAGGATACTTATCCAAGGGGGCCCACTTGGCGAGTAATCCATCTTCTTAGTTTAGTATTAGTTTAGTATTACCTACTGTTTAGTAATTAGTTAGAAATCTGGCACCAACTATTTCTGCAACAACTAGAATTCCATTATGTGATTGTTCCTCAAGCCAAAGCAAATAGAGTAGTGCCCTATTTTTTGCTCATATTTTCATTCTCGTTATGAATTTTATTTTGATGTAGTTGTTGATTGATGATTGGTATTTATGGTATTCCCTTCTAAGAAATTTACTTTCAACATTGTGTGTTCCTTAGCTGTAGAATGAAATGGCTATTCTGAGTTCCTAGTGCACATACTGTGCTAACCCATTTCAAGTTCATGTCCTTGGGTTGACAAGTTAAATGCACCTTCATGATGATTGAAATAGCTATTTAGGTTAGATGGCCAATCTTTGAATCATGTCTATAAGGGCTTAGTTATTAAATCATTATAGGAGGCCAACAATATTCCTGTTCACACCTGACATACGAAACCTTATTCAAAATGTAGTTCATATATTCCAAACATCTCAGACCAAAACATAGAAAGGAAAGCCTTCTTATGTGGTCAACAAGACACCTAAAACACCCTCCCTACACCCAAATAAAGCACGCACGACCAAGGTTATATTACAAGAACATCCAACAAGCACAACAAATAAAAGATAATGATCGTTGCCCCATTCCTTTCTCTCTAAATCCATTTGTTTTGGACATCATTGAGAGGTCATTGGAATGAGCACAATAAGATAAGCCAAAAATATAGAGATCAAGTAAATAAACAAGCTAATGTACTTCACACCTCTAGCCAAGACTAAACTATAGTGATGCTTGATGTTGATGTCTATTGTAAGAAGGATGCATCCTAGGGCATGATGTTATCAGATGATTTGGGACAAACTAGATGATGAGCTATTAGCACCAAGAGTTGAGGAACTTGCTTACTTACTGACCTAGACTTGAGACCATTGATGTTTTCAGTTTTCAATTTTTAACCTACTAGACTTGTTTATGATTGTTTCACCAAAGGTTGAGGGTGATGATTGATTTATTATGAGTGAATGTTTATTGCAGGTGATCGCGAGATGGAATGGATGTATTTTTTTCAAATATTTGGATGTTTTTTAAATTTTTTGAAATCTTTTGAGGTTGTTTTTTGTATTTTATAGATGTTTTGCAAATGTTTTTATTTTCAAATTTTCTAATGTTTTGGGGTTTTTTGAGATTTTGACCAAGTGATTAACCTAAAGACCTATCCTAGGGGCCTTGGGGGCTATTCAATAGATTAGCCTTGCCTAAATTATACACGTAGAGACCACATAGTTTGAATAACAGAGACTCAATTTATTTGATGAGATATGAACAAATGGATTTCCAGTTTATTATGACAGACTCCTAAAGGACTAACCTAAGTGTCTCTGGAGATGATCAAAGATCAACCTTGCCTATGTTCAGAGCTCAAAGACGATGTAGTTCGACTAGATGACTCTATTTTTTGACTGACCTTTTGATCTATTTTGGATTTTGATATGTTTTGAATGTTTTTTTATTTTCTAATTTTCTGAGTGTTTTTTGATTTTTTGGCTTTTTGATGTTTTTGGATTTTTTTATTTTTGGGAAGACTTCAAGAATATACATGAATTTGATCTAATGAGAACATGCCCCCAACATGATGCAATAGACTACTTCGATATAGGAAAGACAAACTGGCCTTAAGAATGGGACGAGTAGTACTAGGAGGGATCATAACATGAACATAGGATCAAGCTATGATGCAGACGTGGAGGGGTGACAAATGGATGGATGATATGGAAGCATGATGGATGAAGGATGTAGAAGGAACCATAGAGATCCTGGTAGATAGAGAGCGCTTTATTTACACAAGGTACCTGTTTGCTAGGTTTTCACCAAGGTACTTGCCCAAAGTGCCACCGAAGTGGTTTTCATTAGAAGACGATTTCTCTTTACTATTTTTAATCCTTTTTCTTTTTTTTTGGATTTTTTATGTTTTTTTTTATTTTATTTTTGGTTTTATACCTTGAAAGATTAGGCATAATTTTTTTTGAGATGGGAGCTATTCATGGGCTCTTGTAGAGGTTCCCCTTCAAGTGTTGATAGCTAATATACCCTTGACTTGTATCTTGCTATGATGATGAATGGTCCCAACCAATTAGGCTCAAACTTGCCCTTGCTATTTGGATTTGGAACATTTTTTTAATTCTCCTTTAATACAAGCTCTCCTACTTGAAAGGTCTAGCACCTGGTTTCCTCTTTTTAGCTCCACTTGAGATGATTTTGATAGACTTGCAAATGGTTTAAGGCAGCCATGCACAACTCATCCAGTAGCTCCAGCTCATTTAATCTTGACACTCGATATTCTTCATTTTTGATGAGATTCTGTAATGATATTCTTAGGGATGGGAGCTCAATCTCAATGGGGAGTATGGCTTCTAATCCATAGACCAGGGAGAAAGGGGTGGCACTTGTTGGTGTGTGGATGCTTGTTCGGTAGGCTCATAAGGCGGGATTCAGTTGTAGGTGTCAATCACGACCAAAGCCATTAATTGTTTTCTTGAGGATTTTTAGGATTGTCTTATTGGTAGCTTCAACTTGACCATTTCCTTGGGGGTATTATGGAGTGGAAAAGCAATGTTGGATTTTAAACTTTTGGCATAGGTCTCAAACATCTTGGTTTTTGAAAGGTGTCTTGTTATTTGAGATAATGGCTTGAGGGACACCATAGTGACAAATTAGATAGTTTAGGATGAAATTAGATATATTCTTTCTAGTGATATAGGTTATGGGGATGGATTCCACCCACTTCATGAAGTACTTGGTGGCGGTGATGATGAGCTTAATTCCACTGGATGAGGTGGGGGTGATTTTTTCGATGAGATCGAGCCCCCATTGTGAAAAGGGCCAAGGTGTGACAATTGGGTGGAGCTCCTGAGCTGGTGCATGGATGAGATCCCCATGTTGTTGACACTGCAAACACCTTTAAAAATAGTCGTGAGCTTCCCTTTCCACTGTAGGCCAATAGTACCTAGTCCTCAACAATTTCTTAGCCAAGGTCATACCACTCGAATGTGAACCAAAAATGTCATTATGTACCTTGATTAAAGTGGTCAAAGCTTCCTCAATGTTTAGGAATCATAAAAGGGTTCCTTCAATGCTTCTATGGTATCGGGTATCTCCTAGGATGACAAAATGAGATGACTTCTCGACAAAGGCTCTTTTAAGATTCAGGGTTATATCTGTGGGGAGGACTCTTATTCTCAAGTAGGTGTATATATCATGATACCCGGGATCACCAGGACAAACAATTTCACACAAAAATTCAAACTCTAGTACCTAGAATGCTGGTATGAGAAACTACTCTATGAGGAATTCTTTCTTTGGGATGTTGTGTGGGATATCCAATAGTGACCTGATCATTGCTATAACATTTTTTGCTTTGTTGTTTTCTCTTGGTAGTTGCTCAAATGTGATATCAATGAAGAAATATTTGAGGCTTTCCACCAATTTCTTGTATGGAGTCAACTTGTTGTCCTTTGTTTGATACTCATCATTTACCTAGTTGATTATGAGCTTTGAGTCTCCATAGACTTTAAGTGCCATGATTTGCCACTGTACATCAATTTTTAGCCCTATGAAAACATCCTCCTATTCTATAATGTTATTTGTGCACGAGAATGATAGCTTGTATGATTTAGGTATGCAATCCCCTTGTGGAGTGATAAAGAAGATCCCTGCTCCTGACCCATGTTTTGTGTAGGATCCATCAAAGTACATTTTCTAGTGATGATCTGCCACACTTAGGTTGAAAATTGACTCTTCAGGGAACTCTGATACTAGTGGGTTTTCTGAGTATATTGGTGCCTCCACCAGCTGATCTGCAATTGCGTGTCCTTTAATAGCCTTGAATTCCACATACTCAATGTCATGCTTTGTTAGGGTCATCACCCATTTATCTCTTCACCCTATGAAAGTTTCTTTAGAAAGTAGGTACTTGAGTGAGTCTATCTTTGCAATGAGCTTTATTTGATGTGTTAGCATGTAATGTCTAAATTTTTGTGTGGTGAACACAACTACTAAGAAATTTTTTTCAATGGATGTGTAATTCAGTTCATGCCACACCATAATTCTGTTGATATAATAAATAGCTCTCACTTTCCCATTTTCATCATGTTGGGCTAGGATAGCATTGAGAGCTACTGCAGTTGTTGATATGTATAGGATCAAGGGTTTGCATAAAATTGACGGCATGAGAACTGGTGGTGTGATTAAGTACTCCTTGATCCTGTTGAAGGCCTGATCACATTTCTTGTCCCATTTTTATGCTACCCCCTTGTGGGGTAGATGAGAATATTGGATAACCTTGTCTTCTAGCTGTGCTATGAATTGGTGGATGGACTGGAGTCTTCCTTGTAGGCCTCTTAGTTATTTCAATGTTTTTGGTGCCTCCATTTCAAGGATTGCTTTGAATTTGGCGAGGTCTACCTCAATTCCTCTCATGGATACAATGTACCCTAGGAGATTGCTCAATTGCACCCCAAAGACACACTTTTTTGGATTTAGTTAGACCTTGTACTTTTCTAGCCTATCAAAGATGGAGTTTAGAGCTAATATGTGATCCTGACGTTTCTTTGACTTAGCCAATATATCATCCACATAATCTTCCAAAATTTTGTGGATCATATCATGAAATATTAGTGGCATGGCCCTTTGATAAGTAGCTCCTGCATTCTTTAGCCCAAATGGCTTCATATTCTAGCAATATGTCCCCCATGGACAAGTAAAAGCCATTTTGTGTTGGGCATCCTTAGCTATCATGATCTGGTTATATCCTAAGAACCCATCCATTAATGATAGCATCTCATGTCCTTCCATCATATCCACAATCATGTCAATGTTTAGAAGAGGGAAGTCATCCTTGCGACATGCTTTGCTAAGGTCTCTAAAGTCTGTGCAGATGCAGATGCCCCCAATGGGCTTTGAGATAGGTACAAAATTTGAGACCCACTCTAGATAATCAATTGACTGTATGAATCCTGCATCTAGGAGCTTCTATAATTCATCTTGACCAATAATGCAATCCGGGGATGCATCTTCCTTAGCTTTTGTCTCACTGGCTTTGCTTCGGGACATACAACTAAGTGGTGAACAACAACTTCTGGATCAGGCCCAGGCATGCCAGCATAGGTCCATACAAAGTTTATCTTTCTTTCCTTTAGGAATGCAACTAGGAGTTCTTTCTCTTCTGTCAAAAAGTGATTCTGCATAGAAGGTGATATGAAAAATTTCCTTTGTTCCCAAGTTGACTGGATTGCACTTCTCAGATAAGACTGATGACTTCTCCTGATGAATGACACTAAGAGGAAGATTGAATCCTTCATCCTCTAGTGCCTCAGATAGGTTCTCACTGTTGGATGCATCCTTTATTTTTACTATTTTTGGGTTAGATAGTGCCATAGTGTGGTTTTCACTCAAAGACCTAGAGATTATTCTCAAATTTTCACTTTTGCGACTGAAGGATTGAATTGTTTCCCCATAATAGGCATGTGTGTCCAATATGATGTCAAACCCAGCTTTGTTGTCTTTGTATAGTATAGTATCCCACAATCCCATGAATTCTAAGAGCACCTCATCATTTTTGAATGTGTCCAAAATATGTGGTCCTCATTGGTCGTAATCGATGAGTTGGAGATAGACTAAGTTTATCTCATGGGTTTGATTGGTTGACTCAAAAAATAGGGTACTAATCATGAGAAGGGAGGAATCCTCAAATAGCATAGGTAAGTTAGTTAGGGGATCCTCATCATTACTACTACATACATTGGTTATGTCAAAGGTAAAGTTATCTATGACTCAACCTGTGGATATTGGTAACTAAAGGGAAGATGTTGATAATTGAGGGTAGTTTTGACCTTTCTAACTGAAGCACCTTTGCCAAATATGGTTACCTTCGAAGGGGTACATTTGAGGCTGAGATTTCTCATATGCTTCTTCGAAATGAGAGGTACTAGAAGACCATTGTCATTCTCTCCAAGTTTCTTGTTTCTATTATAACCCATACCAAGCATCATTTGTATTCCTTTGCTACTCTCATCCATGGGAAGATTAGGCACGGCACTTTCATCTTGGTACAACAAGCTTGATATGTCTTTTTCATCTACTATTTCCCAACTTAGATCTCCCCAACATCTAAATCAGGAGGGGTTCACCTTGAAGGTTTGGGATGAAGTTTCAACTGGTTGGGGTTGCCCATGAGAGGTCTGGGAGATTGAGGTAACTCTACTATTAGGAAAGAACTTTTCTTCATTCTATAATCCCCACACCCATTGTCTTGGATAATGACCTTGATTTCAGAGATATCAGGAATGGTGGGTTTCTTTGTCTCAAAAGTGGAGGCTAAAGTAGCTACGTCTACATATGGGGTTGAAGGTCCTTCATCATTCTTTGGGACTTGAGGAATTTTATAGTACTTTGCTTCTAGGTTCCCGTAGTAATAAAAGGGCTTAGGGTCACCATGGACTATGACCTCTTGATTTTGATATGGAAATTTGACGCATTGATGGAAATTTCATGTGACAGCTTGCATCCCATGGATCCATGGACGCCCCAAGAGAATATTATAAGGAAAATCAAGGTCAAGGACATGACATGTGGTTTCCATGATGGCCGGCCCTACTTGAATAGTGAGTTGAATAGTGCCTTGAGACACTCTTTCCTGATCATCATATGCTCTGATGGTGATACCTTTACCCTTTTCAATGGCATCCTTAGAGAATCCAAGATTCTTTATTAATTTGAACGAACAAATATTTAGACTCGCACCCCCACCCACCAAGACCCTTTGGACTTTGTTTTTATGAACCAGGACTTCAAGATGAAGTGCACAATTATGAGACAGTTGGATGGAAAAGTCCTCATCAGAAAATGTGAGGAGATTTGGGGTGGTGATGTGTCTGACCATAGCTTGAAACTAGTGAACATCAAGATTTGCAGAGATGGTGGATGAGGCCAATGCTTCCTCTAGGATTTTTCTATGTGCAGGCAAGATCTTTAGCAACTCCATGATGGAGATCTGAGCGGGTGTTCTTTTCAACTGTTTGAAGACATTGTAGCCATTGGGAATGAATTTCGGATTTGAGGTGGATGCTCTAGGTGTCTGTGATGACCCAACAATGGTAACTTTGTCACCACATGTGGTGACTCCACAACCAGCTTTGGCTCCCTTGATGTTAACAACAATAACCCATTCATCTAGGGATGCGACAACATGATCGCACACATGGTTCACATTAGCATTCTTGTTCTTTCCATGGTTGTTCCCTTTGTTATGATCTGGCATCAGATTAGTGTATATTTTAAGGTCTTGATTTCCAGTTGGTTGTTCAACATTTATGACCTTATCATCGATGAGGTCTTGGATCATATTTTTCAACCTCATGCAACTGGATGTTGTGTGCCCCTTGATTTTATGAAAGTTGCAAAGGTGATTTTCATTGTACTATGGTGGTTTCACTTGGGGCTCTTGATAATTCTCGTAAGTGGGAATTTTGATGAGATTCTCGCTTACTAGTTTCTTCATGACCAATTCAATTAGTTCCCCAAGGGTAGTGTATTTTCGCTTGAGAGGATATTTGTTTCATGGGGGTGGCCCCCCTTGATTATTCAAATTGTTGACTTGATTGTCAGGTGGTTGTTGTGATACCACGTTAGCTTGGGTGTTGTTTTCATTTTTGTTTTGTGATTTTTGGTATGTTTGCATGTTTTGTTTTGGAGCACTGATTATGACCTTGGCATCCACCAACCCATCATTGGTGACGTTCTTGTTCTGTACCCATGTGTGAGGTTTTTTGTTATAGCTAGTGGATGGGCGGTTGTCTTGATGTTCTTGATATGTGGGTGTCCCCCTTTGTGCAATAAGGGCTTGTTCGATATTGAGTGCCTTGGGGATCAAATGGTCATACATGGTGATACATTGCATCTTAAGATGGAATGACAAGGTTTTCTCAAGATTGGCAATGATGGCACAAATTTGTTGTTCCTCTGGCATGGTCCATTTGCTCCTGTTGGCCTTGGATTGCCATCATTGCATGAAGGAAGCAAATGATCCCCCCTTAGCTTGTTTAAGAGTAGATAGTTCCTCTAGACTCACATCCATACCTATATTGAATGCATAGTTCTTTATGAATGTGTCCATGATCTCTTAAAACTTTTTGATTCTTAGAGGAAGGTGACAGAACCATTCCATGGCAAGGCTAGCCAAACTCCAAGGGAACAACCACATCAGATATGTATCATCATATGCAACTTTTATACAATGTACCTGTAATTCCCTGATGTGATCTTCAGGGTTTCCCTTACATGATATTTGTTAAATTTAGGGATTTCAAACCCCTTTGGGAATGGTACCATTGCAAGGCTCTTGTCAAATGGATAAGGGAACAAATTGCTTGGTGTTTTCATTATTTTCCCAGATTGGAGATCTAGCACTTGTTGGGAGAGAAATTTGATTTGTGTTGTCACATCATTTTGTGGATTTGGAGGTGGAGTGAATGTGTTTTGAGGTGTTTGAATCGTTCAAGTGATGAGTGGAGTGTTGGGTATGTTGGTGGGATTTTCTTGCAACCTCTGTTGTGCGATCAAGGCTTGTTAATATGCCTGCATTTGTTGTTGTGCCAACAACGCTTGTTGTTGGTCTTGCTGCTATTATGCCAACAATGATTGTTGTTGGTCTTGTTGTTGTTGTGCCAACAATGCTTGTTGTTGGGCTAGTAATTGGGTTGCTTTTTTTTGTGCTTGGTACTATTGCAAGTCTTTCTGATATGCTTATTGTTGGGTAGCTTGGTATTGTGCTTGCACTTGCACTTGTTGAGCTTGATATTGGGCTTGCACCTAAGCTTGAACTTGTTGAGCAGCTTGTGCAGCTTGAGCTGCTTGAGCTGCTTGCATAGCTTGGGTAGCTTGGGCGACTTGTTGTTGTTGTTGTAATAAGGACTGAGCTTGTGTGGCTTTCTATGTTTGTTGTGCCTACACTTGTTGAGTAGCTTGTTGTGCAACTTGCGTGTTTTGTTCTTGTTGAGCTTGGAATTGTTGAAGTGCCTTTTGATAGGCTTGTTGAGCTGCTTGCAACGTGATGTTGTATTGGTTGGCCATATTTGGTCTTGGTGGTTTTGGTGGAGGCAGATTTGGAATGTTGTTTGTTGTTGTGATGAGGGGTGTTGTTGGAATGCTGATAGAGGTTTGCATGGTAGATGGTGTGCTTGATGTGATAGGTCCTTGGGAGACCACGTTTTGAGGTATTGTAGATGATGTGTTGATTGGATGGTTGCCACCTATTGTTGCGATATCGATGGCATGATTAGATGATTCAGTGCAATGGTTTGATTTATGATTGGGGGATTATTTTGATTTTGTTGATTGAGGTTTGGTAAAGGGGGTTTCCCTAAACCAAGGAGTGGTGTGTATGTTTATGGTAGAGGTGGAAATGATGGGAAGATGGGGGGTATGTTCCCTTGGGGAAATGACGAAGATGAGGGGTCAAAGATTCTCCCTTGTCCAAATAATCCACTCTCTCCTTGTGAAGTCATGGGGAGAGAGGCTTGTGTGTTGAGAGGATATGCCAGTATTGCATGAAAAAAGGATGGGTCATTAGGGTCATGAAAGGTGAGTGGAACATATGGGTGTAATGAATTTTGAGGAATGGATTGACCCAAGATAGTGTTTGCATCCAAATCTTGGTTGTTAACAAGGGGATGTGTTTCAAGAGCATGAAACAATGAGCTTCCCTTGTTGACAATAGGTTGAGTTGGAGCAATGGATGATGTGATTTTTGGGATGGTTTGAGTGATGCTTTGAAAGTATGGTGTGAATGAGACCGGTGGCATAATCCCAAGAGCTTTCTCCAAAAGAGTGCTCATGTCATAGTCGGGAGGGAGTTTAGCCCCTTCTTTTTCCAATTCTAGCATGTATTGTGAAGGATTAAGTTTCATCATGGCATTGACAATTTTGTGACTCTCGAGATTTTGGACCATTTCAATGATTTCATCTTGAGTCATCCCTAGAACATTGTTGGTGATGTCCTCCACTTGGTCACCTTCTTGAGAATCTTGTGGAAGTGGAGGAAGATTGAGTGTGGGATTACTATACCCAATGTGATTTATTTTGGGTGCAGTTTGTCTCAAGTCACTCGAAGTAGATGTTTCTTTGTTTGTTTCCATGTTCTTCTTGTCTTGAGACCTAGCTTGGACCATAAAATGAGGATCAAATTTTAGGAATGTGGGAGGTGAACCTATAACTCCTTGGATTGATCTAAACTTTAGGCACAAAAAAGAAAGTCTAAGAAATTTAAGGATCAAAGGATGATGATGGGATAGTGAAAGATGGATGATTGTGAATGTTTGAACTCTTAAGAAATATTGAAGGGGATACTAAGCTATAGGACTTTTGGATTGATGTTTGATTTGATTTTGGATCTTGATTTTGATTTGGTTTGATTTGATTTCGATTGGATTTAGTTTGGATAATGAACTCATAAACTCTAAGAGGTTGGATGTTGTCCTAGAGTAAACTTGTCCACAAGATGATAATTTAACTAAGCATGTAAAGAAGAATTCATCTACACACACCTATTAAAACAAGATGATTTTGATTTTGATTTCAAAGGATTTGCCCAAAGTTTAGCATGAAGGATTTTTTTCAAGATTTCCAAGATTTGTTTGTGAGGTGGATTTTGATCTTGGTGTTTTGAGGATGAATGAAGGTGTTTGATTTTGATCCTAAAAGGCTTAGATAGACCTTTGTTTACAAGACCTAGGTGTTGAAGAACATGCTAATACTTCCTATGTGAGATACTCAAACCTTTGAAAAAGTGTCAGATTTTAGAAATAGTAAAATGAATACAAATTGGGATTGTTCCTTGATGCACATTTGTAAAAGTTGAAGGTCAATCTTTCTCTAAATTCGTAAAGCATAGGAAAATGTTTCTTGTGAGATTTTTGACTATGAACTTTGGACTTTGGTTTTGGATTTTGATATTTTGGGAAATAATTTGGTAGAGCACATGTGTGGGGTCCAATTTGTTCTTATCTTTTCTTAATGAGTTCTTTTTTACCACAAACACTTTTGTGATTAGGTTTTTCAAAATAAATGTCTAATGTCCCAATTTCTTCTCATCCCACAAAGTCCATTATGTGGAAATCAAGGAAATTAAGGCAATAGTTCCCTAATGTTGACTTTAGTGGGAGAAAATTGAGATGTAAATTCAAATGCTTAGAAGCTTCTAAGGATAGAATCCCCACATCAAGCAATAGCACTTGAATTTTGTCAAAGGTATTTGCTTCCTCTAAAGGGTTTGAAATTTGATGCTCATGGTTAAATGTTTGTTTTTCCAATGTTTTAGATCCAAGAAAATACACAACCCTATGGATAGTTAAGAGACAATATTTTTTGAATCCCCACTTGGATAAATCTAGCTGCGCTTATTCTTGGTGAATGATTAAAAGCTTGACGACACTGGCTCCCCTCCATGCCACACACTTCTATGGATTAGCCAAGATTTACTACCCATTAAACTCCCATGGAGTACTTCTCATCTCTACCAAGATTCACAAAAATGTGGGGCAGATTCAAAATGACCGTTCTTGCACCAACAAATAGATAAGGATTTGGGATTCTAAAACAATTAGTTCTTAGTTAGGGTGATTGGGGACATGATACCTTGCGAGTATCCAACAAGCCATTAAAGGCTTTGATCAATCCTACTAGGGGCTCTTATACTTTTTAAGGTAGTACCCCATTCTGAAAGATACTATATGGCTAAGGCCTACATACCATTGGACTTGACAATTTAGTCTTATAATTTTATACACTAGCCCAAGTGAAAAACCGGTTGGAGTTGCCTTTGAGTTCTTTTTTCGGATGTGTCTCTTAGGTAGGCCCCTTTAAGGGTAAGAAAAAGTGAGAAAACACATTTGGAGTTTGATCAATCTTTGTTTACATGAATAGAGAGAAAACAAACACGATATACTCCACTCACACTAGCAAGATTTATTCAATTTTAAGAATCCAAATTGAAGTGTGGAGGAAATATTTTATACAACTTAATATCACCAAAATGCTTTTGATTCTCAAGATCACTGTGAGGTGCAAGAGAAGTGCATACGCCTTTTAAATGATATTACTTTGTTCAAAAGATTACAAAACACAAAGTACACATGTTTATTTTAACCTTCAAAGCAAGAATGGATTCTTTTTTAAGCACCAAGATTGAAATGTGAAGTTTTCTTGTTCAATTTTAAAACCCCAAAACAAACTCTAGTAAGTTCCTAAAGTTCTTTTTAATCCCTTTGATTGTTATTTTTAAGCCCAAACAAAAACTATTGAGTCCTAAAATTGAAGATGACAAAGTCCTTAGAACTGGGATTATAATTTCTCCCCAAAGTGTTTAAAGACACTTGATACAATAGAATGAAGATGCCATAAGAAGTATTTCTTTCATTTCCTCCTTCCCTTTGAATCACTCCAACCTACAAAAACTGGTTAAAACTACAGAAAACAGAGGCCAAACACCAGTTAGAAGTCAAAGGTGATCAAAATGAAAAACAAACATGTTGAAAAAAACTTGAAACTTTCCTTTTACCCCACCCCAACAGCACAATCTGCAAAGGCGGCATAGTTTGAGAGAGGTTAGCGGTGCTCTAGTGAAATGAGTGGCACTTTGTGGAGAAACAAAGACCGCAATTGCGTCATTGATTCACCAAGCGGTGCAATTTGGAGTTTAGAAAACTGAACCCTAAGGAAAATGACAAAAGCAACATGATTTGGAGTTTGACAGTGTCGGTAAATAGTGCCACTGAACTGACAGTGGCACAATTTGACCCTGGAAGTGGTGCACTTTCTTATAGACACACAAAAATTCAAAAAATAATAAAATTTTGGTCAAAAATGTGTTAATTTCTTTAGATTTTCCCTCCTTTTAGCGCCAAAATGTGAATGGTGGATCTAGACCTGCACAAATTAAAAAAAATAAAAATTCAAAAAATAGCAAAATTTTGGTCAAAAACATGTTAATTTCTTCAGTTTGAGAGAGGTCAGCGGCGCTTTGGTGAAACTAGTGGCACTCTATGGAGAAACATAGACTGTGATTGCGTTGTTGTTTCACCAAGTGGTGTAGTTTGGAGGTTAGAAAACTGAACCTTGAGGAAAATGACAAAAGCATCAGGGTTTGGAGTTTGAAAGCATCGCTAAACAACACCATTGGATTGATAGCAGCATAGTTTGACCTTGGTATGGTGCACTTTCCTGTAGACACACAAAAATTCAAAAAAAATAGAATTTTGGTCAAAAAACGTGTTAATTTCTTCAAATTCACCCTCCTTCTAGCACCAAAATGTGAATGGTGGATCTAGACTTGCACAAACACAAACAAACAACACACTATTAGCCCATTATGTATATCAAACCATCATTCCCCATAAGATTCATTTGAATGTCAAAAACAAGAAACAAAGTAAATAAACCAAATGAAAGCTATCTAATCTTTCTCAAAACAAACAAACTCTCAATCCCATGGGGGAATTGGTGCTATTTTTATGTGGAAAATATCCCTTTCCCAATTCCTTGCAAGCTTGAAGATGATCAATGATTCTCCATGATAAATTTTTCCATAACCTAGCTATGAAATTGATGAAAGACTATGAAAATGGATGACAATGGATGAAGTTGCTCAAAACATGAAGATATGATGTTGCATAAATTTGTGGATCCAAAATTAGTAAAATATCCTTCTATTTATAGAAGAGAATGGTGGAGGAATAAGCAAAAGGGATGAATGTGGGACAAAACATCAACCAATAGCATAATGCCACTTGTCAACATGTGAGTGGATAGAGGTGGAGCACATTTTGATGAATGTGCACATTAATGTCATTAGGTGGATATTTGAAATTGGAGAAGTGACATGTTGGAGGGAGAAGAAAGGAGATTCAATGCCACTTGGCTCAAGAAAAAGGACATGTAAGAGGCCTTTAATGCCTTGTTGGATGGATAAATCCTTTGGGAGGGAATTTTAAAATTTGAGGAATATTCCAACTGTGATGCCCTTTTGAATGAAAATAGAAAAAATTATAAATCAATTTAATTAATTTACTTGCACAAATTGCAAAATCTAGAGGATTTGATGGATTAGAGTTAGGATTAATCATGATTTGTTTAATTTAGATGAAGATTGGCTGATTTGACACTTTGATTTAAATTTTAGGATTTAAATAAATCAAAATTAGAGGAATGATGAATAATGATTTAATTAAATAAAGTTTGATTGATTTAATAAAAGCGGATGGTGTTAGAATTAAACCAAATAAAGATTAATTTATTTAATTTAAAGGAGATGACTTTAGAACTTAATTAAATAAAAGGAATTATTTAATTAAAAGGGGGACATTAGGATTAATTAAACAAAATAATTTATTTAATTAATAGAAGATAATGACTTAATCATATAAAATTAATTTATTTAAATAAGATATGAAATATTATGAATTTAATCAAATAAAGATTATTTAATTAAATGGTTAGTAAAGAAGTGATTTAGGAAGAACTGATGTTAGTAAACCAGGATCAAGTGCATGAGATCAATCAGTATATTTTATGTGTCTACACTTTTATGTAGTTTAATTTCTATCTTGATGGTTGCTATAGGTGGTTGTCACTCTAGATCATGGACATGGTAATGTTGTAAATGTGCATGATGACTATATGTATGTAGTTAGTGATTATATTTTGTTATATGTCATTCCACAATTCAATTTCTATGTATTAACATCTTTACCTTTTATTGTATCAGTTGAAGGTCTAGAGTGAAGAGAGGAGGACTAGTGAGCATGTTCGAAAGATAAGAAAACCAATAGGCACTCCATCCAGCCAAAATTTGAAGGTAGCATGAGATCTTTTTCCTTTCCCTAGAGGGAAATGACTATGTATTAGCGTCATTTGTTGTATGCCTATGTGACATTTTGGAACATATGTTTTGTACTATCAATATATATGTGACCTTTTATGTCCATATGGCTCTTTTTTACTAAGCATGTATGGTTTTTTTGGATATATTGTATATATTTTTATCAATATATATCATTGTATAGCCTTACAACATTTTGATTAAAGAAAATATTATTTTGCTACTACCATTCTTAAATGATGTTATCATGCGTACTATGTAAATTACATGCTTGAATGTTGTAGGCATATATTTTGTTTACATATAATGCTTAATTAATTACTGTCGATTGCTCAATAAGCTACATCTAATGTGTATTGTGTAAATAAGCTCCATTCCTGGTGGTTTGTATCATTTTCAATGCTTCAATTACTTGTGCTTCACTTATTCACATGTATTCTTCACTTATTCACATGTATACTCCATGTATATTATGTGTATTCATGTGTATGCTTCATGCTTCCAATGTATAATTCATGTGTTCATGTGTATACTTTATGTATTTGCATGTATGCTCCATGTTTTTTAAGTTCTATTGTTGTCTAGTGGCAAGGAATTTAACACCAAAAGTTTTCAAATGAATTGTAAGAGCTCCTTCCCATAAAAAAATATCATAGAAAAATGTATTGTTTTTGGTTCATGGCTAAGGCTGGCATCCAACAACTAATGGTTTTTATTCTAAAGCTTAGCAATCATTGCATTTTCATCTATAGAACAAGTGGATGTTTCAAACCTCATGAGCATATATATACCTCTATGAACTTGTATGAATGTGCATCAAAACACATGATAGTTATTAATCCAACCAACAAAATTTATTCAAATGCATCTGCTAATATCACAACACTTGACATCTCATTAAATGAAATCAATGCACACATTAATTTTAATGATATTATGAAGATATTAGATGTGTATGAACAACAATATAAGTTTGATTTTTGGATGCATCACCCATGTGCAGTTATCACATTTCTCTTGTATTCATCATTTAAATAAGTTAAAAAATTTCGTTCCATTTTCTATGCGTGAAATAACATGAAAAATCATTGAGAAACATGGTCCTATAACTATTGCCACATGATTTTTTATAACTATAGAGCATGAAAAACCACACGTCATGGATATTGTATATCTAGATCCAATGTTTCACTAGTAGGCTGAGTTTTGCATCTCAACAAAGGTGCACTATTTGATGAAAACAATTGTAGTTTGGACTCTTAAGGGATTTAACTGGTTGAATGTAGCTCAAAGAAATTCAGTGTGTTTGGGTGTGAAAGATGATTGTTCCTAGCATAAATGTAGCCACCCAGACACATCAGAAAAGTTTGTTTGGTCACATGAGTTGCAAAATGAAAGTTGCACCACTTTGTAACTTTTCACTACTTGCATTTGACAACTTTTTCCCCAAGTGAAAAGTTTCCACCATGAATAAAAATATTTGAGATAGAAAAAAATGAGAGAGGTTATTGTAGAGGGGGCCAATGTGATCTCATAAGATCAGATGAGAATCTTCTAAGCATCACGATATCTGAGTAACAACATGCTAAATATTGCAGTTATTTTGCACTTTGGACTCTTAAACGATTCTACTAGTTGAACATAGCTTGGAGTGATTCGGTGTGTTTGGGTGTGAAAAAGGACCATGCCTAGCATAAACATACCCACCTAGATGTGTTAGAATATTTAATATGGTCACATGACTTACAAAATGAAAGTTGAACCACTTTGCAACTTCACACTACTTGCATTTGACAACTTTTTTCCAAGTGAAAATTTTCCACCACGGGAAAAAACCTCCAAGATAGAAAAAACTAAGAGAGGTTATTGTAGAGGGGCCAAATGCGATCCCATAGGATCAAATGAGAAGTTTCTAAGAATCATGGTATCTGAGTAACAACATGTTGAAGATTGCAGTCATTTTGCACTTTGAACGCTTAAGGGATTCTCTCAGTTGAATGTAGCTCAAAGTGATTCAATGTGTTTAGATGTGAAATAGGACCATTCCTAGTGTAAACATACCCACCCAGATGCATCGTAATAGTTCATTTGGTCACATGAGTTGCAAAATGAAAGGTGCACTACTTTGCAACTTTGCACTACTTATATTTGAGAACTTTTTCTCCAAGCAAAAATTTTCCACCACTAAAAAATTCCTTGAAGATAGAAAAAATCGAGAGAGATTATTGTAGAGGGGCCCCACACAATCCCATAGAATCAGACAAGAAGTTTCTAAGCATCACGATATTCGAGTAACAACATGTTGAAGTTTGCAGTCATTTTGCACTTTGAACTCTTAAGGGATTCTGTCAGTTGAATGTAGCTCAGATCGATTCAATGTGTTTGAGTGAAAAAAAAGACCATGCCTAGTATAAACGTACCCACCCAGATGCATAGGAACAATTCATTTGGTTGCACGAGTTACAGAATAAAAATTGCACCACTTTGCAACTTTCAACTACTTGTATTTGACAACTTTTCCCCCAAGTGAAAATTTGCCACCATGAGAAAATTACTTTGAGATAGAAAAAAATGAGAGAGGTTACTATAAGGGGCCTAACATGATACCATAGGCTTAGATGATAAGTTTCTAAAAATCACGATATCTGAGTAAGCATTCTAAAGTTTGCAGCAATTTTGCATTTTGGACTCTTAAGGGATTTTGTTGGTTGAATGTAGCTCAGAGTGATTCAACGTGTTTGAATGCGAAAGAGGACCATGCATAGTGTAAAAATACCCACCTGGATGTGTTGGAATATTTCATTTGGTCATACAAGTTGCAGAACGAAAGTTGCACCACTTTGTAACTTTCAACTACTTACATTTGACAACTTTTTCCCCCGGTGAAAATTTTTCACCACGAAAAAATGCCTTTGAAATAGCAAAAACTGAAATATTTTATTGTAGGGAGGCCCAACATAATCCCATAGGAGAAATTTCTAAGCGTCACAATATTCGAGTAAAAACATGTTGAAGTTTGCAGCCATTTTGCACTTTAGACTCTTAAGGGATTATGTTGGTTGAATATAGCTCAAAGTGATTTAATGTGTTTGAGTGAAAAAGAGGACCATACCTAGCATAAATGTACCCACTCGGATGCGTTGGAATAGTTTTTTTGGTCATACGAGTTGCATAACAAAAGTTGCACCACTTTGCAACTTTTAACTAATTGCATTTGACTTTTTCTCCAAGTGAAAATTGGCCACCACAGAAAAACACCTTGGAGATAGTGAAAAATGAGAGAGGTTATTGTAGAGGGTCCTAATGCGATCTTGTAGGCTTAGACAAAAAATTTCTAAGCATCACGGTATCCGAGCAACACCCTGTCAAATATTGCAGTCATTTTGCACTTTGGACTCTTAAAGGATTCTGTCGGTTGAATGTAGCTCAGAGTGATTCAGTGTGTATGGGTGCAAAAAAGGACCATGTCTAACATAAATGTACCCACCTAGACACATTGGAATAGTTTTTTTGATCACACGAGTTGCAAAACAAAAGTTGTACCACTTTGCAATTTTCAAGCTCTTGCATTTGACAAATTTTTCCCTAAGTGAAAATTCGCCACCACAGGAAAAAACCTCTAACATAGCAAAAATAGAGAGAGGTTATTGTAGAGGGGCCTAATGAAATACCATAGGATTAGACAAAAAAATTTAAGTGCCACAGTCTCCGAGTAACAATATGTTGAAGTTTGTAGTCATTTTGCACTTTGAACTCTTAAGGGATTTTGTCGGTTGAAGGTAGGAGAAATTTAGCATGTTTGGGTGTGAAAGAGGACCATGTCTAGCATAAAAATACCCAACTAGACACATTGGAAAATTTCATTTGGTCACAAGAGTTGCAGAATGAATGATACACCACTTTGCAACTTTCAACTAATTGCACTTGACAACTTTTTCCCCAAGTGAAAATATTCCACCACGAGAAAATGTCTCTGAGATAGAAAAATTTGAGAGGTTATTGTAGAGAGAGCCAATGTGATCCTATAGGATTAGACGCTAAATTTCTAAGTGTCACGGTGTCCGAGTAACAACCCGTCGAGGATTGCAGCCATTTTGCACTTTGGACTTTTAAGGGATTCTGTCAATTGAATGTAGCTCAGAGCAATTCAGTGTGTTTGGGTGCAAAAGAGGACCATGTCTAGTGTAAAAGTATCATTCAGACATGTTAGAATAATTTATTTGGTCACACGAGTTGCAGAATGAAAGTTGCACCACTTTATAACTTTCAACTAATTACATTTGACAACTTTTTCCACAAGTGAAAATTCACCACCACAAAAAAATACCTTCGAAATAGTGAAAATTGAGAGAGGTTATTGTATAGGGGCCTAACATAATCCCATAGGCTTAGATGATAAGTTTCTAAGCATCACAGTATCCGAGAAACAACATTCTGAAGTTTGTAGTTATTTTGCACTTTGTATTCTTAAGGAATTCTACCGGTTGATGTAGCTCAGAGTGATTCGGCGTGTTTGGGTACAAAAGAGGACCATGTCTAGCATAAATCTACCCACTGAGATGCATTCAAATAGTTTGTTTGGTCACACGAGTTGCAGAATGAAAGTTGCACCACTTTGTAACTTTCAACTGCTTGCATTTGACAATTTTTTCTCCAAGAAAAAATTTACCACCATGAGAAAATGCCTCTGATATAGCAAAAATAGAGAGACATTATAGAGGGCCCACCATGATCCTATATGTTCAGACGAGAAGTTTCTAAGAATCACGGTATGCAAGTAACAATAAGTTGAAGTTTGCAGTCATTTTGCATTTTAGATTATTAAGAGATTATGCCAGTTGAATGTAGCTCAGAGTGATTTAGCATGTTTGGGTGCAAAAGAGGACCATGCCTAGTGTAAATGTACCCACCCAGGTGCATTGAAATAGTTTTTTTGGTCACACAAGTTGTAGAACAAAAGATGTGCCACTTTGCAACTTTCAACTATTTGCATTTGACAATTTTTTTCCCAAGCAAAAATTTGCTACCACAGGAAAACGCCTCTAAGATAGTGAAAAACAAGATATTTTATTGTAGAGTATCGTAATGTGATCCCATGGGCTCAAATGAGAAATTTCTAAGCATCACGATATCCGAGTAACAACATGCTAAAGTTTACAGCCATTTTGCACTTTGGACTTTTATAGGATTTTGTCGGTTGAACACAGCTCGAAGTGATTCAACATGTTTGGGTGTGAAAGAGGACCATGTCTAACATAAATGTACCCACTTAGATGTGTTGAAATTTTTTTTTTAGTCACACGAGTTGTAGAGTGAAAGTTGCAGCACTTTGCAACTTTCAACTACTTGCATTTGACAACTTTTTCCCCAAAACAAAAAATTCACCACCATAGGAAAACACCTTTAAGATAGTGAAAATTGAAAGAGATTATTGTAGAGGGGCCCAACATGATCTCATAGACTTGGATGAGAAGTTTTTAAGCATCACGGTGTCTAAGTAGCATCATGTTGAAGTTTGTAGTCATTTTTCACTTTGGACTCTTAAGGGATTTTATTGGTTAAATGTAGTTCAGAGCGATTCAACATGTTTGGGTGCAAAAGAGGACCATGCCTAGCATAAACGTACCCACCTAGACGTGTTGGAACAAATTTTTTTGTCACACGAGTTGCAGAACAAAAGTTGTACCACTTTCAACTACTTTCAATTTCAGACATGGACACATAAAAATCATTAAAAGACTAATAAATGAATAATGCCAGACATACACCTTCTGACCAGATCTATTATCACCTTCATGCATGTTATAAGTAGATCAATTGAAGGTCCTACAATGGTGATGTGGCCCATATTTTGCTACTTTCTCATCTCTCGATGATCCTACCTATAAATTTCAAATATATATAAACATAATTTACATAGAACATGTAGCATATAAGAATCTGAGAAATCTACTAAATGGAAAAGAAAGAGAAGATTGAAAACCAAAAAATGCACTAGCAATCAATGTTGTTCTTTTCTTAAGTTGACAATCTTTAATGAAGCCTTTCCCTTTTTTCTCCTTCACTAGTCTTGCATATCTCTTCACTAAAGTAAACATATAATTAATAAGTAGGTTAAAAGATAGTCACAAATGCATCAATGACAGTCCTAAATGCATACATGACATCAAAAACCAATAGATAATATGAACTTAAAAGTGGTCAATAGAGAGCAGCATATAATTATCATTTTGCAAATTAACAATAATTCAATTTTGCAAACCCTTATATAATCAAACTTAAACACCTGACAGAAAGCAATGATCAATAACATGACTTTACAAATTCAATGTGCATACTTACAAATCAATCTAGGGAACCATTCGAGTCTGCTATACTCTTTATTGTGTCAAGTATTTTCTTGTGGTTAGACTCACGCACTTTCCACAAGTTCTTGTTCATAGGTCTGCCCTTATATTTGATCAAATGAATGTTGACTGTGACGACAAGGTTCAAGTAGTGAAGAATCTTCCAATATGTGTTGAAGTCCTCAAACAACCAAACTACAACATTCTTAATTGGGTACCTTCTAAGCTATGTTCTAGTAAAAACCACCAAACCTATAGGATATTCTATGTTTTCTCCATCTATAACTAGGGCCTCTAATTTCTTTTTGGCCTTGATACAATGGCACATATAATAATCTATACCCTCTTCATTGTCTTCATCTGCAATCACCGCATAAACATGCCCTACATTCATATATTTGAATCTTGTTAGATGTATTTAATGAAAATCAAAATAAAACCTAAAAGTAAGATATATTACCTGGTTATAGTAGGTCTGATATATGATCAAATTCAACGGATGATTGCATCTCCATGATTTGTAGAGTTGTCGGGAGTTGATAAGTGTCAAGTGGGGTTAGACTTCTTACAGACCATTCATCAACCCACTCTGTTGACTCACAATCATTCCATGCTTGAAGTGTACATGCAGAACAAAAGCATTCCATCTTCCACGTACGAATAGTTCATGTACTTGCACTAGAGCTTCTAAAAGAGTGTAGCTCACTTGATCCTGTTAGCATACAACAATCCTCAAAATTTTCAATGTTATTATCATCTACTAAATGAAAAAATCTATGAACTAAAGAATTACCTTCACTACCTAGACCCATTGCATGATTGCACCACTCAAAAATTGATCTTGCATTTTTCAACTTTACACTATCTTTGTACTTTAACTCTTCTCGTGCTAAGGCTCTTTTGATACATGCACCTGCTCTATCATGCTCCCACTTTCCATGCCCGGCCTCTGAGAAGTTCCACATATGAGGAACACCACTAATCCTATGCATCATGCTCAACCAGTAAAAAATTTTGGAGTTCTTGAATTGCAATGTACAATTATCTGACCATATGATATGTTGACTGAATGATATGCCCTTGCTAGCCAAATCATCATAGAACATCTAAAAGCAACCTTGTACAAACTCTATAGAATGTGTGTGATCATCACTAATGTAAAAGTGATACTCCCTCAATACTTTCCTGTTATCCTCTATTCTATCATTTGCATGAATGAATGCTATATGCACAAATATAGTAACCTATGTGGAGTTGTAGTACTATGATTTCACCTCATTGTGGTTGTAGTGTGTAGTCCTCCATGAAGTCGACAACTAAAACAATGCTATGAAGTGGAAATGTGTCCTTGCATAATTTGAACTATGAGTCCAACCATCAAGCTCTATGGGTATTCCTTGCATACTCATAGACCACCTGATCACGAAAAATTCCCATAAATTGATACACTAGAATCTTATCACTGACCAAATCACACTTCTTTGCTTCTTTCCCATCTTTTAGACTATAGGCCACTATCTTGTATTTGTCATATTCCATAATTTTATCTCCAATTCTATGTGTACTATCCATGTGTTAGGAAATTGGAAAATCTTGCATGCCACCACAATGATCACATGTTCCATCCAAACACAAATTCTTGTAAAAAATTTGACCATCCACTCTTTCCCATTAAATAGAAGATAAGAGTTCTCTTGAAGATTTAGGTGGAGGTCTTATGTTACATTCCTACAAAACATTGTTAGTATGCATATCTACACATATACGTCTATAAACATCTTAATGGTTAGAAAAATCAATATGTACTCTACAACAAGTAGTGTGTGTGTGATTTATTTTGACATAAAAAAGGCTTTAGCATTTCAAAATACCTTTGACATATTTTAATTTAGGAAAAATTTTGTACAAAATCAACAAAAAATTGGGTTTGAGTGGTATCCAAATAATGCTTTGGATGTAGCTCACGAATTTTACTACCAATTCTCCTTCTTACAATATCTCTTTTATTGGGAGAGGTCCTTGTGTTATCCTTCCAATAATATACTATTAAAGATCTCAAGGCTTGAGCGCTTCTTTTGTCTTTCCATGGCACTCCACCCAAGAATGCTCATAACTCATTGCTATTTGGATCCTCCACTCTTTCACGCCTTCCTTTGGCTCTCATTAGAGATGATCTACTTATTTTCAAAGACTTACTTGCCTTTGTAAGATTCACCTTGTTCCTTGTTTGACTACTTAACAGTGTTGTTGTCATCACACGTCTTGTGGCACAACTATCATTCGTGCATGAGGTAGAACCCACGCTCTCATATCCACTCATCAAGTTCTTTACAATGGAATTTTCACTTGAGAACTCTTAGCCTAAGAGCCTTCATGTTGGGCCTAAATTTGAGTTGCCTCATCATTTCAACAAATAGTTGGCATCTTCCACCCTCACTTAGCTTCTCAAAAAATAAACTCCATATCCTTTGTGCATATCTTTGACATGAACATTTTGGAATCTTATTAGGCATCCATTTCAAAACATTGGAATCAATAGCAATAAAAAATGTAGGTTCTCTATGCAAAACTCTAGGAGTTCTCAAATATACATTTATGTCAACATTAGGAATTTCAACAACATCAAGGATAGATCGTGTACCTTCAATTAGAGGTGCAATTGATGACATACCTTGAGATTGACATGTAAATGATGTTGTACCTCCAACTTGAGCTGTCATTTGTGGAGTGCCTTAAAATAGAGATGTATTTGCTCATGTACTTTCAAAATAAAATGTTTTTCATGGTGTTTCTTCAATTGTAGATGTGATTTTTGATGTACTTGGAAAACCACATTTTGTTGTTGGTGTGTCTTCAACTGGAGATGTGATTTCCGATGTTCTTGGAAAACCACATGTTGTTGCTTGTGTGTCTTCAACTAGAGATGTGTAGTCAACTTCACCTATGCTTAATTATGTGCCTCCAACTTTGAGATCCATTTGTGTCCTTCCATGAATTTTGTTCATTAGTTTCCTTTGTTTTTCCAATTGGACATCTCTCTTAGATTGCATGAGAATTTATGGTTGTATGGGCTACAATTCCTTTGCTTCACGAGCTACAATTTTTAATTCTCTCCTCCTTGCATTTTTAACTACACATTCTTCTGTTGTTAGATCCTTTCGTCATTTCCTCAACATGGCATTGAATGCTACATGTTCACAAGCACACATAGAACAAAAGTAAGTAATGCATTATATGAAACATGTTTATATCATTGATTACATTGCATTTTATGGACCACACCAAAGCATTTTATGAAAGAAGTGAGCTATTTGGAATTATCAAACATGTCTATGTTATAACATTTTTAATACATACATCTACCTCCATACTACAAGAAAATTACTTGTAATGAATTTTTTCAAACATATCCATACCGCTAATTACATTGCATTTTATGAAAAATGCCAAGCATTGTATGAAACATATTTGTATCAATGATTAAATTGCATTGCATATCTTTAAAACTCAAAGCATTACTTTACATTGCATAACTAATGTGACTTATCAAACATTACATATCTTATCAAACATTGTTGACCCCAACCTAGGGTTTATAGTGAGCTTCAAAAAACCCATAACTTTTGATGCGTCTTGTGAAAATATATGAAACTTGGTACTAATTTTATTTAGGCCTATATGCATGTGCTGACAAAAGGAGGGTTGCTAAATCATCATTTTTGTGTGATTTATTGAGGAAATTTTGTTTCTTTTTGCAACTATACTATGTAAAACCTATTAATTTGAGGGATTTGTACAAAATTACTTCATGTAAGCATTGATCAATGTTAAGAAGGGTTTGAGGGTAGTATTTGGAGTGTGGAAAAGTGCTTAGGAGCAAAGACTTATGTCAAACCTAGGGTATAAGTTGCTACCACCTTTGGAAACTAAAGATTCTTGTGCTTATTGTTGTCAAAACCAAATTGTGATTGTCAACCAAGCCATGAAGAACATGAATTCAAAGAAGGGTTTGTGATGCTATTTCTTGGAATTATTCACTATTTCTTTGGCAATGAGGTAACTTAGAAAGACAAAAAGGATTTTCAATTGCACAAATTTTTGCCTTTTTTTTAATTTCTTGGAAAGGTAAATGGTATGATTGAATGGAAACTTGCATTAAAACAACTCTGTCAAGTCACTTGAATTTATCTAAGCACATGATAAAGGTGATTTTTTTATGGAACAAAAAAAATAATGGAAACTTGCATTAACATTGATGAAAGCTCTTAGGTTTTCCAAATTAGTTGAAAATAAAAGTTTTCCAAAAACCATCACTAATGATGAATTTGAATCTATTATGTCATGTTTTCCATTTTATATCTTCAAGCTCCTAAAAATTAAACTTTTAAATGCAACATCCATCTAATTTAATGTTGAATTCTATGTGTAACAATGAAGATTAATAAAATCGTCAAATGAATGGTTTAAAATTTGTCAAAGAAAAACCAAAAACTCAATATAAACATCTACCTA
>VDFB02000007.1:137737084-137859408 GCA_007258455.2 Sequoia sempervirens | reverse complement strand
ATGATTTATTTAATTAACCTCCTAAAGTCACTTCTCCTACATATAAATCTAATTAGCTTTATTTATATCGCTCATTTTCTAATTTCTACCTCAATTAAATAAATAATTTTATTTAATTACTAACATTTCCATCTTCCGCTTGATTAAATTAAATAAATTATTATAATTTATTTATATTTAATTATCATTTGGTTCTAAAGTTCGAATATTTTGAATATTTGAATAATGGAATATTCTCCATCCCATAATCGATTTAAATATTAAATATTTTATTTAATATTTCCTCACCCTAATTTTATTTTTCTAAAAACATAATTAAATACGAGTTATTTAATTATGTGGATTTCCATTTCCATCTCCACTTCCAAATTAAATAAATTTAATTTATTTAATTTCTAACTCGTGCTAACTCACCCTTCCAAATTCTAACTCATCCTTCGAAATGGAAGTTTCCCTTCAAAACTCAATGATGGAAATTGAAAGAAAAGGGAAACCTTCCATCCTTCTCTCCCACTTTTGAAAATCTCCCACCGTCCATTCGAACAAGCTTAATCTGGACCGTTGATCGATTCATCCAATCAAATCCGTTCGAAAACTCTATAAATTTCGGCGCAAATCCAAACCTTGGTTAATCATCCACATGTACATGCACGCACTCACTTTTGCACACCTACGCATATCTACGTTCACACACGCAATCAGCTTATGCATTCATATCAGTTTCAATATCACAACAATCTTCTCATCTTAGCATAGCTTTGCATTTAACATATTATGCATGTTTTAATCTCGTTCTTTAGCTGTCATTTTGTTGAGCTTGATCTGCTGATCTGAGAGCTATTTGGAAAACAACAAAATGCTGAAGTTAGAGGAAGATAAGACGATTTCAGGAAGCTACTATTATGGTTTGCATATTCTGTTTCTTTTTCAGCTTTTTGATTTAATGTCTTATTAATATGTGTTTGATTTTTATTTAAATTGATCCAATATTTCACTCACACATAAAATGGCGCCCACCGTGGGGCTCGAACCCATGAATTTAATATTTTCTGTAAGTTTCTGTTGACAGTTTCCATGTTCTGGAATCAGCTTTTGGGAAAATTCTGACGTTTAGGCGCATTCAAAATTTCCTAATGCACATACGAGGTTTTTAACTTTTTGTGTTGCAGGATTTTGGAACGCATCTCGTAACTATTTAGGTGCATCCCGTAACTGTTCCAGCGCATATCGTGACTGTTTAGGCACATTTAGTTTCTATTTACGCGCATATAGAATCTTTTTTTGGCATACACTAGAACTATTTTAAAGAATTTTAATCTTTCTCACGGTGCATATTGCATCTGTTTACGTGCATATTGCATCTATTCTAGCACATTTAGCTTATGTTCCGGCGCATATATCTTCTGGCGCATAGAGCTTCTGTTCGGGCGCATATAAACTGTAACAAAATACAGAATTCTGAGTCTGACACCTTCCATAGACAATTCTTTTTCTTTTTCTGAATTTTCAAATGAAACAATCCTAGGGTAGCCACATCTGGATAAAATGAAGCAATCTAGGATAGTCACCAAACAATGATTCATGTAGTTAAAATTGAACAATCTATTTTTGCTGAAGCAATATCTTCACTTAGATTAGATCATTGTGATTTGGAATTTAAAAAGAACATCTACTTCCTTTGAATGTGGCAATAGGTTTATGCTCTCCCCTTAACTGGGTGATCAAAATACCAGACTTGCCTTTTTAGTTTTCATGCAATTTTATTGTTTCAATTACATCCTTTAGAGAGCCTGCCATAGTGGTAAAAAGTACTCACCCTATGGGAATGACTCAAGTGGGTTCAAGCCAAAGCCAGGCTATTCCACCCCACTATAAAATTTAAAGCAGATTTGGGGAAACCCTCTTTTTCCGGTAGTGTGCAAGATAACCATCCCCAAAACCTTTGTTCTAAAGGTTGGGAGGTCTCTTGAGGGAGTTTATTATTGCTGCACCGAATGGAAATCCTTACTACAAACCTAGTGTACTGGCCAGTCGAGTCAGTTTCCAAACATTCTAATAATCACAGTGCAAGGGGAGGGAAGAATCTACCCCCAAGATACTCACCATATAACTGCTAGGGACCGTTTGCTCAGGGGATCCGGTATCCACTTTCGTAACTCTGAGTACGCGCCTGGAAAAGACAAAAACACGGGCGCCCCTTCGGGGGTGACATGGCTGTGTGAGTTGACACAGTTCTAAGATGTGGGCTGTTGATTACTAGAATGACCTACTTGAGCATTTAAGAGTGAGTTTGTCTGAATTGTCTTTCATGTGCAAAACTTGTGAAAACATTTGATGAAAAAAAATTTCTTGATCAAACACTTCATGTTAGTATAGGGCTTTAAGAACAACTGTTTTCAAAAATGTTTGTTGTGTCTTGCATTACATTAATTTAGATAAAGAGATCATCCAAAAAGAACATGGAGAACAACAACTAAAAGCCACTTAAGAGTTTTTCATACCATTGGTTCAACAAAATTCCCAATAATTTTCCCATGCTTAGAGATTGGAAGTCAACAAAGTTTCCCAAGAAATCATTGTCTAAAAGAATCAGAAAACCCAAGAAACCATTAGGATACAAGAAAACACTGCAAAAGAGAAAATTCTTGTACAAAAGTCGACAAGTCTTGCTTCACTATCAAGAAATTCTTCATAGATATCAGGATTTTGTTAGAGGATTCACTGATTAATATGTTGTAGATCCCTTAGATTCTCGAGCTTATTATCAAAGATTAGCTCTATCACAACGGCATAATCATAACCAACCTCTTGAATTTGACAACATACCACAACCTTCTATAGAATATCCTTCACACCCCAGCCATATTCTTCAAAGATCTTGAGAAAATTTCTTTAAAAATGAAGATCAAAATATTTTAGAGTGCAACTTTCAAAACAATATTCTAATTTTTGGTTCAACTTCCCCAACAGGATTATGAAATCCTTCATCATTTGGAAGCCACAATCAATAATTTAGGAGCATCCTTGATCTTATCATAAGATCCCGCATCTTATCAGATCAACATCATCGCGCTTGTCAAAAATCGTGATCTAAGTCTAGAGGAAGTTTTCAAATTCATATGCCTATCTCCACAAGATCTCAACACAATAAACTGAAGGATACAATCCAAAAAGAAAATCATATTCAAAACACTCCAGAAGAAGGAGAAAGTAGTAATCCCCTTTTCAGCATAAATCAAAATCCACTTTTCAACAACATGGACAATAGAGAAGAAAATCCTTTTCATAATTACAGAGATAAAAACTAGGTGGATAGTGATGAGGAACAAGATGAAGAACATCTTAGAGAGGCTGAGCAAGATCCAAAATTCCATAAAGCTATTGAAAAGATCTTGCAGCGAGATAAGGAGAAATATTTTTGCTATCTAGCCGAACAAGGGGCTAAATTGCCTCACGACTTTGACACTAAAAACTTGAAAAATAAACCTAAAGAGACACCCCTTTTTTATCTTAGTGCTTTGACCCAACAAATCAAGGCACTTCAAGGACAAGTTAAAGAATTACAAGGGGGAACAACCACAAAGAAATACACTCTCAAGGAAATTTTTCCTTATCCTTTCGATAGAAGTCTTAACATGATTCCTTTTCCCAAGCATTGTGAAATGCCAAAATTTGATCGCTATAATGGGAAAACGGATCCAATTGATCACGTTAGAGATTTCAGGAATATGAAATTAGAGTTCACTCACGAAGATACTTACTTGATGCGACTGTTTCCTAGGAGCCTTGGAGTACACTCTATGGAATGGTTATCTAAGATCACACCTCCCATCAGGACATTTGAAGAATTGATCAACCTATTCATATCACAATATACCTACAACATACAACACCAGATCACCATGATAGATCTTTGCAAGGTTGCATAGAAACCTGGTGAATCTTTCATTACATTTCTTCAGAGATGGAGAAGAATGTTTTCCAGATATCCACGTCCTATTCCTAAAAAGGAAAAGATGGTTACTTTCATTAACAGTTTAAATTCAAAAATGAGCTATCACTTGAACTTACATTGTCCTCCTTCTTTTGAGAAAATGATTGAAGATGCCATAACCATCGAAAATGCTTTGGTCAAAAGAGGAATAATCAAACATGACAAAGAAAATCCTAGCTCATCTAACCATCACAATAATTAGGACAAGTCCAAATTCTGGACTCGCAACAAAAATATGGTGAATGATGGTGTTGTTGATGTGAATCATGCCTTGACCAAACCATTTGTCCTCAGCACTCCAAATAGTCGCAACAACAATGTCAACTCGATTGCAAATCATAGAAATAATCCTCCTCCTCTGAGGAACAATACAAATCAAAACTCCACTCCCCACCAAGGGACTTCCAACAACCAGGGTTACCGAGGAACCAATAACAATCACAATTCCTTAGGGAACACCTTGAATTCAAATCTGCAAAGATTTTCATTCTTCTCGAATAGAAGAACTTTCACTTCATTGGGACAATCTTTAGAATTAGCATTCAAAGAGTTGATGGCCAAAAACATCATTACTTTTTCGCCTCAACGAAATTATGAACCCAGTGTAAAGCCTCCATCATGGAATGAGGCATACTATTGTGATTATCATCGATGTAAAGGTCATCGCACAAACAACTGCCAAGCCTTGAAGAATGCCATTCAAGACTTAATTGACAATTAAATCATTATAGTAGAAGGAAATCAACAAACCAACGTAGACCACCAAGCATTTCATAATCCATTACCCAATTATCAAAAGGGTGAGTCTTCTAAAAAAAATGTGAATTATATCAATGATGATCATATAATCAATCATCTCTACTCAGAAGATGAGCGGGTAAATGTCATTAAAGTCAACAAGAAGGTGGAATATAGAGAAGTCAACGCAACAACAAGAGCACAAGCTAAAGTTGTTTTAAAAGGTGCCTCTTCAAAAACCACTGAACCTCCACTGCAACATCAATATGATTTGGTCAACCAACTTTGGAAAACCCCCGCTCAAATTTCTATTCTGGAACTATTGAAGATTTCTCCAACCCATAAGGAAATTCTTGAAAAAGCCCTCATTGAAACTAATGTATCCACTGACCTGGATGTGAATCAATTTCAAGCCATGGTAGGACACTTGTCCTCACCCACTTGCCTTTCATTCTTTGACAAAGATGACATTTCCATAACTCATCCCCATAATTCATCATTGTACTTAGAAGTCATGGTTCATAAGTTTCGTATCAGATGAGTTCTAATAGATGGAGGTGCTGGTTTAAACATCTGTACCATGAAGTTAGTTAAAGCCTTAGGATTTTATGAGGACTCCATTGATTTCAAAAGAAAGATTACCATAAAAGCTTATGATGATGAAGAAAGAGCATCCAAAGGTCTAATCATGCTGCCAATCAGAGTGGGACCTGTTTTAAAGAATACTTTTTGTCAAGTACTGGACCGTGATCTTGCATATAACATCTTATTGGGTCGTCCTTGGATCCACAAAATGCAAGCTATCCCATCAACCTATCATCAATATCTTAAGTTTCCTTATGATGGACAAGAAATCATGATACCTATTGATAATTCCAATATTCAAACTTGTGCCAACATAAAAGCCAATCAAGATACTTTGGTCCCTAACAATCGAGAAGCTCATGCTAGGACTTCTCTAAAGATTGACACACAAATCAGTCAATTGACCAATAGTCTTGACAAAAAGATGAAATTCAAGGATCATGGAGTTGGAGAATACTCTCTTTGCCTTGCCAATTTACCTACATCACCGCGATCACATGGACAACCGTCTATCAGGGAACATCAAATACCAACAACATCAACATCAAAGCAAACACCAATAGAGCCAATCACAAAATTTAATGGAAAATTCATCAAAGAAAAATTTCCCATGGAAAATCCTGAGGATACAGAGATTCTAAACTGGCTTTATAAAGATGAAGATGAAGTAGTCTCTAATATCAAATTACCCATAGACAAATATGGAAAAGGATATTTAATCATGTAGAAGATGGGTTATGATGGACCTATCAGAAAACGGAAGGAAGGAGTAGTTGAACCCATTCACCTCCACGGACTTGCTGCAAAAGAGAAAACTGGATTGGGTTATGACATGCACTCCAAAGAAAGCACATCCAAACAACTCCATGGCACTGTCTTCGCATTACAAGAAGGCTCAGATTCACAAGAAGCATGTTTGACAATAGTTCAAAACTTCTTGGAAAACAATTCTGACATAGACTTTGCTAAATATGAATGGGACACCATTTACAATGATGAGTTCTGGAGGGACAAAGAGGTTGATGTAATACACCAGTATGCCCCAACTCTAATTGAAGGTCAAGGTTTAGGGTCCCAACCACAAGAATTTGAACCACAAATCAACTATGATTCTAGTGATACTGAGTCAGATCTAAATGAACAAGACTATCATGAGGATAGTATCATCATTGACCCACCTCATACCTCGGATCCTACGGACCACTCCATTATGACCATAACCATAGCCGATTTCACACAACCTGATGATCCAATACCTTTGATTTATCATGATCTCATTGATTGGGATTCATCTGAACCTATTGACATATCCATGTTTCCAAGTGATAAAGCTATTGTAAACTTCCTTTCCGCAGAGGATACAAATGATTGTTCCACCAACGATTTTTGACATAGAGTTTTTGATCAGGAGAGTGTCAAGTCTCCCAGCTGCAAAAGTAAAAACAAAAAAGAAAGATCTAATGGTGAAAACTAGAATCTGGCAGTATTAGATCAAACAAAAGATAAAATAAAGAGCGTATCCGATGGTGAAAACCTCTTTGAGGCACTAGAGGATGGGAATCTTGACACTCTCCTAGAGCACTACCATGAGCGATCGCCTATTTTGATTGAGCCTACAAATTTTGTCGATCTTGAGACTTATGACAAACCAAGAATTTTACAGTTAGCTGCATCAATGACAGAGAAAGAAATACTAGAGTTCATGGAATTCCTGAAAGAAAATCAAGTCAATTTTGCACGGTCTTATGTTGACATGCCTGGTCTTGATCCTAATCTTATCATGCATCACTTGTCTATCAAACCAGGGGCCAAGCCGGTGAAACAAAAACTTAGAAAGATGCACCCTCATGTTGCATTATTGGTTAAAGAAGAACTGAGAAAACTCCTTGATGTGGGCTTCATAAGACCAATCGATTATGTAGAATGGATCTCCAACATTGTTCTTGTATCCAAGCCAGATAAAACTGTGAGAATATGCATAGATTTTAGAGATCTTAACAAAGCATGTCCTAAGGATGACTTCCCACTACCAAACATTGACACCATAGTTGATCTGATAGCTGGCCATGCCATGTATTCATTAATGGATGGCTTTTATGGCTACAACCAAATCAAGATTGCACCTGAAGACCAGGAGAAAACAACTTTTACATGTCCATGGGGAACTTATTGTTGGAACGTCATGCCTTTCAGTCTGAAGAATGCTGGAGCTACCTACCAAAGAGCCATGATTACAATCTTTCATGACATGATGCATGTTTTCATGGAAGATTATGTAGATGACATATTGGCCAAATCATACACTAGAGAAGGACATGTTGAAATATTATCCAAAATATTTGCAAGACTAAAAAAATTCAAAGTTCGTCTCAACCCTAAGAAATGTGTTTTTGGGGTCAAATCTAGAAAACTCTTGGGGTACATTGTTTCAAAAAAAGGAATTGAAGTAGATCCTACAAAAGTACAAGCAATTATGGAAATGCCTCCACCAAAGAACATCAGCCAGTTGAGATCACTGCAAGGATGACTTCAATCTATACGGAGGTTCATTGCACAATTGGCTGACAAAAGTTTACCTTTCACACATCTACTGCATAAAAATGTTCCTTTCAAGTGGGATGGAAAATGTGAATTGGCGTTTCAGCAAATCAAACAATATTTAATGACTCCACCAGTTCTCGTACCACCAAATCTAGACAAACCCCTAATCTTATACATTGCCGCAATAGAAACATCTTTGGGGGCACTGCTAGCGCAAGAAGACTCTGCAGGAAAGGAACGTGCAATCTACTACATCAGTAGAACATTGACAAGTCATGAGCTCAACTACACTTCTATTGAGAAGGCTTGTCTAGCAGTAGTTTTTGCTTCACAGAAGTTTCGGCATTACATGCTAACCCATACAATCAATCTGGTTTCAAAGATTGATCCACTCAAATATTTGTTAAGCAAAGCATCATTGACAGGAAGGTTAGCAAAGTGGGTAATGATTCTCAGTGAGTTTGACATTGTTATCGCAATCAAATCAAAAGTTATTGCCGATCAATTAGCTGAAGCACCACCATTAGATCTCCCCTCACATTGAATTTCCAGATGCTGATATTTTATTGCAGAATCTAAACAACCATGGTCCCTATATTTTGATGGTTATTTCACTCAACATGGATCGGGGGCAGGCATACTTTTTGTCACCCCTCAAGGACACACCATTCCTCGATCATATAGGCTGATGTTTCCATGCACCAACAACATAGCCGAATATGAAGCATTGATCACTGGACTCAAAATAGCACTGGAATGGAGAATTACAGAATTACAGGTGTATGGTGACTCACAGCTAGTCATTTATCAAATCAATAATGATTATCAAACCAAAGATGAGAAACTATTACCATATAAAAATATGGTTGATGATTTCAAGAAATATTTTGTGGACATAAAATTCACACAAATCCCAAGGCTTGATACTAAAGCAGTTGACGCCATGGCTACAATCGCATCATTGTTACAGCTTCTAGAAACTCAAAATCATTATGAATTTCTAGTGGAACAATCATTTACACTTGCCTATGATACACCTGAAAGCTAAATCATTTGCCATTTGGTAGGATCTGATTTGCCTTGGTACGGAAAAATTTATGCCTACCTCAAAGATGACATCTTACCACCCGATTTATCCCGTAACCAAAAACACAATTTTATCCGCCAATCCGCTTGTTAGACTCTTATCAATGACACCCTTTATCGCCATGGTCTTGATGGTACTTTACTTTGATGTCTTGAACGCGAGGAATCTGACAAAACTTTATAAGAAGTTCATGGTGGCATCTGTGGTACTCATTCGAGTGGACTAACCTTATCCAAAAAATTTATTAGAATGGGTTACTACTGGCCTACAATGGAGAGGGAATCATTCACTTTTGTGAAAACATGCTCAAAATGTCAGATTCATGGGAATTTCATTCATGCTCTTGCACAGGAACTTCAACCATTCACGCCAACCTAGCCATTTTCTCAATGGGGGTTAGATCTAGTGGGAAAGATTCATCCTTCATCAAATGGGCATAAGTTCATCATCACAACTACTGAATATTTTACCAAGTGGATTGAGGCGGTCCCTCTTACTAAAGTTACCGGCAAACAAATATCATCCTTCATACTCAACTATATCATTTGTCAGTATGGCATTCCCAACTCCATTATTATGGATAATGGACGTTCGTTCAAAAATTAGGATGTTGATGAACTTTGTGAGAGATTTCACATTCAACATAGATATTCAACACCTTACTATCCACAAGGGAATGGCCAAGCAGAGGCCTCGAATAAAATAATATTGAAAATCTTGAAGAATACTGTGAATGCTTCAGGGAAGGATTGGCACGTTCAACTCAATCCTGCCTTATGGGCTTACAAAACTAGCATCTGCACGCCAACAGGAGCAACACCATTCGCTCTTGTCTATGGAGCAGAGGCCATATTGCCTTTAGAAGTTGAGATTCCCTCACTCATGTTGTGCCCTTAGCACACACGCCCCGTTCGGAATGGGGGCCCTCTTTTCTTTTGCCTCGTCGGGTCTTTTGGGGCTGACTCATTTTGCGTGCCCCTCTTTTTTGATGTTCCGCATGGTCGATGTTGCTCTGAGGTTTCATCATAAATCGATCATGCCTTCACTTTTGGGTTTCCTTCTGCCTTTCGGGGCCTCGAGGATTCCCTTTGGAATTTTGGCTCTAAATGGCCCTGGGCCCCTCCGGGTCCGGGCCTCCGGGGTTCCCTTTTCAGGCTTCCCTTTCGCCTTTGCCGTCCTTCGCGACGTTCTCCGGACGTCTTTCCGCCCGTCGGGGTCCACCCTGCCGCCCTCCACTTAAGGTTCGTCCGAGATTTTTGGGGCGGCGCCTGCCACTTCGGGCCCCAGTCCCCAGGAGTCTTCCTCCGAACTTCCGTCTTGGGATTGCCGTCCGCAAGGGCGGGCCTTTGGCGGCCTCCCGCTCCTTGGGCCCTGCCTTGGGTTTTTCCGCCGACGGTTTATTTTGTCCGCCTGCCGCGGGACCTTCCGGGCCCGACCGTCTGAAGTTCCATCCCCGGAACTCCATAACGGGTCCGCCGTCGTTGACGGCGGACCCCTTGTCGGCTTCTCGCCATCCGGGCCTCGGGCCTCTCCTCGCTGCCGCCATTCAAAATTCCCGAAAATGTCGCGGCAGCCGCCACGCCACGTCTTTCCGGCCTCTGGGTCCTGGGGTCTCCACCGCCCTTGCCAACCTAATTCGAATCTCAGCGACTTTTCCCGCCACCGTACGTTCATTTATTGAGGGCATTAATGGTACTTGGGGTATATAATGCCCAACTCGCCAGTCATTTTCACAATCCGGATTCTGGTGAATTGCACAAGATAACATTAGGAGCCCACTGCCTTCAACTGCAGCATCTCGATCGTCACCATCAAACTTCACTCCGTCGATTCTCGGTGGATTCCGCATCTTCTCGCTTGGCGTATTTGAGGTAGGCCATCCCCTCGCCCTCCCGTACGTCTTTTCATGATTTTCATAGCTTTAAAGGAATGAACAAATCAATAAGGGTTGGTAAAATGGAAGAGCGGTAAATTGCGCTCATTACCCGTGCCTTGAATTTCGCCAAACCTATCGGAAACGCCTTCACCGCCAATCCGGAACTTTTCGGTCGTGCGGTTGTTCTTTGTGCAGGGCAATCCCTCACCCCGGGCCTAAGCCTCGTCTTTGCCATCAAACTTCAAAACTCCAAGTCCATACCGATGACAATCCTCCTCCCTGGGCCCGGTCCGTCGGTTTTCCTCCCTCGGGTTTCCGTGTGCCTTTCGCCGAGCTTGAACTACTAATCCATCCCGCCTCCCCAGCTGCTGGGTCCCGATGCTAGCTCCACCGTGGGAATCTGAAACTCCTCTTGTGCCCTTTGACCATCCCGAGCCCGAACCCCTGGAGTTCCGCCTCCGGAGTTCCGCAGGAGGCTCGCCCTTTTTTGAAGCCCTTGGCGGATTTAACCTATCCCTGCCCCTTCGGGCCCCGACTTGCGGGCTTCCCTGGTACGTTTTCTATGCGCCCCGTAGGGCACTCTTTGGGCACCGACCTCAGAGCTTTCCGGACCCCGGAGCCCGCTTTCTGCTCCGCCGTCGACATTGTTTTTTGTGCCTCGGCCATCCGCTTCCCGGGTCCTGGCTCCTGGACTTCTGTCTTCGGAAGTCTGACTCTCTCCTGCCAAATCTCCTTGCTGCCATGGGACCTTCCAGGCCTAGCCTTCTGAAGTTTCGTTCCTGGAACTCCGTGATGGTTCTGTCGTCCTCCACGGCGAACCCCTGGCAGACTTCCACCCGCCGGGCCCTGAGAAGTTCTCCGTTGCCGCCGTTTAAATCGACAAAATCGAATGATGGCCGGCGCATCGCGTCCTCCTGGCTACCGGGCCCCGCCTAGCTGAATGCCGCCGGGCCTAAATGACAAACCTCACGACAACCACTTGTCTTCTGGGCCCTGGTCCTCGGGCTTCCGCCTCTGGATTTCCGCCTGCTGCCCGCCGTTGTCAACAGCCGCCTCCTGACAGTTTCTCGGCCTGAAATCTCCGGTGCCCCTTAGATCGACCCAAACAAGCTCAAATCAAAAATCTAACTTCGACCCATGTCCTAAATAGTGCTCTTCTCCATCATCAGCCTCTCAAAACATTGGAATTTGGCCAAGGAGGGTCTCCGGGAACTTTCGGTTGCATTTTCTCTTCCTGACAGCATTCCTGCCAGGGAAGTCCGGCCTTCTGGGCCCAGATTGTCCAAATACCCTGAAATGAAATCGATAACATCTGGAAGCAAGGTTTATGATGTACTTAATTGATTATTTAAATGATATGCTCAAAATATGGACTAACGTAATTGCTTTTGATGCTTGTTGTGTTAACTTTGCCCTTGCTTGCAGAATATATGGAATCGGCTGCACGAACTTCAGGGGCCTCCGCTGAAAAGGATAAGGGAAAGAAATCAAGAAAGACCCCTCGGGGAAAAGAAGATAAAGATCAGATGAAGTTTCAGTTCCAGGGTGAGCGGCTCCAGTTGAAGGTCTCGACCGACTGGAAAGAAATCTCAGATACTAACATTGGCCAGGTGGACATAGATGAGTTCACTCAGAGGGTCAAGGTCAACCCTACAACAAAGAATGCCAGACTAATAAGGCATAGTGGAATCTCCAAGGCTGCTGGTTTTCCTCCCTCTCTCATAGCACCCGAACTAGTAATGGCTTGCCGAGAAGCCTACCAAACGGACACCAGAACAATCGTGGACAAAGAGGGAAACATCCTCGCGGACATGTCACCAGAAGGGATTACCAAAACATTCCACATCCCCACGTTCCCACATATGGAGGTCCCCACGTTAAAGCAATGCCAGGAGGCGTGGGATGCCAATCCGTTAGGGTGCAAGAAATCAATCAACCTCCTGTGGCTTAAGGAGAAATGGGGTAGCGCTGCGAAGGTTCCCCACGAACTGTTCCGTAGCAATTTCCACGAAGACTATCACGACCTGGTGACAATGTTGAGCAGGGTCATGGGTCTCCCAGTAGCTGCCTACTTCCAAGAGTGGATGGCCTACTACATTGAGCAGATCCTGCAGGGGAATGAGGACGTTAACACCAAGATCTCATTTGACTGGGGAGGCATCATCAGCAATTGCTTCCATGAACAATTCATCAACATCAAGAAGAGCTCAAAGTTTTACATGACCTCCTACCTGGTATACTCCCTGATAGGCCAAAAACAATACAGTGGATTGTTTGTGGCACCATATCAGGGGCATAGGCGAGGGCTCAAGCCGTTTGACAAGTACCCTCAACTCCAATACCGCAACTTCAAAAAGGAGTACTGCCGGGTCAATGACGCCTTCATTGGCCATATCATCAGATTGATCACTGAAGACTTCAAAAGGAGAGTCTCCCATAGCGCCAAGGCGCTCCTGAAGGAATATGCCTTCTTATTTATTTAGTTTCCCAAGTTTACCTACATCTGGGCCCAGGGTTTCACGGAGCGGCCAAACAGATTGTCGAGGTACCCAAATGACAGAATCATCCTCCTGGAGCTTTCTCGGCAGCTCCAACACATCCAGGCCGTCTTCAGCAATAAGCACGTAGCAAGGATCCCCTATCCTATGACCCTTGGCCAGGGACTGTATCGACTGCAGACATCTCAATGTGCCAGCAATTCTGAGAAGGAGCTCAAGGAATATAATTTTGAATGGTACACGGCTCGCCCACGGATGGACCCACATGGCCATGTTAGGAAAGTGCTGGGGTCGGCGTACGCCCACCAATACCATATTGAAGACTTCTGGGCAGATTGCAAAGACGACAAAAAGGTACTCATGAGGCATTACATGCGCATGACCGTACAGTTCCTAAGAAGAGTGCAACCGTTCCAGGTACCAGACTAGCTCAAGGAGGACGAGTCCACGATAATACACCTGAGGTACCATGCGGTTGCCAACCTTCCCATACCGTCGATTGACTAGGGTGAACAAGAGGTCAACGACCTGGATACCATCACCCAGCCAATCATAACTCGCACTAAGGAGTGGGTCGACAGGAAGGTGGTGCAACTAAAGCAACAAGGAGTGGTCCTAACATATGAGGCGCTCAAGAGTGAGCCAAGCACCACGGAGGACGTTGCCGCCACCACATCAGCTAGTGAGACTTCCAAGTCTCCCCCCATCACCAGGTCTCAAAAGAGAAAATGAACAGAGACAGCACAGTCTGCGGACCCCAAAGAGCAAGCAACGAAAGAAACGGGAGGCTCATCTCCCAAAAAGCTCAAACAGACAGTGGCTACAACAGAATTGCAGCCTACCTTGCTTCTCCCTGCCCCTCCCGTGCCACCCACCTCTCTTGCTGCAGTTGTCACTTCCCCGCCAGCAGTGGACATTTCTATCCATCTTGCTCCCTCACCCCCGGCCGGGTCAATAATTGACGTCGACTCCTCTTCTGGCATGACCACTCCCCCTTCCTCTTCTGCTACTATGTCGCCCATTACATCACTCCCCCTGGCAACAATAGCATCGCATGTTCCCCTTGCCACTATGCCCGAGGCCCTTGCAAGGTACATGCAGAGTCTTCCCCCTGAGCTCTCATAGATCCTAATGGACCCTGCACTCCAAGCAGTCCTTGCCCAAGCCCTCGCAACAGCTCAACCTTCACAACCGCCAACAGGGCCGCCAGCCATGGAGGCCACAATGCAGATTTCAAAAGAGTTGGAGGAGCAAGAGCAGGAAGCCTCAAGGCCTATTAAGGAGGAGGTCGATGAATATCATGAGCACCCCGAGTACGAGCATTGAACCATCAACAAGGTGGTCTATGAGGGGGAAGAGACTGGCTCTTCTAAAGGCGGGGATGAAGAGGATGGCTTAGACGCCAAAGAAATTATCCAAACTTTCGATGAAGACCTTGAGGAGGAGTCGGCTCAGCAGCCAAAGGATGTTGGGGAGGAAGCAGAAAAGTCACCACTTAGTGAAGAGGGGCAGCCACCAGAAGAGCAGCTGATAAAGGATATCACCAAGGCTAAGACCCATGTTGCCAAGAGCCCCGAGTCTGAGGCTACTGAAGAGAAGAAAGAAGAGGAGGTAGCGAAAGAAGATAGTCCCACCCGACAATTGTCCACCAAGTTGCTCGTCAAGCGCCTCGTATTCATTTAAGAATTCGATGAGGAATAAGAAGCTGCCAAAGAAATGGGAGAAACCCAAAAGGAGGAGGCAGGGGTCTTACTTTTGACGAAGAGGGGTGAAGGCAGCCATGATGCACCTAAAGATAAATCTGCCATGCCCTATTGGTTGGAGAAACAACTAGAGAAGGCAACCCCAGTGCTGAAGGATCCAAGGGCAAGATTAGAGGCCATCTTGGCTCGATCACTAACCATGACAAAGAAGGAGAAGAAGCCCAAGGTCCGGTCCAAGGTAACAATGGACACTTCCGGCTCCCGAGCAGCACAGATTGCGACGCCTACAGTTGGCCAAGCAGGGGTGAGTTACAACATTTCTACCATTGATTTGAGGACAGCAACCAGGGAACAAAAGGTCGAGCACCTTGAGGAGTCGGTGGCCACGGTGGTGCACCTGATCAAGCAGGATAAGATATCCAAGGATGAGCTCAAAGCATAGATTGCTGCCCTAACCGACTACATCTAGCAATGGTCCTCAGTGGACGACCTGCCCACCACCTCCGCAGCCGCGCCACAGTTGCTCTCCAAGGAACAGATTGACAAGATGGAGAGAAGGAAGAACTTGGAAAAGACCACTGAGGATTGGTTCCTACAGGTTGTATACATCAGAAACATGGGAATCAGCAGGGCTGTGTGGACAGCCAACAAGTTCTTGGACCTGATCCAGTCTCTGGAGAGCACGAAGAGGCTCTGCACCAATTTCCCTGCAATATACGACTCCACCTTCCCGAGAATTGAAGCCATCCTTCAGATGCCTGAGGACACATGGGAAGAGAAGCTAGAGCTGAAGAAAGAAGATCATTGGCTAGTGGACGTATGGCGCAGAGATCTTGACAACTGGAAGGACATGTTGGAGCAAATCTTGAACAGAGTGGATCTAGATATTGAGTGGATTAAGGAAATTCGGGCGGAATGCGCTGAATGCCTCAAGCTAATGACGGGCTATGATATGCCCACGGTGCAAATGGATGCAGAAAAGATCAAGCCATACTTCGAGGAGAAGATGAAGGACGGGACAGCTAGAGAAATTGCAACAGAATTCCTAAGTTTTGTTGCCCGCGCCTTCGACCAATCAGAGCTATTCAGAGACCAAGGCTTGAAGTATGACGAGGATTGGAAGCGGCTGGAAGAGAATTCTAAAGAATGGAGCTACCAGGCCTTAAGATGCGAGATCCTCGAGATAGACAAGCTCTAGATCATCATCCTCAAGTACATTAAACACGCAGCTTCCGAGGAGCAAGAAGATAGCCCAGCTAAAGAGGAAGATCTCCCTGAAGAGTAGCTACAGCCAAGAAAACAACAATTAGCTATAGGACGAAAGAGCAATAGTGCCATCCACTAGATGACAAAATAGGGAAGAGACAAAAAAATGTTTTTAAATTATAAATCTATTTGGGGGTAGGTGAAACCCTATTTTGTAATGAATCTTGGCCACACAATTGTAATGAATCTTGGCCATTCATTTAACTTTTGGAAAACTATAAATAGAGCACTCCCCTCATTTGCAAAAGTGAGAGTTGAGTTGTTGTAAAGGCATGCTGCAGAAATTTATAAGAAATATCATTGACTTGGTGTATTTTCTTGATTTCTCCCATGTGACATGATTCATTCTCCAATATTATATGTTTAGCTTATATCTTATGGCTATTTAGTTAGCTGTTTACTTTATTTTGATAAATCTTAGGAATGCTGTTGGGTGACTGTGAAAATTTCTGTTTTGTTGATAATTCCTTAGTCCATACTTTTTCCTATTTGCTGAAGGTAGATAGTTGTGCAAAGTTAGCCTGGACTAGATTGTAAAGCTGCCCTAAATCTTTATCTTTGATTCATGCATGTATGTGGTGGATGAAGGATGAAATATCTGCAGCCCTTAGAAGATAGTATAATTTTCATGATACTGTGAAATCCCTGGTTAAGTGGGATATTGTTTTGAGGAATTGTCCATTGCAGGAACTCCATTGTTACTATTCATAGCAAGTTTTAGACTTAGGAACTTTTCTTCACTTTCGCTCTTTTCCCCTTTTTTTTAGAAACTGACCTATACTAAGGTTCATTGCACATTGTAAAGCCAAATCCATAAACTAAATGGAGTTTAAGATTGTTGTTTGAACCTACAGCCGGTGCATATCAACTTCCCATCCTAAGAACTCCATTTCTAGATCCAATTTCATGCTTTGTGTCCAAACTTTGTATTTTCTGTAAGGCTGCCTTGTGATTCCAGCAAATCACATCAAACTACTGAGGTATCTAAGCAATGTCATGACCTGACATCCTAGAGACCTTGGGATAGTGTTCTACAATCCGATTGTGGGAGATTGTCTTTCAAGAGAGGTAGTGCACCTACGCACTGCCTGTGTTGAGAAGTGCATAAAAATACCATCAACAACTCAGAGTATCAATGAAATGCCTTACAACAGATGATGAATACAGAGTCTCCTGACTCCAAGAATTGGAACTCCTAGATGAAAAGAGACAAAGAGCAGTTGATCATCTAAAAGCATATCAACAAATGATGTCTCGTAGCTATAACCACAAAGTAAATCCACATACCTTTCAAGTGGGTGATCTTGTTCTGAAAGAGAACCCACGCAATCAGCAAGACAGAGAGAAGAAAGGAAAGTTCAAACCAAATTGGCTAGGTCCTTATGTGGTTATTGCAGTCTATGGTTCAGGAGCATACAAGCTATCAACGCCAGAAGGGGACCTGTTTGACGAACCTATCAACAGCATGCACTTGAAAAAGTATTATGTCTAAGGAGGTTATCATCATCAGAAAAATTTCTAAAAAAATCTAAAAAAATCAGAAAAAGTCCTAAAAAAATCCAAAAAATCAGAAAAAGTCCTAAAAAAATTCAAAAAAATTAGAAAAAGTCCTAAAAAAAAATCAAAAAATCAGAAAAAGTCCTAAAAAATTCCAAAAAAATCAGAAAAAGTCTTGAAAAAATCCAAAAAAATTAGAAAAAGTTCTGAAGAAAATCCAAAATAGCAGAAAAAGTCCTAAAAAAATGGCTACCCTAGTGAAAACCTGGCAAACAGGCAGTCTATTGACAAGAAAAATGCAATAAAAATAAATAGTGAAAATTTGGCAAACAAACGCTATTTGGGGGCTCTCCATCTATTAGTTCATGTTCTGCACTTAACTCTTTAGCCTTCATTCTCATGCATCTTTTCCATCATCTTAAGACCACACCAACACCATGATGTCATCATTTTCCTCGAGCGATAACATCTTACCATGGCTTGATTATTGTACATATTTATTTTTAGCAAGTTATGTTGATACCAAGGGAAAACATGGGGCATACTGGGGGCAATCAACTTTTAGATTTTACCAAAACAGTAGGACAATGACATCGAAACCAATCACACAAACAAAACAACCAAATCAAACATCCAATCATTGATCCGTATCACAATATTTTTTAGCTGCGCACCTTATCATGACTCATATCTTGATGATCTCTAATCTAACTAATGTTTAGAATCACAATATTTCATTTTTGAACAACGGTTGTTTAATTTTTCAATATCATTTCTCTGGAGCACACTCGATGATGTACTGAACTAGAGTGGCAAGGAAAGGGGATGATTTTTCTTTGTCTGTTGTATTGAGGTTAATCATTTATCTGTTGCAAATATGTCGTAAGACATGATTTCCAAAGTTTATCATTGATGACAATTCCAAATTTGCATTAGATGGTGGTTAGTCTTTGTCTATTTATGCAAGAAATGCTCAGGTCATCTCAATTCAATTATACCTAGATGCTTGTGTTCACTTGCTATATCAAAAATCATGAAAGTTGTACTCAGGTCGTCATTGGTGCTAATTTCCCCTCTGATGCTTGTACACACTTCCAACATTTTTCAAACGCTCTATGATGATTTAAGCAGGCTCACTAAAAGGCTCAACAAAATGGTCAGTTTTATTTAGTTGCATTTCATTTTAGGTCATTGTACATAACTACATATTGGATTTGCACCAAGAGTTTTTGAAAGGTCAATGACTGTCATTTCTCTTTGGACTATTTGTGGAGGACAATGCAAACATTTGTATCATTATCATCTCATCATTGCATTTTCATTATCATTTCATATTAGTTTCATATCATTTCATATTAGTTTCATATCATTTCATCATCGTTGCATTTTCATTATCATTTCATATTAGTTTCATATCATTTCATCATCATTGCATTTTCATTATCATTTCATATTAGTTTCATACCATTTCATTATTGCATTCATTATCATTTAACATTATTATTTCATCACTTCATATTAGTTGCATTTCCATTATCATTTCATCAATATTCCATTTGCATTTCAGTTTCATCTATCATTTTGTTATCATTCCATATCTTTTATCATTTTATTTCATATCATTAGCCATTCATTATTATTTCATTATCATTATCATTTAACAATTTCGCTTCATATCATTATCATTTAATATTATCACTCCATCATTTCATTATTATCATCTTAACATCACATTACCATTATAGTTATTTCATTCATTTCATTTTATCTTCATTATCATTTTCATTTAAATCATCGCATTATCATTATCACTCATATTAGTTTCATATACGCTTCATTACCATTATCATCATTTCATTCATTTTCGTTATCATTATCATTTATATTATTCTCACTATCATCCCATCATTCCATTATCATATTATAATCATTTCATTCATTATCATTATATTATAGTCATTTCATTTCATTCATTTATCATTCATTCCCATTATCACTCCATTCATTATTATTATATTGTCATCTTTTCATTATTTCATTATCATTACCATTTATTGCATCATCATTCATCTCATTTATAACATATATTTTATCATTTCATTCATGTCATTACCATCTCATTATCACCTCATTTTCACTCATTATTCATTACATCATTATCATTCATTTCATTATCATTATCAAAGCATATCACTTCACTATCATCATCATTTATTTCATCTCATTATCATCTATCCATTTAACATTTCATATCATATCATTTAACAATTTCATCTCATTATCATCTATCCATTTAACATTTCATTTCATATCATTTAACATTTCATTCCATACCATTTCATTTATCATTTTATCATTTCATATCATTTCATTTCATTATAATCTCATTTATCATTTCATTTATCCATTCATTCTAATTACAAATCATTATATTTTATCACATATCATTTTATCATACATCACTATTCATTCACCTCAGTATCATTATTCCTATCATCTCATGTCATAACATTGTATCTACTCATATCATTTCACATCACATCATATCATAATGCATATCATAAACACAACATTCATTTTTCATCTTTTATCTACATTGAAAAATCAACAAAAAAATATACATTTTCATATACACATCATAAGTCATCCACCTGCATGACATCATTAGTATACATTATGAAATCATCATAATCAAATCATCCTGCATATCATGTTAGTCATCAAATATCCATAAACACATAGAAATAAATGCATATCACATATCACATCATCACATCATAAATGTACATCAAGTCATCATCAAAATAATTACTGCCGCTACATATCATCGCTCATAAAAAATGATACAAATGTCCAACTGTCCAATGAAACTAAAATGTCCAAAGCAAAATACATCAGATATGATAAAAAATGGCATATACATGCTCCAAAAATAATATACATCATAAAGTCTAGCTGGTAGATGCTCCTGATGGTGCTGGTCTGGAGGGAGGTGGTCTGCCACTGGTGCCTGCATCTGGGTCCTGCCGAGGTCCCATCACTCCCCTGCTCTGGGTGTGTGTCTGTGATCTGCTCCTCATCCTGCTATGGGATCGCGGGTATGGCTCTTTGTGCTCTGGAGGACACAACTCCTCGTATCTAACCCTGTAGTACTCAGCCTCTTGCTCCATCTCCATGCCCTCAACAATGGCATCCCGCAGTGATGCACTCTCTACAGTGCCCATCAGCCTTTGTGCAATGCCCTTGGCCTCTAATACCCTTTGTCTGAATGCATCCTCTGCTATCACCTGGGCTAACTGTGGGCCTCAAGGTGCCTGTGCAGGTGCCTATGCCTGTGCCAGCTGCGCCTGAAGCTGTACAATAAAAGCCTATGCCTGCCCCAGCTGACTCTGTAGCTGTCCCTGCTATCCCTGCAGCGTTTGCACCTGAGCCTGAAGTGTGGCTATGTGTCCCTGCTATGATGAGGATGCCATACGAATCACTGTCTGTCTCCCGATCCCTATTCTCGGCCGTCACATAATCTGGACACCCCTCTGAATATCTAGCCCTAACCTCCCCAGCACATGTCCCCCCTCCCCGCCATCATCTCCATCATCATCATCATCTGAACCCTCCTCATCCCCGCTCTCCACCTCCTCTCCTCCAATCGATCCCTGCTCACCACCGGCCACATCCTCCTGTCTCACTACACCTAGCTGTGGTGCTACCAAATCAGTGCTAGCTCATCAAGATTGGTGAACCGAGGAAAGGGATGCATGTGGAAATATGCCAAATACTCATTAGACATCCCAGCATCAATAATATCTCTCCTGTCATCCCAATCCTCAGGCGCTAAGGTCTGAAACTCTATATACGCTATCTGGTAAGAAATACATGGCCCCCATCCGGCCTCATCTTTGCTCCGAGCATAATGTGCAACCCCCTGCGGCATCCCCTGAGTGAATCCAAACTGCCTCTGCACCCGCAGTGCCAAAAATCTCTCCAAAATGAAAGGAGTCCTCACTATCAGGAACCGAGGGATGCATACGTATGGCATCTCTATATCATCTGTGGCCCATGGCTCACAATCGAGATACGGTCGCCATACAACTGTATCCATATCATCCAAAAGATGCCTCCAGTAATCTACCTTGCCCAGCTTGGGCTGGGTAAGGAACATAGCATACATACATACATATATATATATATACAGCCTACCTGGTGGCCTAACTCTGGGGCACGCCGGTCTCATCACAGCAAAATGCTCCCATGCCCAAATCTGTAGCACTGTAACCCCACATAACAAACTGGATGAACCTCTGTACACCACCTGGTGCAAATCATGATAGAGATGTGCTAGCATGCAGCTCTCCCATGCATATCGTCGCGGTTGTAGCAACATCTGCTCTAGAATCCTGCCCCATCCCACTGACAATCCCTTTGCCCGAAAATCTGGACAAAGGAGACCTCCAATGAATGCACCCAAAACTGCTGGCAAGGCTAGATATCCTCAAAAATCAGCCCATGGTACCCAGTACCCTACGATCTGTGTGTCTCCATACACCATCCTTAAAGCATCCATGCCTCCTAGCTCCTTATGATCGTAATACACAAGGGCTCCAACCACGGGGATACCTAGGATCCTGTACACGTCCTCAGGAGTTACTGTCACCTCACCGGTCAGTATGTGAAAGGTGTTATGCTCCAAATACCATCGCTCTGCAAGTGCCGTCAACAATCCTCTGTTGACCCTAATTGGCGGCATCGCCAACAAGGATCTCAAACCGTAGGTGTCAATCAACGCTATGTCAGCAGGTGTCAATTCAAGGATCCTATCCCATCCTGCTGAATGTCGCTCTCTAATCTGGAGGTTTTTAAAAACCTCCTTATTTCATCACAAGGATACGTAATCAGAATCACATCAATCATTCAGTATCAATCATTTAAACAACATCAATCAGACTCATATCTATCAGTGACCTATATCAGTAATCTATCAGTGATCCATATCAATGAACTATATCAGACCTATATTAATGACTCATATCAAAGCATCAAATCAATGATCCATATCACACAATCAGTCCTATCAATCAAATCAAATCAAATCTATCTAGCCGGATATCATATTAAATTTGCTTTACCATCAATCACTATTTGTTTTCTATCACAAAAAGTAAATTTATCAGAAATCATATCAATCATTTACTCTTTGTTTTTTACTCTAGGAAGCAAAGTTATCAATCTAATCTTTGTTTTTCATTCATGGGAAGCAAAGTTATCAGTTCAATTACTTTTTGTTTTCTACCCTAGGAAGCAAAGTTATAAATCAATCATTTAATCATTTTTATCTATATCAGCATGATGACATAACAAATTTCACAATCTATTGACTAAGGAAGCAATACAAATCATCATTTTCACAAAAACATTCATTCTGCCTATTTTACCATATGCGCCATTCTTTTCACGGGATGCACGCTAAAACCCGAATGCACCCTTGTTTTCACTGGATGCGCTTAAACAGACCCCTTATGCACGTTTTCCCGTATGCACCACTTCACTCATCCTATGCACCAATATTTTTGTTGGATGCGCGTTTTTGCTCTATGCGCGCCTGTTTTCCTTATAAGCGCTCTACCCCTAAAATTTTCTATCCTACCCTATATGCGTGCTAGTTTTTACGGGATGCACCAAACTGGTTTTTCCTATATCATTCAAAATCTATGCTCTATGCGCGTTTGTTTCTACCCTAAGCGCACCTATTTTTTTTAAAGTGCCTAAACTATTCTATATGCGCGCAAACGACATTTTAAAATCTAAAAACCGCGAAAAACATGAAAATTTTGATTCAAATGGAAAAATTCGAAAGCATAGGTGGTTAGATCGACTCACCGGTGGTCCATACGCAACTGGCCTCTGATATCTGTGAGATCTCTCGAATCGGTGGCAATGATACAGAATCTCCATGTCGCAATGTCACTCTCAGAGCTATAGTTTTCACCAAAGTCAAAAGTGCAAATGACTTGTCTTTTTCAACCTTTTTACCTTTTAAAGGTCAAACAAGGGTAAAATTGACTTTATTTTCAAAATGAGACATTTCTTTTTCATTATCTGTCGCGAGTTAAACCACTCTCTCTCTCATCCATGATTTATCTCCCGAGGGGGCATCATCAGTAGAAATATTGAAAGCACATCAGGGGCAAAATCTTATTTTCTTTGAAGCAATGCTTTTTACACATCACTTCAAAGAGGGGCAAAATGTATACGTCTAAAAATGGTCATGATTAAGCTTGTTAATTAATTAAATATGATTTATTTAATTAATCTCCTAAAAGTCATCTACATATAAATAAATTTAATTATTTATTTATATCATTCATTTTCTAATTCTTCTACCTCAATTAAATAAATAATTTTATTTAATTACTAACATTTCCATCTTCCACTTGATTAAATTAAATAAATTTTTATAATTTATTTATATTTAATTATCATTTGGTTCTAAAGTTTGAATATTTTGAATATTTGAATAATGGAATATTCTCCATCCCATAATCGATTTAAATATTAAATATTTTATTTAATATTTCCTCACCCTAATTTTATTTTTCTAAAAACATAATTAAATACGAGTTATTTAATTATGTGGATTTCCATTTCCATCTCCACTTCCAAATTAAATAAATTTAATTTATTTAATTTCTAACTCTTGCTAACTCACCCTTCCAAATTCTGACTCATCCTTTGAAATGGAAGTTTCCCTTCGAAACTCAATGACATAAATTGAAAGAAAAGGGAAACATTCCATCCTTCTCTCCCACTTTCAAAAATCTCCCGCTGTCCATTTGAACAAGCTTAATTTGGACCATCGATCGATTCAGCCAATCAAATCCGTTCGAAAACTCTATAAATTCTGGCGCAAATTCAAGCCTTGGTTAATCATCCACATGCACACACACACACTCACTTTTTCACACCTATGCATATTTACGTTCGCACACGCAATCAGCTTATGCATTCATATCAGTTTCAATATCACAACAATCTTCTCATCTTAGCATAGCTTTGCATTTAACATATTATGCATGTTTTAATCTCATTCTTTAGCTGTCATTTTGTTGAGCTTGATCTGCTGATCTGAGAGCTATTTGGAAAACAACAAAACATTGAAGTTAGAGGAAGATAAGATGATTTCGGGAAGCTGTTGTTACGGTTTGCATATTTTTTTTCCTTTTCAGCTTTTTGATTTAATTTCTTATTAATATGTGTTTGATTTTTATTTAAATTGATCCAATATTTCACTCACATAGGTGGGATGGAGATACATAAGAGAGAGGGAGAGAGAGAGAGAGAGAGAGAGAGAGAGAGAGAGAGAGAGAGAGAGAGATGGGTGGGAGGAGATACCTAAGATATTGGGAGAGAGAGAGAGGGGGGTGGGAGAGAGAAACCTAAGAGAGAGGGAGAGGGAGAGAGGGTGGGAGCGAAAGACCTGAGAGAGAGGGAGAGGGAGACAAAGTGGGAGAGAGGGGGTGGGAGGGAGATACTTGAGAGAGTAGGAGAGAGAGGGAGGGGGAGATAGATGGATGGGAGATATATAAAGAGTGAGAGAGAGAGACTTGAGAGAGGGAGAGGGTGTGGGAAGAAGAGGGAATTCCTAAGATAGAGGGATGGAAGAGAGATGGAGGGAGTGAGAGAGAGATATAGAGAGAGAGGGAGGTAGAGGGAGATATCTGAGAGAGAGGGAGAGAGAGAGAGATAGGGATAGGGTGGGACGGAGATACCTGAGAGAGATGGAAAGAGAGAGAGAGAGGGAGAGAGATATAGGGAGGGAGAGAGAGGGCATGGGAGACATACAAAGGGAGTGTGTGAGAGACAGAGAGAGACCTAAGAGAGGGAGACATGGTAGGAGGGAGAGACTTGAGAGAGAGAGAGAGGGAGGGAGAAGGGGTGGGAGGGAGAGACCTAAGAGAGAGTGGGAGAGAGATAGAGAGCATGAGAGAGAGAGGGGCCTGAGAGAGAGGGAGAGGTGGAGGGAGGGAGAGGGAGAGGGAGAGAGATAGAGGGAGTGAGAGAGGGAGGGAGTGACTATGAGAGGAAAAGGGGGTAGGAGGGGGAGACCTAACAAAGAGAGAGAGGGAGATGGGGTAGGAAGGAGATACTTGAGAGAGAGAGGGAGAGGGGGTGGGAGAGAGAGACCTGAGAGAGAGGGAGAGAGATAGAGTGGGAGAGAGATAGAGGGAGTGAGAGAGAGTGTGGGAGAGAGAGGGAGAGAGGCTAAGAGAGAGAGAGAGAGTGAAAGGGTAAGAGGGAGAGACTTGAGAGAGAGGGAGCGGAAGTGGGAGGGAGAGACCTAAGAGAGAGGGATAGATAGTGTGAGAGAGATAGAGAGAGTGAGAGAGAGGGAGTGGGAGAGAGAGGGTGTATGTGGGTGTTTGTGTGTGATAGAGAGAGGGGGGAGGGAGATACTTGAGAGAGAGTGAGAGAGAGAGAGGGGGAGAGATAGAGGGAGTGTGAGAGAGAGGGAGTGGGAGAGAGATAGAGGGAGTGAGTGAGAGACCTAAGAGAGGGAGAGGGGGTAGGAGGGAGAGACTTGAGAGAGAGAGAGAGAGAGAGAGAGAGAAAGAGAGAAATATAATGACCTAAGAGAGGGAGATGGAGTGAGAGAGACAAAAGACAAGAGGGGGAGAGAGAGGGGGTTGGAGTGAGATAGATTTATCTAGGTAGGCTGGGAGGGAAGGAGACCTAAGAGAGGGGATTGGAGTGAGAGAGTAGTCTAGGTAGCGTGGGAGGTAAGAGAGAGAGACTTGAGAGGGATAGAGAGTTATCCAGTTAGGGTAATGAGGTAAAGAGCGTATGAAAGGTAAAACCTCAACTATCCATCTACGACCATAAACCATGCACTCTCAGCATTATCAGAGTGGTCGACCAAAGAGAGGGGAAAGTTACATTTTGTTCAAAGCAGGTCATTTGGCAAGTGGCAAATTCATTTGGCGCACACCAAATTTGGCGCTCACCAAATGTGATGTGCCATTTGGTGAGTGCCAAATTTGGAGCTCACCAAATGACCTGCTTTGGACGAGTGAATTAACAGGATTTTCCAAATTTCCTCATATTTTTGTCTATGCTCCCTGTCACATTTGCATGTCTTTCAATGCAAGTTTATAAAAAAACTGTAATAGTGTTAACCTCTCCCTTAGCTATCTAAATACATAATTCTTTTTTTCGTTTTGATTCAGTTAAGATTTTGATCCATAGCTTCTATTGTAAATGCCTCTGTTTTTGGTCAAAAATCAACATGTGCTAGTTTTAGGATAGAGTTTTACTTGTTCATCAAAATGTGAAACAAAACACATTTTTTAAAACTAGAATCCATTCTGCACATGATGAAAAAAAATTCAATTTTTGATTAGTTTTCAAAAAATTTAGGGGAGAGCACACTCAAATTTCAGTTTTTTAGGATGTTTCCACTTTCAAAATTCATAAAATATTATATATTCATTAAAAAAATTATCCTAAAGAATGAGGATAAACTACATGATGTTAGCTAATTTCTCACTGTTCAGATTTTTGAAATTCTAAAACAAAGTTAATCAAAAAGGGGGGAGCCCTCAGGCACTATGCTATTTTTTTGATAAAAATAAGACCTACTTTGGCTCACCCTTTTTGAGACCCTTTATTCTTCATTAATTTCAAAATGAATTAGTAGCGTAGAAATTAGACCCAGAGTACTTCAACTTTTTCTCTTGTTGCATCTTGAAAATTTGAGTGTAACTATCTTCATTTTCTCATGCAAATCAAATTTTGCTAATTTCAAAAAAAAAGTGGCATCTTAAGAGACAAAATTGTGTCATAGATCCATGCACTTACCCTATTTAATTTTAAATTCCCCCTTATGTCTCCCATTTGGGTGTACCATTTAATGAGGCTAAAATGTTTACCTTTTTTAAAACTCTTCCTTAATTTTCTTCATAAAGTCACCTTTTTAAAAATATTAAATTATCATAAAGTTAAATATTTAATGTTTTATAATATTAACGTTATTTTAAAATAAATCCTTGGGTCATAAAATATAACCAAATAAATATTAGATACCATAACTAAGCATCCCAAAGAAATATCAACATGAAAATAGTTGGTGTTGAGGAGGTGGATTACTAAAAATAGTAAGTATTGGATCAAACGCTCAAAAATGCTTTAGAGAGTGTCATAACTGAACATGTCACAAAGAGCTAGGGAGTCCCCTAACCAACCATATTAGCCTATAGAAACACGAGGAATAGGCCAATCCTTATAATCACTGACATAGCTTAGGAAGGGGACATTACATTGTAATCTTTTGAAGGTTATCTATGTTGTATGAATAATATCATTATATTTATAAATTATCACATAAATCTATTGTATCTTTAAAGGCATATCCTTGTTTTGCATGATCTAGTGGGTGGTGAGGGTTAAATATTAGACTCCAAAAGTCTACATCTAAGTAATGACTAGTGAAAGAGTCATCAAAATATAGCTTCTAGGTGGGGGAATCCTCAAGAGCCAAGATGAATTATTGAAAAATTCTAGAATCAAGGGATGAGTGTTAGTTAATTGTGTGCAATCTAAATGATTAGCTATAAATTTTCCTTTTATTGCTTCATGGTCTACATAATCAATCTTGAATTCACTAATAATTATGATCCATTTAACCATGTATCTTGTTAGGAAATATCTCGATAGAGGATACTTGAGTGGGTAAATCTTGGAATTGGGTTGAGTGTGATGGTTAAGCATGTAATGCTAGATCTTTTTGAAGTTAAGATGATAAAATATCCGGCTCTATCAATAGCTATGTAATTGAGCGCATGTGTGACTAAGGTGTGACTAATATAGTAGCCTAAACATTCATGGCATTGTTATATAATGTGAGCCTCTTCTTTGAAAAAAAAACATACTTAAGTTGTTGAACTAGAAAATATCATTATCAATGACAATGATTAACTAAAGTAGAGTATTTATTAATATAATAAAAAATTCATTTAAATACTATATAATAAAAATAATTATATTATTATAATATTAAGAAAAGAATTTTTATGGAAAGGATAAATTTAAGTAAATATGATATAATTAACATAAATGAATAAATGGGAATGTGTACCAAGATGGGGGACCAAAAAGTGGCCAATCAACTTTTTGCTCCCATAAAAGTGAAAATGCAAGCATGTTATAATGAAACACAAGTTTGTGTTATGTGTTGGTAGTGACTAAGCCTAGGATCGCTCAATACCAAGCCATAACTTGAGTGCATTATAATGATCTCACATTATGGGATGGCATGCACATAACATGAGTGCATCATAACATGTTTGTGTTATGTGATTTCATTGAAATAACACAAGAACACTATAATTGTTGATGGTCAAACTAACATAATAACGTTAAAAAAAATATTTCTACTCTATTTCTCTTGAAAAAGATAAATAACCTAAAGCAACCTATCTTCCAAGGTGTTTGTAGTTGGCTCTCAACTGTGCTAGTGTTGTTCAGTTGCCTATGCAACTATAATTTTCAAGGGGTCTATTGGTAAAAGGATACAAACTACATCATACAAATTAATCTACGTTTGGGGGGTGTAAATAAATATCAAAAGATAAAACAAAGCTCAGGAAAGCAAAACATAAATGTAGATTTCCTTCAATTCATGTATACAAATTTCATAATGAGCATTATTTCCAAACAACTAAACCATAAAATGATACAATCTATAGAAAAATCCATACCATTGCATTCATTCATAGTTCAAATTCAAGACATTCAATCATTCATCATTCATAAACTTCAAAGATCAAAATAAGAACATATCACCGAGTCATCAATAAAACTTATATATCAATAAACACCAAGAAATCTCATTCATAGATAATTCAATGGAAACAACCTCAGATTTAAAATCTTCTATTGATTTTCATCAAATAAGAGACATTTATGCATAGCATTCACCGGCATATGAATGACCATTTTTTCATTGACATAATCATTAAAAATAGTTCTAAAAATAACATAAAACTGTATTGAAAACTATAAAAATATCTAAGTGTCTTTGCATAAAGTTGTAAAAAGTTTCTGAAAAACCATAAAAATTCTCCCAACTTTCTCCTTAGGTAGCCAATCTCTCTTCAATTAGCCAACCTTTACAATATGGAGAGAAAAACTACATATAGACAAGTCCTAACACTAATTCCTCCAATAAAAAAATTGAGATCCACTAATCAGGGAACAACTAGAACAACATAAGATAACTGCCCATCATGATCTTTAGTTCAATTGCTAATGAATCTATATCAAAATCTAATACACAAGAAGAAAGGTCGAACTACTGGGAGATATTTAGTTAAACTTGTGTTATGATCCTGGAAAATAGGGGAGAGATGCTCAACTGGTCGTACCATCTGATGCTATATATTCAAAAAATAATATTCCATAAGCCTAACCCCCTATCTTTTGTTCAAGAAAGTACTCATCATAACTGTTTAACACTTGTAAATAGGCATGTCAACGTCTAGACCATCCACCCAACTATCCTCAACCTTTATTCTCCTCAACTCAATAGAGGTGAAATTCTGCATATCATTTAATTTAGCAAGCTCCTTCCTAGCAATCTTTATTACCTCCTTGATATCCATGAACCTTTCAATCAACAAGTCATCACCATCATCTCCCTTCTGCATGGCCTCTTGGAATTTATTATCCCATTTGTTTCTCAACTCATCAAGAGGAAAACCATCCTTGATAGGGACATCCTCATTCACCATCATAGCAATGATTGCTTCCAACTCCACAATTTCGTTTGTCAAATCCTTGGCAACTTGTTGTACTTCATTTCTATGGGAAAAAATAAAAGGAGTCATGAATTTGATAATGTTGATAGTTTTATCAATGAAATCTTCATTACCTTCTTCAAGGATAGATTTTTCAAGGAGTGTTTGTTGAGGTAGTTTGGCAACTACTTTCAATTTCCTCACATTCTCCTTGTATTCTTCTTCTTGCTTCCAAAGTACCTCAGCATATGTAGTTATATCATTGGATGATTCCAATGCTTCTTTATGAACCTTGTGGGCTTCAATAAGTACCTCCTCCACCTCTTGGTTCAACCTATCAAACCATCTATGCAACATTTTTACCTTCTCATTTCAACAAGGTCATCAGCTTCCTTTTTACTCAACAAAATTGGTGTTATAGGAGTAGTAGATTGTGTAGGAATAGGAGAAGATATGTCCTTTAAGAAACTATGCAATTGATCTAATTGAGCCTTGAGCTCATCCTTCCTTTTCTTGTACCTTACCATTATTGACTTGGTGGAAGATTCCACAATATCAATTAAGTCCATCTGTTGGTTTCTTGTAGGCCTTCCTAAGTTCACAATTCCCAGTTGATAATCAGTCAACTACATCTCTGATCTATCCTTATCTACAACAAGAATGGAACACTCAGCCACAATTTCTCCAGCATCTGTTAATTTGGTGGAGTGAAGGAATCTAACCTTTTTCTTATTCCTCTCCTTCTCAATCTCTTTCATCATGTCATCCCAGTTTAGGGGCTGGGGCTGAACTATTTGCTTCTTTTCTAGATTGAGTTTCAACCATGTTGGGATAGTAGGAGGAGTAACCACTTGCTGTGAAGAAGCATTGGTGGAAGAAAGGGGTTGCATAATTGTTACCCTTGGTTGAGAATCAACCTCTTGTTGCTCCTTTTCTGCCACTTCCTTGGCGAGCCTATCAAATTCAGCTTTCTCTCTTTCTTCCTCCAATATCCTATGCTCATACATGTCATCTCTTTGTTTCTCTAATTGCTTAACTCTCTCCCACATTTCCTTTGCTTCTTGCTCTTGTTTAGCTTGTTCTTCTGCCTCCTTCTTTAGCAAGAGTTCCTGGTGCAGGAGCGCCTTGCTCACAAATTCCTTCAAAAGGCTACATTTCAAAAATTGAATTTTTGAATGTAAAATGTATGTAAAAGCATTGTAAAAGGTCTTGGGTGGTTATATTTTAATATATTTAAAGTCACTAAGGGGTTGGTTGAGTCATTTTGTTGCAAAAGTTCCAAAACATGTAAAATTGCAAAAGTGCAAAATGTGAACAAAAGCAAGAATATGAAGGGTCAATTGGTTGTAAAGAGTAGTTAATTAGTTGGAAATGAAGGGGAAGTCATTATTTATGTTGTAAGCATCTATTTAAGCCTTGGAGAGTCAAGCCAAAGGAAGGCAATGTAAATTGGAATCAATTTTGTCAATTTCAATACCTTGTTTTGAAGTTTTAACAGTTTTCTCCCTGTTTCCAGGCCTTGTACGGCCAAGTACAGTTTGGAAACTTTGTGAAAGTTGTTTTATGGTCTAGGTTATTGAATAATCTTTCCATTGGTTCAAGTATCACTCATTTTCATTGAGTAATAAGAAAGTTATGATGATTTTTGTGTAGGCAGGCTGTTCAGAAAACGTTTTTCAGAAATTGCAGTCAGAAAACATGTTGGTACGGACAATTACGGAATGGTACGGACTTAAAACTTGGATATATGGAAAGATATTGATGTGGTGGACAAACTTTCTCTTTACCAGTAATTTTTATAATGCCATTTAATGGGTCAAACAAGTCATTTCCTAAAAACTGTTCTGAACATAGGGTTTTTGGGGTTGCATACAAAAAAATGTGATTTCTTCTAATTGTACGGTGGAAACTTCTAAAAATTTGTGAAAAGATTCATTTTGAAGTTTTCTTACTATATCCAAGGTTTTGAAGAATTTTAATAAGGTTTGTTATGTTTTTTGGTGATGCCCTAGGCTGCCCTAGTTGTTAAAATTGCATGTTTTGGGTGAATTTGAGAGGTTTCAAGGATGGAAAAGTGTGAAATCTTTTGGGGAAGCAATTTTTGATGATTGTTTGAGTTTGTGCAGACATATTCCAATATGATTGAAGGTGTGACAATTTGGTATGAGGTTTAGAAAACATACTTTCTACAAACCCTCATTGAATGGAGCTTTGTTCAAGCCTTGAGTATGGGTTTTTGTATTTGCTGCTTTAATAGATGATTTTTCTTGAGAAAGATGATTGAGTTGATAGTTTTATGAGTTGATTCAATGATGCCTCTAGCTATTTGTGGCTTTGGAGTTGATTTGAGGGTACATTCTTTGTTATATTGGCCTCTTTGGAGCCTTATTTCTCAAGAATGAGTAGTTGAAATTGCCTCAAAGAAAGAGTATTTTATTTCATGAACTAGGTTGGATGTTGTGAATCTTTGCTCTGCATCAGTTCCTTTTCATCTTTCTTCCTTTGAGCTTCTTCTGCATCCTTGGCCTTGGCTTCAAGTTCCTCTTTTTCTCTTCTCTATTAGGCCTTTTCCTCTTCAAGTTCATGAATTTTCTACAAAAGGGCTGACTTCTCCCTCTATATATTGGCTTTCCATTTGTTCTCCTTTTGTTGCTTCATAAGGTCTTCTTTTTCCTTATGCTTCCTTGCAAGCTCTTCAGTTTTTGTTATGGCCTTAGCCTCTTGTTGCTTTGCAAGTTCCTCAGCTTATGCTTTGGCATCAACTTCCTTTTTTGCATCCTTAAACAACTTCCATTGGTCTTCAACAGTCAAAACATGTTCAGTTCCAATATCATGAATATCTTCAGTAGTTGTGGTCACAAGAGGCTCATGATTTGAATGTGTAGCCTCATAATTAGTATCAATGTCATGAATTTCAACCTCTTTTTGCTTTTCTTTCTTAGCTTGCTCATGAAGGTTGTCTGCGGGCACTTCCCTAGTGGATTCCTTTGGGAGAGAAGGTTGAGATGGAGCTCCTTCTTCAATATTAGTAGCATCTACACCTTGGGATTCATGAGTTTCTTGAATAGGTACCCCTGGATCAACATCTCCTCCAGAGCTAGGAGGAAGGTACTCCAATTGTTTCTTAGGAGATGTCCTCCTCTTTGTTCTTTAATATCCTTGGGTACCTGATGCTTTCCTCTTCTTTGAGGATTGAAATTTTGGATCCTTTTTCCTCATGACCACCCATTGGATGCTTCTATCCATGATTGTTCTAGCCAATTGTTTGATATCAATAAATTCTTCCTCATCCCAATTTATTGGGTCCAATCTTTTAGCACATATGTTTTCAACTTCATACTCAGGGTCTAAAACCACACCATCATCTAATAGTGTGTCAAGAATATCCTCCTTCACCCCATACTTAATCATCTATAGGATAGTAAGCCTTTCATCATTTCTTTTTCTAACATCATAATCATCTTGCATATCCATCCAAAAATCTTCTAACAAGTTAAAATGTTTCTCAAAAATGGTAGGAGCCAAGCCATTCATCTTGTGCTCTGGGTCAAAATGTTTTCTTGATGTATACAAACCCAAGTTTAGAAACCTCAACTCTTCACATACTACCTTTGCAACCAAGTTGTGAGCACAACCATATTCTCCCAACTTCATGGGGAATTTGTGGATTCCAGGCTTGTGTTTGTTAGCAAATTTTGTATTAACTACCAAAGCTTAATATATGAATTCCATAAGCACCATCCTATCACTGCAACATCTTATCAGTTGATGAGGATGTCCATGAAAGTTGGCCAAATTGAAATAAGAGAACTTGGGGTATTGTATATACTAATGTCCCCACACAGAAATGAAAGCCATGGATTCCCTGCTCATCATGTATCCAACATCCCCTGCCAATCGATTGATGGTGACATAGAGGAATGCATCATTGACCCTTCTGTAGTGTAACTTTGAAGTTTGTAGGGTCAATTGATCATAATGCTTCCATGCCTTATTTTTCCCGGGACCCTCTCCTAATGTACCCACTGCACTTAATCCAGGGAATATTCCCCTCCTCACAGCTAAATATATGACATAAGAGGTCATAAAGAAAGTTTTAGTTTTCCCCACCTTGAGCATTTGGTTATTCAAGTTGTCTGATAAAATTATACCCCAATCAAATTGTTTCCTACCATGTAGAATGGTTTAGATAAATGGAAACATCCATTCTTTTAAGTATGTCGAGTTCCTCTTCCCAAATACTCTAGAAAGCATCAAAATTAGATCATCAATCTCCTTGAAATCTCCCCTCTTGGGATGTTTAGGAACCTTGGTGAGAGACTTCTTCTTAGTTCTCAACCATTTATTGTTCATGTGAGACCTATCAGCCTCCTTGTCCCTATTAAACAACTCCAATGTCTCTGCCTCAATTAACTACTTTGGGTTCTTTGGGGTAGGTGAATTAAACATAAACCTCATCATCCGTGGGGACATATCAATGATCACATTCCCTTGAAGGTCCATAAACTCTCATGACAAGGGGTTGTATGCCCCTGCTGCTATGAGAATGAGCTCTAGACATTGGACTGATAAGGGAAAAAGTGTAACGTGTGCTAGCCTAGATTGAGCTATTCTCTCAGTCCTCCCACTTACATCTTCACAGAAAGTTTCCACTAGCAGCTCCTCACAGTTGAATGGGCCTAGATTTGTTTCCATGATGTCTGCCCATTTTCAATCTAACTTACTAGTTGTGAGAGTAGCTTCCTTATTTTTGTATCTTAAAGTGTAGGGAAATTGCTCAACCTTGATCTTCTTGGGCTTTACTCCTTTGGAACTTTCTGCCATTTTCCCTTCCTTCTATGAGATCTCATCTGATGATCCTGACATGATTTGTTCCTACAAGACAAGCTTGGATTAGGCCAACAAAGGTATGAAAATCACTCTTACAAGTATTACCCTTTCACACTTCTCCATTCTTCCCTATGTAACCCTCCATACTTAGTGAAATTTTAAACCTATAGGGACTGAGACCAGGAGAAAATTAGGAACCAAAGAGGTCAAAGGAATAACATTGTTGGAACCAGAACCAGAATCGTAACTAAAACTGAAACTTTAAAAGTTTCAATATCTTGTAACGTTCGATGAACCAACCCCACTAAGTTGAAGGGATCAGGATCAAGATTAGAAAAGGTCAAAGGTGGATTCAGGATAAGAGCTAGATTGAAACCTTGGGAAATTTCAATTTGGATGAATTCATCTATGGATCTGATTCTGCCAAGTACCACAGAGTCATGTGGATCATCTCCACATTTTGACACCAACTTGGATGCGAGTCACAAGGACGCGGGAAGGCAAAAATCGAGCTCGACTCTACCCAGACCAACGATATCTACTCACACACTTTATCACAACCAAATCACGCTTCTCCTCGAGTCTTCTCTACTCTTTGTTCGTTAAGATGCTTTGAGTATGTGTAATGAACCAAATAACCTTTGATTAAGGTTTTAAAACCACTTCGTGCATGTGAGGAGGTTGTAATTAATGCCATTTAATGTAGTTGGTTGAGGCAGAATCAAAGCAGAAATGAGTACACAACCATCGTGTACATCAGAGGTAAAATGGGAGCGGATGCGGAGCAAAAATAGAACCAAGAACTTTGTCAAAGTTCCATACTTTATTTTAGATCTGAATCTAGTCTCACGATGGGGAAAGAACAACAAAGGAATAGGGGCAAAAATGGAACCAAATCTAGATCTGAAACTTAGCAAAGTTCCAGGTCTAGATCCGGTTCTAGTTCCGCTCCAAACAAAGGGAAAGAAAATTGACAGGGGGAAACAAAAGAACAAAGGGAAGAGGGACCGGAACATAACCTGCCCCAAAATAAGACACAAAATGAGACCAAACAAAAGATGAAGAAATGGGAGCAAAACCAAAGCGAAACTCAGACTCAGAACCTTTTGAAAGTTTCAGGTTTAGTTTCTATTCCGGTTTTGATTTCGTAAAAGGAAAAAGAAACGCAAAGGGGAAGAAACAAAAGAAAACCCAAGGGAGAAAACAATCCCAAGATCCTAAAACAAACAAGACAACCAAGAAAACGACAAGGCAAAGAGTGGGGCCAGGACCGGAACAAAAACCAGACCAAGAACTTTGTAACAGATCTTAGTCTAGTTTCAGCCCGCATTCTAAACCCAAAAAAAAACAAAAGGAATAAGGACTTAGGAGAACAACTCCAAAGTCTCAAACAAGAACACCAAGGACAAAAAAACACAAAGGGGGACCCATTTTGACAAAAAAACAAAATGGGGTGGCTATGCAAGGCATAACAATAATGCACTCATTTTATTCTTTTTTCTTTTGAATTTTTTCTCTCTTTCTCTTCCGATGAAACTATATACATGAAAGTATATATGACATTCATATATGGAAATTTACTTTCTTATACTTTAAGTTATATTTCATGTATATAGTTTCAAGATTTTTGAGAATTGTTTCATATTTCTAAGTTATAATACAATTTCTAATTTTTGAAAGATCTTATAATTTTCTCTAGACCTAGTCAAAATTCAATAATGAATAGGTCAAATTTTATTAATCAAGAGAACAGATTTTAGTAATCACCAAGCTCTATCATCTTTCTCTCTCTATCTCACTCTTTGTATATCCCTTAAACACTCTCTCTCTCTTCCCCCTTCCTCCTTTCCTCTCTACTTATCACTATATCACCTACCTCTCTCTACGTCTCCCTCCATCCCTCCACTCCCTCTTTCTCTCACACAAACTTTATCCTTCACTCTATAATTTTATCTATCTCACCTCTTTCTCCCTTCCTCCTCCCCCCTATATGTCTTTCCCTCTCTACTTATGTCTATCTCACCTCTCTTTCCCTCCCTACTAATCCTTCCATCTCCACTTTTGTCTAGAAAGTATAGAATCTTTGCTTTGGAAATTTATGCTTGTGTTATTCTTTGCTTTAGAAATTTCTCTTTCTCTTTCTCTTTCCCTTCTGATGAAACTATACACATGAAATAAATATTTAAATATCATAAAGTAAATGCCCATATATAAATGTCACTTATACTTAAATGTTTATTTCATGTATATAATTTTTTCAAAAGAGAAAGAAAAAAAAAAGACAAATTTCTAAATAAAAAAATAAATTATCCTTCTTTTGGTCTCATGGGTGTTGAAAATTAAAATTTTGAATGTAAATGGGTCTTATTGCATCTATAAATTTGTTCATATATCTTAGGAGGAAAATATGAATCTAAAAGTCTATAGACACATGCATGAAGTAGTATACTTATTTTGCATGAAGTTAGTATAATTCTTTGGAGAAAAGAAAAGGTAATAACTATTAATAGATATAGTTGCATTTTTGGTTGGTAGATTAAACATAGAACAACTACATGGATTTTTTTAAGTAGCTAATTTTTATTTGTAATTGGTGATTTTTACTTTTCATATAATTATAATTATAGGAAGTTCCCATCGTTGTAAAAGAATCTATATTGATTTTTTCATATAGTTTTAGAAGTTGTTTTCTTTTATAGTTACTATAATTATTAGTTAGAAAGAATTTGGTTTTTTTTTGAAGAATGTTAGAATGTTAGAATTTGGTTTTTTGAATAATGTTAGAATCCAATGTATTTTTCTTGTTGGGGTTGTCATCAAAGTTCTTGAATCAATACAAATCTCAACCTTTGAATTGTATTGTTTTGTATTTTGCATGTTGAATATTTGTGGAAAAAAATATAAATTCTTAGTGATAAATGTATTGAATGAGTTATTAGAATAATATTTTAAATTTGTGTAGTGAATATTGTAATTTGATGTATTTATTTCTAATTCTCATATAAATTCCTTTGAATCTTGCATCTACAATATAATTTGTTGAGTTAAATATGATCATAATATTGTGGATCTTGTTAATTTTTTAAATTTTCTTTATTAAAAATTGAAATTATAACATTGAGTTTATTCTTTTATTATTTGTTCTCATATACCCAATTCTCTTTTGACATTTTTTATAATATGTTAGATTAAATTAGATTATAAATAAAATATTAGAAAATAGGAATAATGTATAGGTTTAATAGAAGTAACAATTCTTATTCAAATTGAACAAATATTACAACAAATAAAGGTTCCTTTAATAAATAGATCACATTGACCAATTATGTTCATCCAACACAGTTGTGGCCTAACTCTTTAGACCTTGGAGATTTAACAAAATCAATAAGCTAGTTGTATCTTTAGGAGATGTGGGGTGATTACACTCTACCTATGTTCTATGTGTCATTTTGGCCATCAACGCTCACAAATGTATTCATCAATACTACCAACTAAATTTTCAAAAAAAGGTAGAGCAAAAGATTCCATATTAGGAAAAAATGTAGGATAAAACTCTATAAATTCTCAAGATGAATTCAAAGCATAAACATAGATCCCCAATTACAAATTCATCCTAGACCTATGAACTTGTACTCTAATAAGATAGAGATGTACAAAATTTCAAACAGTTGAAAAACATCATCTCCAAAATCTACAATAAACAAATTTCAAAACCTTATCTATTTAATATTATTCTTCAATTATTAAATTAAATATCACCCTCTACTTTATTCAATTTTTAAAATATATTATCCAATTTTTATTTTTGACTATTTAATAAAATTAACTTAATATACTTATTTAATTAAATTTATTTAATGAGTTCAAGAATTTCACTAAAGAAATGTTATTGTTTCCCTTTTCGCATATAAAAAGAATTTAGTGGAAAAAATGACAACGTTAATGTAATCACAACATAAATGTATTGTAAGTTGTGCCTTGCCTAGTGAAAGAAAGGAAGGCATACTTTATTTTTCACCATGGGTATTTACCACGCCCACTCATCATAAAGAAATCAAAATTCATAGATGTATAAATCCTCGACTATGATAGATGCCAAACAATTATGTTCTCATGTCGCTTTTGGGAAGAAAAAATAAATTATCGTACTCATCCTTTATGAAATTTAAAGTGCCTTTTCTTTCAAAATTATTTCACCATAGATTAACATAATTGAAAATGAATGTGTATGCTCGTCGCAAACGCAATCAAGAATAGAATTGTTACACCCTCGTAAAACATAGAAATATTATATTATTTCTAGATTTTTTTTTGGTTTTCTTTTAAATGTAAATCAGCTGTCATTTATCTCATTTATTATGTAAAAGTTAGATAAATATTGATTTTTCAATTGGATGAAAAATTAGATTTTTATTTGAAGTGTTTGTAGTCAATTTGATGACAACTTTTCTTTTTCATTTACATGGTTTTTCATTTTATGCTTTAAATTTGCATGTAAATATTTCAAAATCTAGATCTACCTAAATGGAAAAAAACTAGAAGTTTATTTCATTCTATTATTTGATAAGTTCTTTAAGAAAAAATCTAGATCTATCTAAATGGAAAAAAACTAGAAGTTTATTTCATTCTATTATTTAATACTTATTATTAATTATTTAATCCAACCACATGCAACACATTACATTAACATATTCTAATAATCCTTGAACCTTCTTTAAATACAAATAATGAATCATATAATCTTAAACATTATTATACAATTAAATCTAAAAACAACTATCAATCACATGATTTATGCTGTTAAAAATTGTGACCAATCTTCTTAAATCTCGAAGTAAAAATTATGTAAATACGAAATTATCCTTGCAATGACGTCTCCGGTTCTCCTTTCCACGAAAGCCATGTATTCCTTTGTCTGGTTATGGCCCACTCTCTCCTGTCAACAGGAGTGAACACCTCACTCGGCTCGTTAGTCAATGCCAAACGCCTGCCGAAAGTAAACCCGTCTCATTCGGAAACTGGTTTCATGAAACCGACTTTGGTCTTAGGTCTGTTTGTCTCTCATACCATCCGTCCAAGTGGGCCAGTTCCACGGCCCCTTGACAGGAATGAGACCATCCTCTCTCTCACAGCTCTCTGCCGGCAAATTGGTCCAAAGCGCACGCTCTAGTCGAAGTGACTTTAGTTGAAGTAGTTCTTCAAATGATCTTCTTTTCCCCCATTTACAAGTCCTCAACCAGGTCAAATGATTGTAGACCATTTTCATTAAAATTTCTCAAGCAAAGAGAGAAGAATGGAGCAAACACTTCTGGTTTGGATCGTAGGCTTTTTTTCATTGAGCTTGACATTGATTAATGAGATCCGAGCACTTCCCCAGGAGGCTCAGATTCTTCTGCAAATGAAACAAAAGTTCCAAGATCCCCACAATGCACTGAACAATTGGAAAGACTCCATTGGCGCTCCTTGTAATTGGGATGGAGTAACCTGCGACAAGCAGACGGGCCTGGTGATTGCAATCAACCTAGAGAGCAAATCTCTCAACGGCTCTCTTGACACTGTGATTTGCAGTTTACAAAGCTTGGTGAATGTTCATTTGCCCTTCACTAACCTGACTGGGAGTTTACCTTTAATGAAGAATTGCAGCAAACTTCAGTACCTGAACCTTACGACAAATTCTCTGTCCGGGAGTCTGCCGGATTTCACTCCGCTGAAATCCTTGCAGGTTCTTGATTTGACGACCAATGGATTCTCTGGAGAATTTCCCGAGTCTCTGGGAAATTTGTCTGAGCTGGAATCACTCAACCTTGCTGAAAATGATTTCACTGCAGGAACTATACCTTTAAAGCTCATGAATCTGAAGAAACTCAGGGAGCTCTACTTGGCCGACTGTAATTTGGTGGGAGAAATCCCGATTTTTATCTTCAATTTCACAGATCTGGGCCTTCTGGATCTTTCCTCCAACCACTTGAAAGGCTCTATTCCAAAGGAGATTGGCAATCTGAAGAGCCTTTACCAATTTTTCCTCTTCCGTAACGACCTCAGCGGAAGTATTCCTCCCGAATTAGGCAATCTCACATTACTGCAGTACTTCGATGCATCGCAGAATATTCTCACCGGCAGCATTCCGGAAGAGGTCGGGAATTTGAAAGAACTGGTGGTCTTTTTGCTGGACAGAAACAATCTTTCAGGCCAAATTCCTGAAAGCATTGGCGAGTTACGGTACCTGGAAAGCTTGTCCCTCTATCGGAATAGTTTTACAGGCCCATTGCCGCCGAAGCTCGGCAGTTTATCCAGATTCAACTTGATGGACATCTCAGAAAATCGCTTCAATGGCATGCTACCAAAGGACATCTGCAAAGGAGGCAACATGGAGTACTTTCTTGCTCTTGAAAATTTTTTCACCGGAAACTTGCCGGAATCCTACGGCAGGGACTGTAAAAGTTTGATACGCTTCAGAGTCAATAACAATAATCTCAGCGGCAAGGTCCCTGATGGTATTTGGGGTTTGCCGCATGTGAAAATTATGGATCTGAGCTCTAATGATTTTGTAGGCGGAATTAGCCCTGAGATTGGAAATGCAAAGAATTTGTCAGAGCTCTTGATTTACGCCAACAGATTCTCTGGCAACCTGGTACCGGAGATTGGCATGGTGGTGCAGTTAATCAAGATCGAAGCAAACAATAATCAATTGACTGGTTCCTTACCGAAGGAAATCAGTGATTTGAGTCAGCTGAATGTTTTGTATATGCAGGAAAATATTCTGGAAGGTTCAATTCCTGCTGAAATCGGTCTCTGTAACTCTTTATCCGTCATCAACCTTGCCGGAAATCGCTTTGAAGGTTCGATTCCGGCGACGCTGGGATCCATTCAAGGCCTGAACTACCTGAACCTTTCAAACAACGAACTCTCGGGGCCGATTCCGGCAACCCTCGGTTTATTGAAGCTGAGTTCGGTTGATTTCTCCAATAATCGCTTAGCAGGCCCGGTTTCGAATTCGCTTCTCAGCGTAGGATACAGTCAAAGCTTTTCAGGCAATCCAGGGCTCTGCGCCGAAATTTCTAGTATCCATAATATTCTCAGAGTCTGTTCGGCTTCTCATGCCGAGCAGAAAGCGAAGAGAGTGAAATTATCGGCCGGCTTCATTATCGGTGTAGCTATGTCCCTACTTGTGATCGGGCTCATACTTCTTCGCCGGTACCGTCGTAACCAGCCAGCCTCGAAGGCAGAAAGTTCGTCATGGAGTTTGAAGGCTTTTCATAATTTGACTTTCAATGCAAAGGAGATCTCCGAGGCGTTATTGCGGGAGGAGCATGTTATCGGAAGAGGCGCTTCAGGCACGGTATATCGCGTGGATCTACCGAACAACGAAGTTGTAGCAGTGAAGCAATTGTGGACAAGCAGCAAAATGGAGGACGATGCAAACAAACTTGAGAATCGTCATCATAATAAGCAGAATGTCTTCAGAGAGCATGAAGATCGACAGGCCAAGGCAGAGGTCGAAACCCTCGGAACAATTCGGCACAAGAATATTGTGAAGCTTTACTGTTACCTTTCAAACAACCATTCAAATCTTCTGGTTTATGAGTACATGCCCAAAGGCAACCTACTTGATGCTTTGCACAGCGGCGGAAGAGGAGGTTATATTTTGGATTGGCCATCGAGGTACAAGATTGCATTAGGTACAGCTAAGGGACTGGCTTACCTTCATCACGATTGCTCGCCTGCAATTGTTCACAGAGACGTGAAGTTAACAAATATCTTGCTGGACAATTTTTACGAAGCAAAGGTTGCTGATTTTGGCGTTTCGAAGGTTCTCCAAGCGAGCAGAAAAGGGGCCGATTCTGGGACAGGCTTCGTAGGCACTCATGGCTACATTGCTCCTGGTAAACATTATCTCCTCCATTTTCTTCCATTTCTTACAAATTTCTACTTTTCATCAGGATTTTTACGGAATGCTTGCCCTACAAAGATTTTCAGAGTTTTCCCTTTTCACTGTATTTTCATTTTAGTCGTCACAAAGCTATAGTACTTCATCTTCAAGGGTCGTTTATACAGAAATTTCTTTATAAGTGTTTCTTGTTTGCAGTCTTTGACTTAAAAGGATCTTGAACAGCTTATTTACAAATGTTTAGTATTTGTGATATTAACCAGTTTTAAAGAGGGGTGTCAGTGTAATTATTGAGGAGTTGCAATTAGTGTCTTCCAAAAGTCCTTTTTACATGAACTTTCTTTGTAACTGCTGCGTATTTGAAGTGCTTTAAGTCTTAAAAGTCTACTTTCAATGGATTTTATAGACTATTCATTTATTTGAGCTTCCAATGTTTACTGTACAAGAATTTACACCATAATTTTCCGTACTTGACCTCGAAAGATATTTTTTACAAAGCTTTTTTCACGCAACTGTCGCGTATTCTGTATGCAGAATATGCGTACTCTCTGAAGGTGACAGAAAAAAGCGATGTGTATAGTTTTGGTGTGGTTTTGCTGGAGCTCATAACTGGAAAACGGCCAATCGAGCCGGAATATGGCGAGAACAGAGATATCGTGTACTGGATAACTCGCAAGATTTCTAGCAAGGAATCTACAGTGAATGTCCTGGATTCCAAGATTTCCAAGTCGTTTGAGGAGGAAATGATAAAGGTATTGAAAGTCGCAATACTTTGCGTTCAGAGACTGCCTGCTTTGCGGCCGTCCATGAGAGAAGCAGTGAAAATGTTGGTGGATGCGGATCCTTGCTTTACCAGTAATTCGAACACAGCCTTGAAACAGCAAAAGGATTCAAAGGATGTTAACTCGGATTTGACTTTTAAGTTTTCTCTTCAAGTGTAATTATTTTTTCACTCTCATGTAATTATTTTCTTCAAACGTAATTATTTTCTCTCTCGCGCTTAGGAGTTTGTTGGGTCATTGCCACTCACAACTTGTGGCTAGTAATGGAGTTAATAATTTCTTACACCCTGAGATTACCTTCTCATCTTTTTGAACTATAGTTGGATATTTTTACAATTTCAGTATGTTGTAAATTCAACTATTTGGCAATAATTCAATATTCATATATTTGTACAGTATACCTTTTAGGTATGAGGATCTTTACGTGTGCAATATTTGTTTGTGTTGTCATATATGTCTACTATTTGTAGAGTCCTTATATCAAGTACATTTATAGGAATGAGTTAGAAGAGATAATTTATGCCTTGCCATGGGTACGAGGGTTTTTTTCTTCCATGTGTTAGGATGAGGAAATAATTAAGTGAAAGGGCAGACTGCCTTTTCTGTGTATGATATATTTTTTTCTCTCATTATTCTTGGTGAGGATTTTTTATGTATGTAATAATCACAAACATGCTTCAATGTTTGGGTTTATGGGTGTTATGCAATTCACAAATGATGTGTAATGTCTTTTTTTTCTTTTCGATATGAGGGTTTTTAATGTATGTCTTTTTTTAGGTATGAAGATTTTAATTGAATGTAAAATTTATATATATGTAGATGTAGTTGTGTATTATTTGTAGGTGTCTTATATTTTGATAGTGCAAATATTTTGTACTATTTGTGTCCTTGTAGATATGAGGGGTCAATATATGCAAATTTTATATACATGTAAGGTAATTTAAGTAAGATAATGAGTTCACTTTTAGTGGAAGTGTCAAGCTTAGAAAAATCTTGACAATAATTGGTACATGTTTTGTAAAAAATAAGTACGCGTTTAGGAATGGTTACCCAAGCCTAAACTCCTACCCAAATAGAGTGTGTACCCAACAAAATGGGTACCCATTTCTAATTGCACCATATACCCATTATTTTCTAGAATGGGTGCATTTGAAGTGGATACACATTCTATAAAATTTTAAATTTGAAACTATTAGTGTGAAAGGGTTACTTTATCTAACTAGTTCATTCCCTAGCTAGTTCTCCACTTAAGTCCTCTTCACACTAATTTAACTTTACATGGGGATAAGGTTGTTGAGTTTTAATGGCATGAGTTGTCACACCTCATAGGATGACAACACTTGTCATAATTTGGTTACATCCTATCTCTCCCCTTGATCTATATAACCAAGGCATTTCCTTTGTAATCTCAATTCTCAAGCTGAATATAGCTTTGCATTCTTGAAAGGAATACATTTTATTCTTTCTCATATTTTTTGTTTTTCTTTCCTTTAGTGATTAGTATCTTGGGGTAGGCTAGTTAGAAAATCTCACATGGTATTAGAGCCAAAATGAGTTGAGGGTTAACAATCTTTAAGAAATTTGAGAGTGTGGAGCTATTTTTTCAAGCACTGAATATGCTCTTCTCTTGCATATCCTTAGATGATTTGGAGAATCAAAAAAATGTGAAAAAAATATTAGTTTTTGGGGAGGTTCATACATTGACTTGTCAGTTACAGGTTTTTTGAAGCTTCATGGAGAGATTCTGAGCTCACTATTGAGTCTAGAGCAGTTGAAACATTCAGATTTGCCCTTTATTTTCCCTAAAATGGACATCGGAGGCCAGATCTGCAACAATTTTGAAGTGGGAGGTTCATTGCCAGATCCAACAAGGAGTAATCATTTTGAAGCATTTTGGGTCAAATCTGATCTTGCCATTGTGCTCAGAAGACCCGAAAACCATAAAATTGACTCTCAAAACATCGATTTTGAACAAAGTTGCCTGGTAAGACAAAAAAAAAATGTCTAGGGAGCCATTTGACCCCATGAACAAATCAATTTAAAACTAATATGTTTTATTTTAAATTAAAAATTTTGTTTTTTAAAAAAAAAAAAAAATTATTTCTAATTTTTTGCCTTTAAAACAATTGCAAAAATTATATTTAGACTATATTTTTATTTAAAAATTATAAAAATATATTTATACAAATATATTACATTTTTTAAAATATCAAAAATTAAAAATTACAAACAAAAATTTTGAAAATAAAATACATTAAAATATTTAAAATAATATATATATATATATATATATATATATATTTGTAGTACTGTCCAAGTACCAAGGTACCTACATAGGCCTGCAAGCATTACTGTGTAGGTACCAAGGTACCGTGTGGCCCTACAACTTGCGTTGCAACCTCAACCTTTAGGCTTTGAAAACTAAAATTTTGATTTTTTATAAAAGTCTTTATAAACTTTTTAATATTAAAAAATCTATTTTTTTTAAATCGACCAATATTTTAATATTTTTAATGTTTTTTATATTAAAAATTATAATATTTTGAAAAATCCACCAATGGACTTATAAAAATCACACCCACCTTTTTAATATGCTGACAATTTTAATAATTTTTTAATATTTTTTTATATTAAAAAATATAAAATTTCAATTCTGTCCAAAAATCTTCCCTACACTTCATTTTTTTTTAATTAAAAAAAATAAAAATCTAAACTCTGCCATTTGGAGCGGAATTTGGTGGGTAGTTAAATTATAGTTGATGATCCATCCATCCATCCAATCCATCCATCCAACCGTCCATCCATCCTGTCCAATCCCATCCCGTCCACCAACCCGACTGGACTGCCCACGATTCCACCACCCCACCCACCCATCCCACATCCTGTCCATCCCAGATGGATTGAGTAAAGAAAGGGGGGAATCTTGTTGTCCTTGTGCTTGAACATCTCTTTTACTTTGTGCTCCATTTTTCTTTCACAATGGGTACATTTAAGTTTCCATTGCTCACACCATACAACTACAATGCATGGCATCAAAATGCATGGAATGCCTTAATGCAACTAGGATACACACCTTATGCTAAGAAGAAGGTAACTAAACCCACAAATGATAAGGAAAAACTACTTTGGATGTTTGAACATACAAAAGCTCTTGGTTGTCTAAGGAGTTTAGTTTCTCTTAATATAATGTTTCAAATTTAAGAATGTAAAGATTCACATGATGCATGGAACAAATTAAAAATTATGTATGGTATAACTGATGAAGTTTGTGGTTATCAAATTGATAACGAACTAATGAGTTTTGATCCAAATTCTTTTGACAACATTCAAAATTATGTAACAAAGGTCAATGACCTTAGAGCACAATGTAAATTATATGGCTTAGAGAAGAAAGACATTCAACTTGTCTATAACACTCTCAACAAAATTGGACCTGAATTTGTAGCTTTTGTTTCTAGCTATCACACTAATCGGTTGACAATGGGATCTACATTCACTACACATTCTTTTACTTTATTTTCTGAAATGTTGATGCAAGAACAAGGTAAGGGGTGATCCCACAATACTGGTTTACAATTTTTGGCCAAATTGGACATTAAAATATTTTTTTCTAACTAAATCTTCACTTTTGGGCACCTAAAGTGGCTAAACCATGAGAAATTTGAAGATGATGCAAACTAGTGATTTGTAACATTTTGTCTATAGATTCTAAATATATATTTTTTAGAATTTTTGGAGTCAGATTGCACTTATTTTTCCATCTCCTTCAAAAACTAGCTTTTTTTTTTAGTAAACAATATTTTTAAGGAGTGACGCTCACCATATAACGCATAACTTTTTTTCCACAAGGATAAAATTATAATTTTTTCGAATTTAGATTTGTAACTACACTATCTAGTGCTTCTAATTGTTTTCATAGTGTTTTATTGAATATTTTTTCCTTAATCAAGTTTGAAATCAAACCAATTACAGTTTAGACATAGGCGGACTATATAACACAACTTTTTTTCTATGTATTGAAATTTAATTTTTTTTTGTTGGATCAAGGACTTCAATATATGGTGCACTCATATTTTTCAATTTTTTTTGATAGTCTGCTATTTTTCCACATGTGCAGAACAAAGAGCTTGATTTTCATTGAAAAACCTATGTTTAATAAAACTAAAAAAACAAAATTATATTCATTGGATAGTTTGTTCTGAAGACTACCATCATCCAATTGGGTTTGTGAAGTCTCCTCCATTTCCATCCTCAACCCAAGCTTCGAAGTGCAAAATTTTGGACTTTTTTGGTGCCTAAGGGGGAGAAGGGGAGAAAGGGGGATTTGAGTGAACCAAGGGGGTTCGCTTGAACCCCCAGGGGTTCACTTCAACTAGGGTTCTCTCAAACTAAGGTTCACTTGAACCAGGGTTCGAGCGAACCCCCTTTCCACAAGCCTTCACTTTTGGCTTTTTGTCGGGAATGGTGGGCCCCATCATTAAATGGGTTCACTCAAAGGGGGGTTCTATCAAACCCCCTTTTGGTTCACTCAAACCAAAAGTTCATTCAAACCCCCAAAAACAATTTTTTTTTGCATGAGGTCATTTTTTGCGACTTTTCCTTCCTAGTTGGAATTGTAAACCACTTCTGTGGGTTTACCCTAAGCTTCTTTCAATGGGTTTTCTAAAGCCTTCGCACTCACAAGCTTTGATGGTTAGTCAACCAAAGGGTCAGAAAGAATCAAGGAAGCTTGACAACAAACAAAAGTAATTCAAGAAGAAGTCACAAAGAGATCAAGCACAATCATCTTCTACAACAAAATTTTACTCCAACTCCTCTTCAAAGGGGGATTTTCAAAAGAAGGAAAGGAAAACTTGTAGCTATTGCAAGAAACTTGGTCATGAGGAAATTTCTTTTCATAAGAAGCAGATCAATGAGTTAAAGCATCTTCTTAAAAAGAACAACATTAATCCACCATCTTATATTGCTCAAAATCCTCCACTCCTTCAAAATCAGGTAAAGGGAAAGTAACTGCACTTGTTGCTATTGTTGATTCCTCACAATAATGAATTCTTAACTCGAGTGCATCACATCACATGGCTTCTATTAAAGAACATTTTTTCTTTGTTGGAGCCTTGTTTTGTGCCCCACATTCTCATCAGGGATGATTCTCTAGTGGACGTAATTGGGAAGGGTTCAATTGATATTGGAAATGGTACATTTGAGGATGTCCTTTGCATGCCTGATATGTCAACCAACCTTCTCTCTATCTACCAAATCACTTAGAATGGTAAAAAAGTTGAATTCACTCCAAATTCTATCAACATTAGGATCTTGAAGATAATGCACTCCTTGCAGTTGGTAAGGCCAATCATGAATCTTTCTTGTATGCTTTCTCTCATTTTGTACTTGATTCACATTCCATTTTGTTTCTCACCCATTCAAATGTTGTGAGAAAACTATGGCATGAGTGGTTTGACCATATCAACTATCGCTATCTTTAGCAACTCAACAAACAGAATATGGTCACGGGTCTTCCTCAAATCAATTTTTCAGATGGTGTATGTTCAAGTTGTGCCTTGGGAAAACATCTTGAGGACAAGTTCGACAAAGGGAAGGCTTGGAGGGTTTCAAAATTCCTTGAATCGGTTCATAGTGACTTGGCGGGTCATTTTCCATCATTATCTTTCAGTAAGGCTCATTTTTTGCTCACCTTCATTGATGACTATTCGAGATATACATGGTTCTACTTTCTTCAACACAAAGCATAAGTCTTTGATAGATTTCAAGAGTTTAAGGCTTGTGATGAGAAGAAATCTAGAAAGTGTGTCCAAATTCTCTGCACTAATAATGGCAAAGAATATGTGAATCATCGATTTGAATAGTTCTATGTACTCTTGAAGGGATTGATTGTCAACATACTGTTGCCTACACACCACAAAAAAATGGTGTAGTTGAGAGGAAAAATAGGTCCCTGAAAGAGATGTTTGGTTGCATGATCCACACTTGCTCCCTTGCACCTATATATTGGGAAAAAGCTACAACTGTGTTGCTCACATCCATAATAGAGTTCCATATAAGGCATTTAAAGGCATCACTCCCTTCAAAGCTTGGTGTGGTAGGAAACCTGTTGTGGGGAACTTTAGAGTTTTTAGCTCCCCAACATGGGCACATATTCTTTCAGAGAAGTACAAGGCCTTGAAACCTCAAATTCGTTCTTGTATCTTTGTTGGTTACCTAGATGGTGTCAAAGGATATTGACTAATGGATCCTACAACACATGAGCTCTTCATTGAGCATAGTGTGCATTTTGAGGCAAGTTCTTCTAGCTCATCCTCTACTCTGCCTTCCTCCATAGTGGATTTAGAGGATTCTGACATTGAGGATTTTACTCAAGCTTCCTCTAGTTGTCAAGTTGATCATGAGATTTTATCTTCCTCTTTAGACAGTTTAGAATCTCCTCCTTCATCCCCTACCATGCGTCATTGGGCTCAATAAACACTTGATTTTGTAGGTGCTCTTGTTTGGGATCCTTCAAATACTAGGAGGAATCGATCACAACATCACAACATTCCACATTCCTACATTGCCATAGCTTCATATCCATAATCATTTTATGAACATCTAGTATTGCTAAGTGGGATTCCACAATGGAGGAAGAGTACAACTCTTTAATGTGGAATAAAACATGAGATATTGTTCCACTTCCTAAGGGAAGAAAATTGGTTAGGTGTAAGTGGATCTATCAAACCAAATTTGTATCAGATGGCTTAGTTGAAAAATATAAATAATGACTTGTGGCCAAAGGTTTTTCTCAAGTACTAGGTATTGACTACACTGAGACCTTTGCCCCTATTGCCAAAATGAACTCCATTCACGTGCTCCTTTCTATTTTTGTAGCTCACGGTTGGGTTTTACATCAAATGGATGTGAAGATTTCATTTCCTTATGGGGATCTACATGAATAAATTTACATGGAGCAGCCACAAGGATTCATTCAAGATTCTTCATTGGTTTGCAAACTAAGGAATTCTTTGTATGGCTTCAAACAAGCTCCATGAGCTTGGTATGGAAAAATTGACTCCTTTCTTCTCTCCATTGGGTTCTCTAGATGCCACTCATATCCAAATGTCTACATCTTGTGGTAGGAGGATGCTCTTCTCTTCTTGGCTCTCTATGTTGATGACTTGATTTTCACTAGGAGCACTTCATCCATCATCTCAACTGTCAAGACTGCTTTGCATGACAAATTTTCCATGACTGACTTGGGTCGAGCTTGCACTACTTTCTCAAGATTGAGATCACATAGACCTCTTCAGAGATCTCACTTACACAACCAAAGTATGCTCTTGATCTTTTGTCATGTTTTCATATGATTGATTGTAAGCTTACACTGACTCCCTTTCTATCTTAAGTTAATCTTGAGGTGAAATGTTCTACACCACTAGTTGATGCTACTTTGTATCATCAACTTATTGGTAGCCTCATCTACTTGACTCATACTCGCCCTTATAGTTCCTTTGTTGTTGGCATTGTTTCGTGCTTCAAGACAAAACAACATGAGCTTCATGGGAAAGTTTCCAAACACATCTTGCACTACATCCAGGGCACTCATCAGTATGGGATTCACTATGCAGTAGGCACAAGTTCAGACTTACTTGGATACATGGATTTTGATTGGGCTGGTGATATTGATGATCATAAGTCCACATCTGGCTACAATTTTCACTATGGTGGTCCCATTTGTTGGTAGAGCAAGAAGCAACATGCCATTGCTCTTTCTTCAACTGAGGTTGAGTATTGGGGGGTTGTCAATGCTACCATTGAGGCTATTTGGATTCATAATATCCTCACTGAACTTGGTATTACTTTTTAGAAGCCATCAATCATCTATTGTGACAACCAGAGTGCCATCTAGGTCTTGAAGAACTCGGTCCATCATCAACAAACCAAACACATCGAGATCCATATGCATTTTCTTTGGGAGTTGATTCAAGAGCAGGTCATTGATTTACAATACTATCCTACAATAGATCAAGTTTCAGATATATTCACCAAACCCTTCACCGAGAGAAAGTATGTTCATCTTTGATCTCTCTTGGGGGTGATGGAAATCTCTTCTAGGGGGTCACTTAGACCTACTTCATTCAACCTCTCATGGGGGTAAGTTTTTTCCATTGGGTTTTCTACTTCTTTTATCATTGAGAGGTTATTAAGTATTTGGGAACCTCATCAGGCCTAGTAGCGAGGACCCATATTTGCATCTTTGCATTGTATACTTCTCCCTAATTTATACTTAAGGGGGGTTTTAGTGTGAAATGGGTACTTTATCTAACTAGTTCATTTCCTAGCTAGTTCTCTACTAAAATCCTCTTCACACTAGCTTAACTTTAAATAAGCATAAGGCTGTTGAGCTTTAATGACATGAGTTGTCACACCTCATAGGATGAAAACACTTGTCATAATCAGGTTACTTCCTATCTCTCCCCTTTACCTATATAACCAAGAAATTTACTTTGTAATCTTAATTCTCAAGTTGAATATAGCTTTGCATTCTTGAGAGGAATACAATTTATTCAAATTCTTATACTTTTGGTTTTGCTTTCCTTCAGTCATTAGTATCTTGGGCTAGGCTAGTTAGAAAATTTCACATAAGCCTATTTATTTCTTTTGTTTTAGAATTGGAAACACAACCCTTAGAATTGGACCTACAAGTAAAATTTCATGTTAACAACAAAAAAAAAATCAACTTTAGCAATATAACTGACAACCTTTTTATCAAAAATTTTGGACCAAATTAAAACTCAATATAGATGAAAATTGTTAGGAAAAAGAAGGTGTCTCAACCTTTGATTTTTCTTAGCACGTTTACATACTTTATTATTTATGGGCTTTATTTGTTGAAGATAACTCAAGAAGGAGTGGGAAGTGGAAATATGCTATTATAGGTGGAGTTGTGCATGAAGGGAATTTCTATTTCATGTTGATTTTGTTGGGAATAGGATGCCATTTAATTGCAATTCTAAACATATTTCATGTATCTCCTAAGTCCTTGGGAAGTGTTCCCCAACACTAGGATTAGAAAGAGATTAAATTCAAATAAAATGAACATGTAAATTGAAATTTGTGATTATTCCTAAATGATAGGAACATGTGGGGATGCCCAAGTAGAGCTCCTACAAAATAGGAGCACATAGGGCACCCACATGGAAGGTGGAACCCACCTTGCTTCAGTTAATTGTTTGGATGATTGATAACACTTCAGTAATGCATGTAAAGATCCTACAAATTAGGGATTGATATTTACATGAGGGGAGTTCAATTCAATTCAGTTTAGTTTAGTATCAGTTCAATCTAGTTTAGTTCAGTTATCTTCAGTTGCATGTAGTTAGTTTGAGTTGAATGCTAGTTGACTTCAGTTGACTTGAGTTGCATGACTAATAATAGGTGGATACATTCAGTTAAGTGGGGATGATCAATCATGCATAATGTTTACATGAATTGGTGGAGAGATATGTTTCAATTAACTAAGATTGACTTGGACCCACCTTGGGTGCCCAAGTTGGCATCTTTGAGTTAACACCTTTTGCATGAGAAGATATTTACAAGGCTCAGTTAAGTGGGCCCATTCTTGCACACCAACTTTGAGGTGATGTGTGCAAGATATTTTCTTGACCATAGTTCAGTTAAGTGTTTAGTTTGGGGTGCCTAAATTGAGGAAGACTTTGGTTTGACTTTGGTTTACATTGTGGAACTCTACTTGCACAATCTAGGCATAGATTTTTGTGAGGATCTTTATGCTCTTGAAATTGACAACTCTTAGGAGTTTACAATATTCATTAATTGTCTATTAATTGCAGCAAGTGCATCAGAGTTTGTAGTAGGTTGGCAGGTTAGTAGGTTCAGATTGTGCATGTGTGAGGGTTTGAAGCATGGCATTGGATGTTTGGATTCATGCTTGGTCACATGGAATGCATGGATAACTTGTGCTACAAAAAGTGTATGAGAGTTCCATGAGAGTTTACTGTAGGTTGTGAAGAAGGATTGTTGAAGGAAAGGAAGCATATCAATCAAGGATTTATATAGTATTATTGCAATCTTGTTCTAAGGTTAAATAATACAAGCACTATTGATTCTGGTGGAGTTTTTTCCTGAAAGGGTTTCTCCAAATATATGTTGTGTCACTTCTATCTTCTTGTCTCATTCTTCTACAATCTTTTGTCTCTTTCTACAATTGGTAAAATTGATCTAAACAAATTAATCATACACAAATAATTGTTAACAAAGAAAACTTAATTAAATCTACAGTCTCATAGGTTTACAAATTTTAAGCTACAATTTCACCTTTGTTTTCAATATATTTTTCATGGAATGTGAGATTTTTGGAGGTGCAGTTATATTTTGGTAACCACAACTTTTGCATGTGTAGGTTTAGTGACAATTGGAAGTTGTAATATTATGTGTTGACAATTGGAAACTTACCATTTATGTATGTGTAATGGTTTTGGCACTTTCCATGTTGCATATTAAGCCTTTGGAATTCAATTTTAGAAATGTTTAATTAATAAAATATAAGCTCCTATATACTCAATCACTTATATTTTGGAGTTGTAGATTGCTTGTTTTGTTGAAGTATCATTATGCTACCAAAATTAATCCATAATTGAGAAGAGTTGCGAAGAATCCTACAAGAGCATAGCTCTACAATTATATTGTAACTTGTTTGTTGTTGTTGAATAATATAATTGAGCTATGTTTTGGAGTGTGCTATTTTTATCTTGAAAGGGTTTTCCCCACATAAAATTTTGTTATGATTTCATTATTTTATCTATTTATGATATGTATGTGCATCTAAATCTGTAATTTTTTATTAAGGTGTTTAAGAAATTTTTTGTATCTCTCTCTTGCTTAGATTGGTGAGGAAACATCTTTAATACACTCAGTTTCCTTTTAGTTGGTATCAAAGACTAGCCAACCTTGATTCTATTGTTGGGTTTGAAGGGTTTTTCGAGCTAATCTTTGTTTTAGTGGGAGTTTTGTCAAAGAATATTTGGTGACCTTGTGAGGAAAAATATGGAAAGCACATCCAGTAGAATAAAAATGGAGAAGTTTAATGGAAAAAACTTTGAGTTATGGAAGTTGAAAATGGAGGATATGCTTGTGGATAAAGATCTACAAGATGCACTATCAAAATCAAAATCTATGGAGAGATCTAAGTGTCCTAGAAAGGCAAAGGAAAAGTGTTGGAACTATGGAAAATCTGGTCATTTTTGTAAAGAGTGTAAGGATGAGAAGAAAAAGAAAGTTAAAAAGAATTTATCAAACTCTAACTCTGAAAAATCCTCTTGAGATGATGCAGATGATTTTTTCACGGCCTTGGCAACCCATGCATCAAAAGATGTGTGGTTAGTATATTTAGGTTTTTATTTCCACATGACCTCGTGTGCAGGGTTTGGTTTTCGATGTATGAAGAATATTATGATCTAGGAAGGTGTATTTGGGTGATGAGTCCCATTTGAATATTGTTGGTCATGATAGATTCAAGATTAGATTTCCTAATGGTACAGTGAAGGGGATTGATGGTTTCTCACATATCCCAGGTTTGGCATGAAACCTACTCTCAGTGAGTAAATTTAATGATTCAGGTGTCTAGGTTGTTTTCTCAAGTGGAAAATGTCAAATGATGAGAGGAGCTATGGTTTTGGCTATTGGTGTTTGAATCGACACCTTGTACAAGTTGGATGCATGCACAGTTCAATTCAATAGTTCTTATGACAAGCCAAAGAAGAGACCTTTGAATTCTTCATCCTCACTATTAGATCAAGAAAAGAAGAATTTTGTAGCATCTACATTTGATGGTCATGCATTTTGGGTACCTAAGGGTGCTCATTCCTTGGAAATGAAGCTTCCTATAGAGAAGACAATGTTGTGGCACCAACGACTTGGCCAAATTGATGAGAAGGGTCGTAGAGCCCTAAAATATAATATCCTTGTTGAAGGCCTTAATTATTGTAATCTCAAGTTTGACTTTTGTGAACATTGTGTATATGAAAAGAAACACTATTTTTCTTTTTATTCTAGTTCTTGTAGGTCTTTTGGGGTTTCAAACTATGTGCATGCAGATGTGTTTGATCTTGTGAATGTTCCTTCATTATCTAGATCTATGTACTTTGTCCCATTCATAGATGATTACAATAGAAGGATTTTTTTATTTTCTCTCAAGTAAAGCTGAAGTATTTAGTCAATTTAAGGAGTCTAAGGCTCTTGCTGAAAATCAAACTAGTAGAAATATTGAGTGTTTGAGGACTAACAATGGTAATGAGTTTTATTCAATAGAATTTGACAAGTTCTATAAAGAGCATAGGATTGAGAGACATATAAGATAACTCCATAGACCACACAACAAAATGGAGTTGTAGAGAAGATGAACAAGACATTGATGGAGAGCGCTAGAAGTATGATGAGTAGTGTTGGCCTTGAGCAGAAGTTCTAGGTTGAAGCTATAGCCATTGCATGTTATCTAATCAAAAGATCTCTTAGATCGGCTCTTGTTGATAAGACACCCATGGAGGCGTGGTATGATAAAAAGCCTTTGATGAGACATATTAGAGTATTTGGTTGTGAAGCTTATGCTCATGTTTCGATTGAAAATAGGTCTAAGTTGGAGAACAAGGTGGTTAAATGTATCTTCATCAACTATGGTGTTGGTATGAAGGGGTACAAGCTTTGGGATCTAGTGGCCCAAAAGTGTGATTTTTTGAGAGATGAAACCTTCCATAGTTGGGCTTTAGCCAGAGAAAGAGGATAAATAGAAGCAGGCAATTTAGGTTCCATCTACTCCAATGAAAGAACTACGTACTCTTGTTGGACTCGATGATGAGGAGATTTTGAGAAGCTTTGAAAGTTATGAAGAAGAAGAACCTCAACCTCAACAATTCAAGAGGTCTACTAGAGATAGGCGGTAACCTAATAAGTTTGGATATTCACCTGAAAGGTTTGGTTATTTTTTGTTGGATTCTAGTTTTATTTTTGCTTTGATTGCTAATACTGATGATCCTAGGATTGTTAGAGAGGCTATGTGTATGAGTGATCTAGATTCCTGGATGAAAACCATGGATGGAGAAATGGTTTCTTTGAAGAAAAATGATACATGGGATTTGCTACCTTTTCTTGAAGGAAAAAAACCCACTAGATATAAATGGGTGTTCAAGAGAAAATGTGGTCTAGATGGAAATGTTGAGAATCCTTAAGGCATGGTTGGTCATTAAGGGGTATTCTCAAATGGAGGGAATTAACTATGGTGAGATTTTTCTCCCTTGTTGCGAAGCTGGCATCTATTAAGTTCTTGTAATCACTTGCAACGGTGTATGAACTAGAAGTGGAACAGATGGATGTGAAGACATCGTTCCTTCATGTGGTGACTTGAAGGAAGAAATTTATATGTCATGGCTAGAGAATTTTTTGGTTAAAGGTAAAGAACATTTGGTATGCAAGTTGAAAAAATATTTGTATGGTCATAAATAATCTCTTAGGATGTGGTACCATAAATTTAACACCTATATGTTTCCTTTGGGATTTTTGAGGTCTAAATATGACCATTGTGTTTATTACAAATATAATAATGGTCGCATTCTCATAATTGCATTGTATGTAGATGATATTTTATTTTTTAGGGATAGTAAAATTTTGATTGTAGATTTGAAGTCTCAGTTGTTAGCATAATTTGAGATGAAGGATCTAGGTGCAATAAGGTATATTCTAGGGATGAAGATATAAGAGTAGAAAAATCTAACAAAAATATTTGGTTAAGCCATAACAAATATGTGAATTCAATGTTTGAGAGATTCTACAAGATAACTTGCAGACAATTAGTTGTTCCTCTATAATTAATTAAATAATACCCTATTATTTAATTATCCCCTATCCCTTCATTCTAATCTATTTCTTCTATTATCCCTAAATCCTAACCTAAAGTAAATAATTACCTCTAATTATTTACCCCATCTCATTCATCTATTAAATTTAACAAATACCCGTATTTATTTAATTTAATCCCCAAATAACCTTTCCTCTAAATATGAATTAAATCTAATTATTTAATTCCTAGTTTTCTCTCTCCAAATGTCACTTTCTCCATCACCCCCACTTGCACTAATCCTAATCCTAATCCCCACCTAACCTACCCACTAAGCATTTGCACACACTTAATACATGATTAAGTGGGTCAAACCTCCCCATCATATCAATCACATGGGCCTTGTCCCTTCAAGGTACAATCTCCCTCTCAAGCCCTCTCATTGTTCCACTTAGCATAATATTGTGGCTTGAGAGATCCCAATCCTTCTCAACCCTTGATCTTCGTCAAGAAATCCTAGCCCTTCATCCATTTTCATCCAAATCCTATATACCCAAACCTTAACCATTTTATTAGGGATATCTCACTCATTTCCATTGGAGCACTATTATTCTATCAAAATTTCATGAGCACACATCCAATTGACAAATCATGGGAAAATCTACTCAATAGGAGGCTCATTATATTGATTTGAGCTTTCTTGCCTTATTTTGAGTGTTGTTTTAATATTTTTGTTTGTTTGATTTTATTTCTTTAAATCATTCACATTTGAAGACATTTTTATTGCACACATTCTATTACACTCGTTGGGACCCACATCATGAGTCTGCTAATCCTTTTTCTAGTTTTTTCATGAGTTTTTATTTGTAGGTTTCTTGGACATGGGTGGATACACTCTAGATGGGTGGATCCGTTCTATAAATGGATGGCTTTGTCTTCCACAAAGGTAGCTCCACTTCAAATTTTGGCCCTATAAACAACCCCATGAAGAACAAGAAGATGCACACAACTATAGAGATGGATTTGTAAAATAGGTGGATCCATGAAGCTATAGAGGAGGATTTACAAAGCATAGGAAAATATCTCTTTATAGAGGCAATTTCATAGATGGGTGGCTCTGCTACTTATAGAGGTGGGATTTCTCTAGAAGGGTGGATATTCTTGCACATATGTGACTCTTCTCATAGGAAGATTTGCACCTACAAAGGTAGAATTGCTCTAGAAGGGAATATACACTTGCACATAGGTGACTCTACTCATAGGCAGAACTATGATAGACAAGTAGATCCATTACTATGTGGGTGGATACACTACTTGGGTGGATACACTCTATACTTGGTTGACTACGCACGTGGGTGGACTCACTCTATTCTTGGGTGATTCTACTTCCTACATCAGCGACTACATAAGGTATAAAAGGGTCCACTTCAAGAAAAAATTTACATTTTGCTTTATCATTTTCCTTTCCAAAAAAAATATCTAGGGGTTTTGCTCCTAGACCCCTATACATGGGGGATCACATTCATCCCCTTGCACCCCCTATCATTGGGATAGGTGTCCCAAACCCCCTTGGGTTAACATTCATTTTTCTTTGATCACTTTTTCTATCTAATCATCTTCTTGTGCAGCTTGATATCACTTGTCCAAGACCACTAGCCTATCAAAATCTTAGCTTCCTTACTCAGAGTCACTAAGAATCCTTCCTTTAAATTCCATCTTATGTGCTTGCACAGTCCTTCTCTATAGGATCTAATGATATGTGGGTCAAAGTATAAAGTTGTGTCACACTTTCAGCCAACTAAATAATTTCGAGTGAAATTGTTTTTACCTAAATAGTTTTAGTCGAACTAGTTTCACCTGAAACCACATGGCCTATACATGGAAAATAGAGTTTCAAGCGAAACCCTTTTGCCTAAAATCATAAAATTTGAATTTTCCCCTTTATCACATCAAAATTTGGCTTATTTATGTGTGGGTTTTCGGTCAAAATCCTTTCTACCGAAACTTTCTATGTGGCATTCTAGTTGGCAACCAACTCAACTTTTTTCAAAATTTTCTAAAACTTTCAATATCAGTTGATTATTTCTTCAGTCAGAATGATTTTTTTTTTTAAAGAAAAATACCATTTTGTAGATCTCGGAGTCATGAATCCAAATATGTATTTTTTTAATATTTTGATTAGTTTTAATACATTTATTTTTAAAATAATGCAAGTAGGTTGTTAAAGTTAAAAAAGAGGCTAATTAGAAATTTAAAAAAATAGTAAAACAAATTAATTTTTTTGAAAAATATATGGTGCACTAGAGGAGAGAATCCTCTTCAAAAGGGTATAGTTTGTTTTTTAAAAACGATTTAAGAAATAGACAATAGTTGATGTCAAATGAAAATTGTCAAATTCTGACAAGTTTGACTTTAAAATGTTATTACGAGAAAACATACATCAAAATTTCAATATTTTTTCTATGCACTAGATATTGAAGCTACCTATTTGGAGAAAAAAATTAGGGGAAAATGAAGTTTTTTTCTATTTGTTTCCTGATGTTAAGTGAACATCACTTTTTCTTGAAATTTTCAGCATTCCAAAATCTACTCTTAAACTGATAAAAAATAATCAAAACAATTTTAAAAAATCTAAAAAATTACATGAATAAACTTCATCAATATTTTTTACATTTCATTAGTTTACATCATTTTGAAATTCAAAACATAAAGACCACTTTTATATCCAGTCGAAATTCAATTTTTTTTTTACTATTGACTGATTCCTTTATAAAGTGTGACAAAGGTTTGTACTTTTACCCATATTGACCTGGAGTAAAGGTAGACTAGCATATGGCATTGCTATGCACTTTTTTGTCAAAAAATTACAATTTGTGAAGCTTCATCTTAAGAAGTGGAATAGGTAGTGTTTTGGCAATATCTTTTTAGCTAAGGTGGTTTCCTAGTCTTGTTTGGATGCGCTATCACTCAATAGATGAGAGATTATGGTCTAACATAAGGTTCTCTTAAGGATAAAGTTGTTTCCTTGAAGGATCTTAAAGAATGGGATCCATGAGAAAAAAAAATTGGAAACAAAAGACTCAGATTGAGTGGCTTTAGGAGGGGGATAGAAACAAGACATTTTTCTTTAATTCAGTCAAGGCTATAATTCATTAGAATATGATATCTTATCTGGTGTCAACCCATGGAGACCAATCAAATTCCATTAAAGACGTCTCTGGGGAGGCTACTCAATTTTTCTCTAATCTATTTACAAAAGACTCACCCCTTGTGATTGAGGAAGAAAATTTTATTTTGGAGTGTATCCCTCCTTTAGTGACTAGGGAATTGAATGAGATGATCAATAAATCTATCTCTCTTGAGGAATTGGAGGGATTTGTGTTTTAGATGAAGAAAGGAAAGCCCTTAGTCTTGATGGTTTCCTAGTTGAATTCTTTTAAGATTTTTGGGAGAATATAAAGTTTGATTTATTGGAGGTAGTTCAAGAGTCTCATAAAACCAATCAAATGTTGAGAGAAATGAATTTTAAATTTCTTGTTCTCATACCCAAAAGTGAAGGGGGGAATTCATTGAATCCGTTCAAATCCACAACTCTCTATAATGAGGTGTATAAGATTATCTCTAAGTTGATTGCAAAGGGCTTAAACTTAGGATTAACAAGCTCATCTATGAAGAGTAGAGTAGATTTGTGGTCGGTAAGAAAATTATAGATGGGGGTGGTCATTGTTACAAAGACCATTCATAGCATGGCCAAATCAAAGGAGAAGGGAATTTTTATTAAATTGGACATGTCCAAATCTTATGAATGGATCAAATGGTCATTTCTTCAAAAAATTATCCCATCTTTTGGGTTTGGAGTAGATTGGGTCATTTGGGTGATGAGTTGCATAACATCAACCTCCTATTTTGTGCTTGTCAATAGTGAGACCTTAGATTTGTTTGGTGACTCTCGCGGGCTTCGTTAGGGAGAGCTTGTTATCACCATATTTTTTTATCTTATTTGTGAAAGGGCTAGGAATAATCATAAAGAATTATATGATTCAAGATCGTATTCAAGGTTGGTGTTGGGGAAATGGTCTACCTCCTTAGTCTCATGTGTAATTTTTAGATGACACCATGCTAATGGGAGTTTCCAAAATAGGAGAGGAAAGCAACATCAGAAATTTTTTGGATATATATCTTGCAGCCTCAGGACAATGGATCAATGAAGAAAAATCCTCCATAATTTTCTTCAATACCATGCCTCTTATTTAGCATCAGATTTCTCATATTCTTATATTTCAGATAGGATCTCTGTGTGTGGTATACCTGGGTATTCCTATCTCTTTTGGTTCCTTTCCTAGGGTTTTTTGGATAAGTTTCAGGGGAGGATCATACATAGGAGCTCCATGGGGATAGTGCTTCTATTGAAATGTGTGGTCCAGGCTCCTCCCTTTTATAGATGTTTGGTCTAGGTGGCTCTTGTAAGTTTCAATAAGGAGTTGGATTCTATAGCTAGAAAATTCTTATGGGATGGTAACTTGGCTAAGTCAAAGTGGATTTTGGTAAATTGGGAAACCATCTGTAGGTAGAAGCAGGAGGGTGGTCTTGGGCTGCAAAATGATAGCCTCATTAGTCAGGCCTTGGCTACTAAGGTTTGTTGGCAGTGGTGCAATAATCAGGATCAAGCTTGGGCCAAGATCCTCACCTCTAAGTATCTTAGGGGGTGAAAAGTGATGAAGTTCCTTGAATAGGCCTTTTGAATAAGGATTCTATGATTTTGGACACTCTTAAAAGGGGTACCAATGTATTTAAGAAGGGTTTGTTTTGGAAATGCAATAGGGGATTCAAAACTCTTTTCTAGTACAATTATTAGGATGGATTTCCACAATCATGACTATGTATCCACATTTTTAAGCCCTCTAACATAGATTTATTGAGGTTAGGTGGTCTTGAGTTGAGAACTTCAAAACTACCCAAAACTTGGGGCATGTGGAGGTGTTTAGGTGGAAGGATTCTTGGGAGCGGTCATTGAAGGGTGCAAATGAGGATCATGAAGAATTAAAAAGAATTCTTGTAGGGAGGGCTTTTATTTATTTGAGGGGGAGAGATACACTAGCTTGGATCCTTGACCCTAAGGAGGGATATATCGTGGCCTCTAGTTATCAGGAGTCGAATCTTCAAAAATATGGGGAGTTTGAGGTCATGTAGTGGAAGGAGGTGTGAAATAAGTTTTCTTGGCCTAAATGTAATTTTTTTATATGGGTGGTAGCTTGGAATTATAGGTGTCTCACTTGGGAAAACCTTATGAAGAGAGGATTTCAAGGGCATTCTATCTATGTCCTCTATGGAAATAGTGAGGAATTATCCTCTCATTTCTTCTTTCAATGCCTCTTTCTAGATATATTTGGAATATATGGTGGGGTGTTTGGAAATAGTCTTGTGCACATGCCTCTTCTTTGGTTGATTTTTGGAGGAGCTTGGGATGTCCTCCTACTAATACTTTTTGTCTTTAGGTGGCATGGAGTATTGAACCCTCATTCATCATTTGCCAGATATAGCTAGAAAGGAATCATAGAATCTTTGAGGGAATGAATCTGATGGTTCAACAACTATGGTAGGGGATTATGCACGTGATTTTAGAGACAATGAATGCTAAATGTGATGTTTATACTCCCTTGGAGCCCGGTGAGGATAGGTTGATGAAGGGGATGGGTTTAGGTGGTAATGATCCCAAACCTTCATTGAAAAAAGGTATCATTATTTTAGAAAGAAAACATAGAGAGATGGTAGATGAAATTTTCCTCCCTTAGGAATTTTAAAGCTTAATATTGATGGATCTTCTAGAGGAAATCCTAGGCATGCAAGAATTGGAGGGTTTGGGATGAATAACATTGATGTTGAACTATTTCCTCTTCTTTATTTATAAGGGGCATAACACTAATAATCTTATGGAAGGCCTTGTTATCCTCATAGTGTTAGAAAGGTCTTGTGCTCTTGGTTGGCATAAGATTATTTGTGAGTATGATTTTTATATTTTGGTTAATATGTTGAATGAGAAGAATCTAAATGGTATTAATTGGCAATTGGCTTTAGTGACCCAATGGATTCTTCAATTGAGTTTCTCATTGGATTTTATCTCTTTTGTACATATCCCTCAAAAGTGGAATAAGGTAGTTGATTTCTTGGCTAAATGGTGTTTCGAGAAAATGGGGGAGTGGAGAGTTGATGTTGGGGAGAAATTATTCCAAGATCATTCCAACTATTTAGATAGGTTAATTAACAAGGATCTGGTTGGTTAAGGGTTTGTTGTGGTTGGGTTCTTGTGTGACTGGTTTTCTCTTTGGCTAAGGCTTTTTGGAGTTGCTTGTGGGACTTTTGATCCCTAGTTTGGCAATGGTGTGGAGCCTTCATTGGATTGTATGCTAGTTTCTTGTTGAATCAATAAACTTTTACCCCTTTTTAAAAAAAATATTTTCTTCTAAAATAAATAAATTAATATTTATCTATTTCTCCACCTATCATTTAAAATTAAATAAATTTATTTATTTAAATCTTTTAACTTTCCCTCCATCAAATTCAAAATTTGGGTCATACCCTATCTTGATTTTTCCTATCCATTGATCTTGCAAATTAATCTCCACCATTGATCAAATACCAAGCGAAGCATTTAAATAAGAATCTTTCATTTCATTCAAACCCCCTAGCACTCTTGTTATCAAAACCACTATAGCACTTTTATCTCTCATTCATTATCAAACATTTTATCATAATCATTGTCAAGCATATGTATCATTAACCTTTGAGAATTTATCATTGTCATTGCATCATATCATTATTTTTCTTTCATAGTTTGTTACTTTGAAGAACAACCAACAATGGAGCAAATGAAAATATTAGCTATAATGACTTTGCTTGTTATCTAAATTCTATATTCTGAGCCAAGATCTTGAACTTCATTGCTTGATTATGAGAGTGTGATTTTTTCATTGTTTTTGTTTGTGGTTCACATTTTCATCATCAACAAAAACATATTATAGCAAGAAAAGATAAGTAGAATTAATAAATTACATCTATTCACATGCACATTACATCACATAACACATTGCACATGAGTCAAATCAACTTGCAATATATATCATCTATGTTGTCATATGTATATCTTTGATACAATATTCACTTCTATATTAGACCTAGATTTCTATTGCATTCCCATTTAATTATATTCAACTATGACATTTCACATATAGTCAACTATTGATTTTTCTTACCTTATATATATATATATATATATATATATATATATATATATATATATATATATATATCTTATACTTATAACTAAGTGTGTTTGAAAGAATGTCTTTTGTAGATATTGCACCCACTTAATATGTTGGTGACTAGCTAGATGTGTCATATCTTATTTGTAATGGGTGAAATTTGTTGTAACCTTATGTCTTTCTTATTAAAAGGAACAATCCAAATGAGAGGGGGGTGAATCAATTGTCACCAAATTCAAACACAAAACTTCAAACACTTATCAACTTCACAACCACACTATTTTGTTATTAAGTATGAACATGAAATGTAGATAACATAAAGAAAAATCAACACAATGAACACCATATTTTACATGGAAAACCCAATAAGGGAAAAACCACAGTGAGGATCAACTCACAATATAAAGTAATAGCAAAACCAAATACAAGAGGCTCACTACTTGAATACAAAGGCTCACTACCTACAGGAAGGAATCACAATCCAATAGGGAGGCTCACTGCCTATAGATATAAAAGATAATAGAAAGATCCACCACAACAATTTACACACATCCACAACCTTGATTAGAAGATTGCAGAAACCTTCAGCTCACCGCTTTCAGGAATCTAACACAATAAAGTATTGCTGCCTCAGCTTACTTTCGCATAACTCTGCTCTTCACTTGTGGCTTACTTCATTACTTTGTATATTTAATCCTTCACATCTTGACTTGCATTTATACCATCTTCAATCTTAGAAACTTTCTCCAAGGTCGACTACATACACTTCATTTCATAAATTCAAATTAGGTCAGCAACTCAACATTCCTGTGGTGGAAAGGAATGAGAGTAGGCCAATTAAACACTTAACCAAGACCAAAAACAACATCTCAGATCAACCACATGCTTCCTTAATTAATTTTTTAAATCTTAATGTGAAGTGTAAACACCAGGTCGGCCAAACCTAATGAAAACACAAATGAACATTGAAGTACACACTTCCCAACAAGAAGATAACACACGAATGACATAACACACTTCATTATGCATGAGAAAACATCTCAGATACCTTCAGATACATCCACAATAAGTGCAACAACCTTCGAACACAAAACACCTTCAAACAATCCATCCAGATTGTGCAAACACACACAACTCTAAAACTCAACTTCAAGAGCACTAGACCATGAACATCTCTGCTAGAACCCAGAGAACATTATTACAAGACATATTCTAGATCCGCAAGACCTAAAAAAAATCAATGAAGGACTATGGAGAAAAATCATTTCTCTTAGTTCACAGATAAACAACTCTATCAAACCAGTTCACTCACCGATGAGCACAACTTTCACACTCCATCAAACCAGAAGCTAAAAATTAGGAGATGTCACCAACAGATCCCCAACAATAACCCTTCAAATCTATAAAAGCATAGGATCAACACAAAATAAATGTGGAGCACATATCAGAGCACATTTTGAACACATATATGACTCTAACTTCACTCTTTATTAATTTTCTTAGAAGCACTTGGTAACTCATCATTTCAGAACATCTGCAACATCATAAGGATAGCTCCATGCACTCACAATATCTCAACAACATCTCAACTATACATGCACAATCTGTAACATTCTAAACCGTGTTGACATTAATGACAACACCACTAAACTTTCTCATACTTGCAAAAATCTCCCCCTTTGTCATTGATGGCAACACATTATGTGAAAAACCATCAAAGACAATACTCTCCTTTATTTTTAGATTAGACAACCTACACAACATTCTTGCATTCTCAATATTCTGGAAAAGACCTTCTCTTCCTCTTCTACTATTTTTCACATGATTCTCTCTCCCCCTTTGACATCAATGGAAAAGATCAAAATATTTGATCACTCCCCCTTAGGAGTGAAGCCATGCAACTCATACTTCAATAATTGAAAATTTCTACCCCCCTGTGAAGTAGACCCATTCAACAGTCCAAATAAATGAAGAATTTATGGATCCACTGGACTAATGCACCTCCATGTGCACCTAGTTTGGAGGGCCAATGACCCCCAACCTCTCCCTGAGATACTCAAAAGTATCCTTCGAAACTGCCTTAGTAAATATATCTACAATCTATTCCTTTGTATACACATACTCCAACCTGAATTTATTCTCCAATACCTTCTCTCTCGGGAAATGATATTTGATAGATATATGCTTTGTTCTTGAATGCATTACCAGATTATTTGAAAATTTTATAGCACTTGTATTGTCATAGAAGATAGAAATAGGCTCATCACATATCACTCCTATATCTTTTAGTGTTTGTTTCATCCACAAAACCTATGTGCAACAAGATGCTGCAACAATATACTCTACTTTTGCAGTGGATAAAGAAACTGAGTCTTGTTTCTTACTTAACCATGAAACCAATCTTCCAACAAGGAAAAAAGCACCCCCACTAGTACTCTTCTAGTCATCCACACGACCAACCCAATTTGCATAGGTATAAGCACTTAAAGTGAAATTAGTATCCTTAGGATACCATAAACCATAATCTAGTGTACCTCTAAGCTATCTAAATATCCTCTTTATAGCTATAACATGTACTTCTTTAGGTTCTACTTGAAATCTGGAAACTAAACATACTGCATGCATGATATCTAGTCTTGTAACAGTAAGATACAATAGTCCACCAATCATAGATCTATATTTTCTTTGATCGGCTTTAGCAGATTCATCATCTTTACTTAGCTTACATCTAGTCACCATAGGCATACTAACTAGTTTGGAGTCATCCATTCCAAACTTCTTTAACAATTCTTCACATATTTCAATTATGAAATGAATATGCCTTTATTAGTTTGATTTACTTGAATACCAAGAAAGAAAATCAACTCACCAATCATGGACATTTCAAATTCTTTTTGCATTTCCTCTACAAATCTATTACACATACCTTCATTTCCTCCAAAGATGATATCATCAACATATACTACCACTATCAACATTTTGTTACCTTGCATTTTGAAGTAAATATTGTTGTCAACAGAGCCTTTGTTGAATCCTTGTTGTGTCAAGTATCTATCCAATCTTGTGTACCATGCTCTGGGAGCTTGTTTTAGTCCATACAATTCCTTTTTCAACTTACAAACCATATCCGGGTTGTCTAATAACTAAAATCCTTTAGGTTGTTCCATGTATACTTCTTCTAGTTCTCCATTCAGGAATGCAGACTTGACATCCATCTGATATACTTTAAAATCCTTGTGGGAAAAAAATTCCAAAAATATCCTAATAGCTTTCATTCTTGCCATTGGGGAAAATGTCTCTTCAAAGTCTATTCCTTCAACTTGTGAGTATCCCTTGCATACAATTCTTGCTTTGTTTCTTATAACTTCACCATTTTCATTCAACTTATTCCCGAACACCCATTTTGAACCAATTATATTTTTATTCATAGGTCTAGGAACCAATTCCCATGTCTGATTCTTCTCTATTTGTTGCAACTCTTCTTTCATATCTCTAACCCAAATCTCATCTTCACATGCTTCACACACAGACTTAGGTTCTATTTTAGAAAGAAAACAAAAATTTACCTCAACTACTACTTTACTTCTTTTCTTCACACCTTCACTCTTATCTCCAATTATCTATTCATCTAGATGATTCTTCTGGACATACTTAGGAGTCTTAGGAACAAGTTCTGGTTCATTTTCTTCTTCTTCTTCAATTTTTTCTTCTTCCTCTTCCTTATTCTCTTCAGGTGTTGGTGCGCAAATAGGATAATTTGGTTCAACTTCACTTATCTCAATGGGTCTGTGCATATCCTCATCAACCTTCACATTAGCACTCTCAACAATCTTCCTCAATATTTTATTAAAGCATCTATATGATTTTCTAGTAATTGAATATCCAAGGAAAATCCCTTCGTCGCATCTAGCATCAAACTTCCTAAGATTCTCATCATCTCTTTTAATGTAACATCTACTTCCAAACACCTTAAAGTATTTCACAGTAGGAGCCTTACCACTCCATAACTCATAAGGAGTCTTTGTGTTGTTGCCTCTGATCTAAAATTTGTTAAGAACATAAACAACAATGTGTATCTCCTCTCTCTAGTACACATCAGGTACATTTTCTTCTTTCATCATGGTTCATGCGGCTTCTTGTACAGTCTGGTTCTTTCTCTCAACCACTCCATTATGTTGAGTGGTTCTAGGAGCAGAAAAGTGTCTCTTTATTCCATGCTTTTCACAAAATACATTAAACTCACTAGAAGTGAATTCTCCACCTCTATCAGATCTCAAACATTTGATTCTTAGGTTCACTTCATTTTCTACTCTTGCTTTGAACATTTTAAACCTATCCAAAGCTTGAGTCTTCTCTCTAAGAAAAGCAACCTATGTCATTCAAGAATAATCATCAATAAGGATCTTGAAATACATGTAACCATTTAGGATTCCTATTCTAATAGGACCACAAAGGTCTGTATGAATTAATTCCAGCATTCTAGTAGTTGATTGCTCTTTTCCTTTAAAACTGCATCTTGTTTGTTTCCCTAACTGACAACTTCTACAAACAATATTAGTAGGCTTTATAATTTTAGGTAGTCCTCAGACAATATCTCTTGAACTAATCCTAACAAGATTATCAAAGTTTACATGTCCCATTCTCCAGTGCTACAACCAACTTTCATTAACTTGAGATACAAGACACTGACCATCAACACCCTTAAGCTGATAGATGTTTCCATGAGTTATCCTTCCTATAGCAACCATAGCTCTAAATCCTTTTCTAATCTCGTAGATATTATCCTAAAACAAAAGTTTGAAACCTTTGCTACACATCTATCCAACACTCAAAAGGTTATGCCTTAATCCCTTTACATAATATACATCATCAATGTTGTGTATTCCATCAAAACTAATTGCACCTTTCCCAACAATCTTTACTCTTGAATCATCACTAAACATGACCAAACCACCATCATACTTTTCAAGTTTAGTGAACTTACTTTTATCTTCGGTCATGTGATTAGAACATCCACTTTCAATCACCCAATATTCTTCATCCTGTCTAACATGAAAGGAAGTGACCAAAGTACCTTCCATCTCATCCTTCTTGTTCTCTGAATCACTTTTTCTTGCACATTTTCCAAATTTAGCCACTAATACAAAAATTGTAATATACAACTAAATAAACTACTAAAAATTGCATATAAATAACTGATTTTGGCCACATGACCATTAGTAGTTTATTGTCGGTCATTTATAATGCAAGCAAATTTATGACTAAACTATTTTAGTCATTTATCTAGTCATTGATTTAGTCATTGATTCGGTCATTGATTTGGTCATTGATTTAGTCATTGATTTAGTTGTTAATTTAGTCATTGGTTGTTGTTAACTTGTCATTTATTTAGTCATTGTAGTGATTTATTTAGTCATATATTTAGTTATTAATTTAGTCATATATTTAGTTATTAATTTAGTCATTGATTGTTGTTAACTGGTCATTTATTTAGTCATGATAGTCATATATTTAGTCATTACTTTAGTCATTACTTTAGTCATTAATTTATTCATTGCTTTAGTCATATATTTGGAGAATTCTCTTACAATAACTAGTCTATGAAATTGCAAACCAAGAGAAAATTTTGTTGTGATTGAAAGATATAAAACTTTAAAGGTCTTATGTTATTAAAACTTCAAAAAAATTGGGATTGAAATAACATTGGAAAATAATTCTATGGATATTCAAATTGTATATAAAATATGTTACAAAGAACTCTATACATAGAGTTTTGAATACAAAATCTTTTGCACTATGAAAATTGCTGATTTATTATACTTTTAAAATTAAAAAAAAACTAAAACTAAATGGTGTGAATGCATGTCTTCAATGATGCCACTGTTGCACATTAGATGGGCTATAAATGCATCTAGTAAGACACTGGTTTTGCATTTTCTCCTTGCTCTGTACCTATCCGCAATCAAAAAATAAACATATTACTAGGTAGCATAAACAATGAATATCTTAAAAGTAGATACCCATAAGCATTAGAGTAGGTCTAATAAATAAAAATTCATAGAATTAATGATATTACAAAAGAATTAATATTAGAGCAATATCTTAAATATTACTAGCTTATCAGAGTAATATATTACCCTTGCTCTATACCTATCCACAATAAAAAAAATAAACATATTACTAAGTAGCAGTAAACAACAAATATCTTAAAAGAAAATACCCATAACCAAATACCCAATGAATATCAAGAACCAACAATTGCACAAACAAGACATAACATGACTTATAAGGTCTTTGTCAATCCATTTAATTTCCATAAATGTCAAAACAAGACATAACATGACTTATAATTACTATCTAATTGCACAAACAAAATTCAATGAAAGGTACAATTATCCAAGCTTTCAACTGAAGAAGACCTTGCAACTAAGGTTTTGGACATTGCATATTGCAACGAAAATAGCAGAGAAGGATAATGAAAGAATAAGAGATTTCAGGTAAATTTACTTAAGAAAAATGGAAGCATAAAAAAGAACAAATATATGATGATTTTACAAACAAAGCTAAAATTATCTGCCATTTTGAAACTCTAATGCAAGCAAAAACTTCTCTTAGATTCATAATATACAAAAATATGAAGAAATTATTATGAATCCAATAAAAAATTGATTGCAACCAAATAAGTAACATATCAATTTAGTTGTAGAAAATAAAGAAGAATTTTTTTAAAAACCGCATCTGACCAATTGCAACCAAACTAAGTGATGCAATTGCAAGGAGATCAGACAAAAACTAAAAAGAAAATTTTGGAAACAATTTTCCATGATTATGAGAGGAAATAACTTGAAATTTTAAACCACAGCTGAAGTGTGCAGAGCATTTATGTCGATATTAAATTTGACAAAGGAATTAAATAGTTGCAAGACAATCAATTTACTCTAACAATAATAATGCATCTGACCAATCATCAAAATTTCTAATCTGATTGTTTAGAATTTAGGACCAAATTTTGGAGAAGGGGCACTTTTGATTACACATTTAAAAGAGACCAAGAATTGACATCAGAAAAAGGAAGCATTAAGAAAGTTAATAAGTAGCGGGTTTTTCTAGATAGCTTCTGAGTTCAAAATTTATGAGATAAGTACTTATACAAAAATTGTAATAAAATTGGACAGCTAACGTAAGAAACATTGCCACTTAACCTTATTCATGCTAGTTACTTAATGCTCAAAATTAAACATAAAATACTAGTTAGAATTTCAAAATACACACAAATGAATAGGAAAATATAGACCTAAACATTAAAATAAGATCATGTCACTTAAAAATATTGAGCAAACAAAAGAAATCCAAACACAATGTGAACCATAAACACAGTTATATACCTAATAGAAAAAATAAGATCCTCCATTTGTAGAATCTGTATTTTCCTATTGATGCTTGCACACATCCTTATCTTCCAATTAATGAATGAATAAAATTAGACATTTTTCATAACACACCTTTCACTTCTCCAATTTAGTGAGCTACAACATGAAAATAAGGTTTCAACAAGGGTTTCAAAGTATATTTATTATAGTATTGTGCTATCCACAAGTCATTTAATTGATTGCTAGCCTTCCTCTCCCTTTTCCCCTCCTTGCAAACATGTCTACCTATGATAACTGTGACTATGCAAACAAAATTTAGTGCACCAAGAAGGGTAACACTTTCCAGGTGGGAGGGATTGTGGAAACCAACTTCAATATGAGCCTCTTTGAGTGCAAGACCATGCAAGGAGAAAATGATTGCAACTGTGGCCCTGGTTGCACATGCACCACTTGTCCCTGTCACAAGTGATGTATTCTTCTGCATATATATATATATATATATGTAAATAAATGCAATCTGCATAAATAAGCATGTTTATGCTTGTGATAATGTTGAGGGTCTACAGAAATGGTCTTCCAAAGAATTCCTATAGTTATAATCTACAGACCTAGTAGAGTGTAATCAGTAGTAGATTGTACTCACTACTTGTGTCGATACCTATCTATCAATGAATTAAGTGTTTTATTAAATTAAAAAAAAAAAGAGTATGTTTATTACAATGAAATTACTAGTGTCGACCAAGCCCCATGATTTTTGACTTTTCACCCAAGCCGTGGGCATTTGAAATTTGGTCCCATCCAAGCCAGAGAGGGTGGGCTCCCAAGTCGCAATTACCAACAAAGTTTGGGAGTGGCAAGCTGCATCTGATACTGAGACCATTATGAGAAGGTGAGAGAGCACCCTTGCGCTATTGGTTTTAGCTCCTCCAAAATCTTCCTCGCTAGTATTGACCTTTCACTTGGCGAGCTGCAACTTGAAAATGAGGTTTCAGTTAGGGTTTTAGGGTATGTTTATTAAAATGAAAAATACGGCCAAGATTTTTCTTGCCCAATTTTCCCGCACGTCTATTTGCCTCCTAAAACAAGATTAAATCAAAATGGAATTGAAACTAAATAAACTATAATATATAATTTTCCCGCTTTTGCACAACAAATATTATTAAATATATTATAATTTTATATTATTATAATAATATATATTATATTATATTATAATATATATTATATTATATTATAATATATAGTATATTATAATATAATATTATATAATATTATAATATTATAATATTATATTATTGTATAATATTAAATACATTATAATATTATAATATTAAAATATAATATAATATAATATAAATATTATATTATATTATTATATAATATTATATAATGTATATAATAATAATATTATATTATATTATATATATATATATATGTATATTATAATATATGTTATTATATAATATCATATTATAGTATAATATATTATATTGTATTGTAATATAATATATTATTATTATATTATATTATAATACAACCCACTCCCTCAATTAGATTTTTTTTTAATTATCCACTTTAATATCATATTGTCTAATTTTTATTTGTGTGACTAATTATTTAGTTGTTTTTTTAACCCCATGATTAGATTATTCATTTATAATTGTGTTACAAAAAACAAGCATAATTTAGTCATTTTTAATTGTTATTTTATTAGTGAAATTGACCACAATTGCTCTTTGATACATTTGACGTGTTAACACAATAGGAAAATCAAACTGGCTTCAAATCATAGTTAAAAATATTAAGGATTCATTAACATAATGAGTGATAAAAGTTAAAGAATGTGAATGTTAATATTTTTTATAAAATATGTGAAGGCCTTAAGATTGCACCGAGAGGCAATGTCTTCCATGCAATAGGTATTTTTGGTGCACCAAGCAACCTAGGCAGCCAAATGGCCCACTTAGGTAGGGGTCTCATGAAGGGGGCTTAAGCTCTATGGATTATGACCAAATTTGAAAGAAAAAAGAATAGAGGAGTAATAGTCATTTATTTAGTTATTTTTATTTGTTTGACCAATTATTTAGTTGTGATTTTACCTAATGACCAAATTAGTCATTTATACTTGTGAATTGCAAAAAATTAGTAGAATTTAGTCATTTTTAGTCACATGACTAAGTTTTAGTCACGAGGTGCTGTCATAAGTGGTTTACAATTCCTGAGAGGAACTAATTTTAGCTGAAATCACATATTTTTAGAAAATATAATGATTTAAGCCTTAAAAATATCCATTTTAGGGATTCCAATTGAAGAGGGTTTGATCAAATCACCTTAGACCAAACCCCCTTGGATAGAACCTCGCTAGTTTTAAACCATACCTATAAATGCATCTCCTTTACACCTATCAAAATGCTAATAAAAAATCACTTTTGATTTAGATTTTGGGGGATCAAATGAATTCATTTAAAATTTATTTCAAATGATTATGGTATTCCTCAACAAGCTATCCAATGAATATAATTTTAATATGTTGGTTTTGTTATGTATTTGTTTTTAAGTTTTATTAAACATAGGTTTTTCATGAAAATAAATTTCTTTGTTCTTCACATGTGGAAAAATAGAAGATTATCAAAACAAAAATTTAAAAATATGAGTGCAAGATATTGAAGTCCTTGATCCAACAAAAAAATAAAATAAAATTTTGACATACAAAATTACGTTATACATTCGTGTTGAATTGTAATTCGTTTGACTTTGAAACTTGATTAAGAAAAAATGTTCAATAAAAAACTATCTAACCAAGTGGAAGCACTAGATATCAGAGTTACAAATCTAAATTTGAAAGAATTATAATTTTATCCTTCATAGAAAAAATGTATGTGTTATACAATGTGCATCACTTTTAAAAATGTTGTTTTCTGAAAAAAAATCAAGGTGGAGATGGAAAAAGAAGTGCAATTTGATTCCAAAAATTTTGAAAAAAATATTTTTAGAATCTACAGACAAATTTGATGAGACTCTAGTTTACACCATCTTCAAATTCCTCACAGTTTAGCCACTATAGGTGCCCGAATGTGAAGATTTAGTTAAAAATAATAATTTTAGTGTCCAGTTTGGCCAAAAATTGTAAACCACTATTATGGGATCACCCCAGTGCACAGTCATTTATTTTCCAAATTCTACTAGTGAGTAGACATAGATTTATTCTCCAAAGCTAAGAACAAGCATTCACTATCATCACCCTCATAATCATATTCATCATCAGATATTTCAACTTCTTCTCTAACATAATACAACTTCTTGAATTTCTTATCCTTTCTATCTTTATGATATGTATTCTTCTTATGTACAATTCTATTCGGACATCTTGAGGCATAATGACCAATATTATCACAACTGAAACATTTAAAGGGCAACATACATTTATACTTACCGGTACCTTTCTTCAACTTCCTTGTAAAGTTCGTTTCCAACTCATATGAACCATCACTATCCGAATCATCTTCAGTCTTTGTTGCTTTAAATGCTATTTTTGTCTTTTCCTCTTTCTTTCCAAAATTTCTCATCTCAAATGTAGTCAAGGTGCCAAATAGTTGTTCTTTAGTATATTTCTTAATATCATATGTTTCCTCAATAACTGAAACCTTATCATTGTAAAACTCCAGTAGGGTCATTAGAATCTTCTTAATTATATCTTTATCAGCCAGAGTTCCCCCTTGATTCCTAACTTCATTTGCTGCTAGATCAACCCTTTGGAAATAGCTTGTAATATCTTCACCTTCTTCCATTTTCAAATTCTCATATCTATGCTTTGCCATCAGCTTTTTTGTTAATTTCACTCTATCATTTCCTTCATAAAGATCTTCCAACTTCTTCCAAACTTCATAAGTAGTTCCCATAGAAATAACTTTTGTTCGCTTAGTCTTGGATAAAGCACTGTAAATCACATACCTCACTTTTTCATTCTCCGAGGTCATAAGCAAAAACCTCAACTGCAGTAGTAGGACCACTTGCCGATGCAATATACTTCATCTCAATAGCCTTTTAAGTCTTGTAACCAAGAGAGATAATATAACCTATCATCTACACTTTTTGGTCATTGTAATTAGATCCATCAAACATAGGGATCACCAACTTATGTGCCATCGGATCTACCTTAAGAAATTAAGCTCTACACTAAGGAACCAAAGCTTTGATGCCAATTGTTAAAAGGCACATGACAACTAAGAGGGGGGGTGAATCAGTTGTCACCAAATTCAAACACAAAACTTCAAACACTTATCAACTTCACAACCACACTATTTTGTTAATAAGTATGAACATGAAATGCAGATGACATAAAAAAATCAACACAATGAACACCAGATTTTACGTGGAAAACCCAATCAGGAAAAAACCACAGTGAGGATTAACTCACAATATAAAGTAATAGTAAAACCTAATACAAGAGGCTCACTACCAAGGGCTCGCTGCCAAGGGCTCACTGCCAAGGGCTCATTTTTTGAATACAAAGGCTCACTGCCTACAAAAAGGACTCACTATCCAACAATGAGACTCACTGTCCAACAGGGAGGCTCACTGCCTATAGATACAAAAGATAATAGAAAGATCTACCACAAAAATTTACACACATCCACAACCTTGATTAGAAGATTGTAGAAACCTTTAGCTCACTGCTTTCAGGAATCTAACATAATAAAGTACTGCTACCTCAACTTACTTTCACACAACTCTGCTCTTCACTTGTAGCTTACTTTGTTACTTTGTATATTTAATCCTTCACATCTCAACTTGCATTTATACCATCTTCAACCTTAGAAACTTTCTCCAAGGTTGGCTACATACGCTTCATTTCATAAATTCAAATTAGGTAAGAAACTCAACATTCCTGTGGTGGAAAAGAAAGAAAGTGGATGAATTAAACACTTAACCAAGACCAAAAGCAATGTCTCAGATCAACCACATGCTTCCTTAATTAAATTTTTAATTCTTCATATGAAGTGTAAACACCAAGTTGGCCAAACCTAATGAAAACACAAATGAACATTGAAGTACACACTTCCTAGCAAGAAGATAACACGTGGATGACGTAACATGCTTCATTATGCACGAGAACACATCTTAGATACCTTCAGATACATCCGCAACAAGTGCAACAACCTTCAAACACAAAACACCTTCAAATAGTCCATTCAGACTATGCAAACACACACAACTTTGAAACTCAACTTCAGGAGCACTAGACCACGGACATCTCTGCCAAAAACCAGAGAACATTATTACAAGACATATTCTAGATCCACAAGACTTGAAACAAATCAGCAGAGGACTATGAAGCAAAAACATTTATCTCAATCCATAGAAAAACAACTCTGTCAAACCAGTTCACACACTAGTGAACACAACTTTCACACTCCATCAAACCAAAAGCTACAAATTAGGAGATGACACCAACAGATCTCCAACAACAACACTTCAGATCCGTACAAGCATAGGATCAACACAAAAGAAATGCAGAGCACATATCAAAGCACATTCTGAACACATATATGACTCTGACTTCACTCTTTATTAATTTTCTCAAAATCACTTAGTAACTCATCATTTCAACACATCTGCAACATCATAAGGATAGCTCCATGTACTCACAATATCTCAACAACATCTCAACTATACATGCACAATCTACAACATTCTGAACCATGTTGACATCAATAACAACATTAATGATAACACCACCAAACTTGCTCATACTTGTAACATTGCTAACAACCATTATCAATAGTCTCAAGACATTTGATCTTGTAAAATTGCAATAGTAAACAAGTCTTATCCATAAAAATACAAAAAAAATCTATATAAATGTGTGCCATGTTTTTAATCTACTAAAAATGCAATAAAATCAAGAAAAAGACTAAAAACAAGCAAAACACTCGAGATAGGATGATGAGGGGCTCATACTAGTGTAGAAAGCCTCTTGTTGTATAGACATACCCACAATGTGTGATGGGTTGTGTGCTCACTTGAAATTTCGACAGCATAATGACGCTCCAGTGAAAAATGGGTGAGAGATGAAAAATGGTTAAGTGTTTGGATATATAGATTGGATGATTTTGAATGGAGGGTTAGGATTGAAAGTTGAAGATAAATGGTTGGGGATGATTGTGATCCCTCAAGCCATAGGATTATGCCAAGTGGCACAAGGAGAGGGCTTGAGAGGGAGATTGTACCCTTGAGGGTACAAAGCCCATGTGCTTGATGTGATGGGAAATGTTGACCCACTTAATCATAAATTAAGTGTGTGCAATTGCTTAACAGGTAGATTAGGTGGGGATTAGAATTAAGATTAGGATTAGGTGTAGATTATGGAGGATGTGATGGGAGGAGAGACAAAGGGGAAATGGAATTAAATATTTAAATTTAATCCCTATAAGGTTTGACAACTAAATTAAATAAATTGATATATTTATTTAATTCAGGGGAGGATGATAAAGGGGGATAAATTATTTAATTGATTAATTAAATGTCTTAGGGATTTGGAGGACTTTAGGGGTATTAATTAAATAATAGCAATATCATTTAATTAATGTGGATAAGATATTTAGATGAAGATGGATAAATTTGACCAAATGTAAGTGGCCAAATTTAGGTGTCTACAATAAAAATAACCCATAACTTACTGCATAATAAATCTCCCAAAAATCCTACATACCAACTTATAGAATAAACTCATTATCATTTAATGAATCAAATTCTAGAATAAAATACCTTTGACACAAAGAAATATGCAAATCCCATCCTCTATGTTCTTCTTCCCTTACAACAAGATTTTGACCAAATTATTAAATTAATGTTGAATTTTGACCATATAATAATAATCTATATCAATATCCTCCTCTATTATTATAGCCACCTTTAAAATCAATGCTAAATGACCTTTCCATTTATTGGGTTGAATTCAATTCACCTAGTTTTTTCCATTTACAATTAAAATATGTGAATTGAAATCCACCCAAAAACTCTTTATTTTTCTTTTGTTGTTATGATATTTTAAGGCAATAAATCGGTTTTAGACAAGTGGAGAGCACTTGAATGATTGCTTTCTATCGTATGAATATAAGATTTGCCCCAAAAAAAACAAAGGAGTAGGGTAGATAGGATAATAGATTTATCAACTAAAGCATGGGCGGCGGGCACTCTTTTAAGTTTTGAGAATCTTATAGACGTGGGACCATTTCCACAAATTGATTTTAAATTTGTCATTATCTTTTCACTTTTTCATAAATTTGTTATCATATCCATGATTATATACTAAAAGTAATATTGCTTTCTTAATTTAAAACAAAAATAGCTTGGTTTGTCACTTTTGTTGCTATCTCTTATTCCCACGTATATGAAATGATGTTAAGATATTTGAAGAGACAAGTTAACAAATCACGCAATGATTATATAACTTTTTTAATTTAAAAGTTCAAGCTTTTTTGTTTATTAATATTTTATAAGATAAAAATAAATAATATTTATTTATAATAAATTTTAAAATTTTTAACACATTCACACATGGTTTCAAAAAATAGTTTGGTAGAAATATTACTATTAATTAAATTTCATTAAAAAAGTATGTACTGACTTTCAGTCAAATGAAGTAAAATAATTCAAATATAAATTAAATTAACATTTTATAAATTACATTCGAAATACTACATCTATTATTGATTTTTTTGAGATTTTGTACATTAAACTATCTATTACTTCATTCAAAATTTGAAGTTATCTTATGTCTAATTTTTTGTAGTTTTAGTTAAGACTTAAGGGTGATGTTTGGCCCATCATTATCTTGTGCACACTCTATTGTTACACTCTATTTTTTCTTCTAGCCTATTCTAATGTAAAATACATAACTTTTATTTATTCCTCTATAATTAAATTAGAACTTTGTGTTTATAATTGCCTAAGATAGGCAATAAGGCTTGAAATGAAAGATTCAAAAAATCCAAGCCCAAGTGTTGCAAACAACATCTCAAGCCCTATTTGGAGCCTTAGCTCTCTTCTCTCAGCATTTTGTGCATAAGGATTATTATCTAGACATATGGTTGCACTTTCAAGTAAGGTTCACAGTATAAATTTATATTCCATTATTGAGCCACATGCTAATTTACCTATTTGGAGCCTTGGCGAGCTCTTCTAGACATATGGTTGCACTTTCAAGCTAATATTTCCATTGTAGGTGGCATTCTTGACATGTACACATACACATGCATGTGTGTCCTTGGAACATCATATGCAACACCATTTTCCCTTCAAGTTGCATGCATCAATTTCATTAGAAAAAATTTTCATTCCAAACCCTTTGATATTTGGTTAAATAATATCATAAAATATAAAATTATATTCATAAATAGTCATTGGTTTTAGGTTTCTAAAATTATGATTATTTTTTTTTTGTTTAAATATCATTTTTTTCTAATAAAAATAAGGTTGTTACCAAAAAAATGACATATTTGGGTCACTAGGGAAAATAGTAAATGATGTTAAAAGTTTCAAAAAATAACCAACCCTACTATTTTAGTGTTTTTATTTTAATCAATTTTTTTAATTTTTTTTATTTAGATATATACAAAAATATATGTGAAAGGATAATCTATGTTTGTAAATTGCAATTATTGTTAATCTCTTAACTAATAAAAAATATTAAAAAAAATAGAAGCCCTAGATATTATAACTAAGGATCTTTTTCAAGAAATAATGAAATATTTTAAGATTTGTCTATGGAGATAGCCAAACAAGATATATCAATGAGATTCAATAAAATCATAAAGAGGCCTAAAATAAGAGAATAAATAGTTTCTATCAAGGATGAAATACACAATGATTCTATATTATATTGCTCAAATGAGATATACAAATGGGTATATAGGATACACCACCAAGAGATGCATATGTAATCAATACGGGATTAAGAAGATATAGTCACATGCACACACAAAATATCCATCAAACTAGAAAAGTATAAGTCACATGATGCAAGTATAACCTTCCTAAGCAATATTATCCTATATTAGGTGTATAATACATAATAAATTAACTAAATGAAAAAATAAAATAATACTCCATTAGCCTCCCATTAGTGTAGCTTAGATGGGTACGAAAGTTGGATAAATGTGTATTGACAAATGTGTAGTAATGTTAGGTACCCATGCACAAAATACCGCCTCAAAAATAAGAAAAGGATAAAACCTATAGAACGGAAATTCCCCTAATACAGGATAAAACTAGAAGGTCAAGGTGACCCATTTGAGAGAAAAAATGAGAAGCATAAAAACTCCTTCAAGGAAAAAATCCCTTTAAAATAGAGAGACAAAAAGAGAGTCCATGAATCCCCACTAAGGGTATAGTTTATAGCTCCAATGACAAATGTTCAATTTTATAAATGCTAAAGATGATCTAAGAAAAATTTCAAAAAATATTCCTCTCCTTAGGATGAAAAAACACAAAGGTGTATTTAAGATATCTTCCTATTCTAAAATGGAATATGAGAGAAGAAAGATAATAATGTATAAAGTATTTAGAAGTTTCTTAAGTGTCACAATGTTAGTATCAAGAGGTGTCATACTCAAAGGAGGATTCTTGTGCTAACTAAAGAAATGGATAATCAAGAACCTTATGGAAGTAGATGTAAAACACAATCCAATGGAGAAGGTGATACAAAAACTATGATAGTATTATCATCAAAGAGGATATGTATTTCCTCTATATTTACAAGAAGGTGCTCAAAAAATAAACCTACAAGATATATCAAGTACTCATCCCAATAAGCTATCTATATAAGACTATAAATATGTGTAATGGTGTGAATTTGCACCCCATGCAAATTCCCATCAATTTACCTTCATTTTAGCCTTACAAGTTTGATAATGTAAAAACCTACCACTTTTATCTTGCTTTTCTTGTGTGTCACTGTCATTTAGCATTGATGAAGGGAATTTTTATCAAGGACATGCATGCACCGCGTGGATGTCTACACACCACACTAGCATCCTAACAAGATTCTTGCATTAGAAAGCTACAAAGATGTTACATTTTGTGGCCATCTATGAATGTAATGTTCCCCTGCCAAATCATGACCACCAAGAATGATTATTTATCTCCAATTTTTCCATTTGAACTCAATTCTTTCATTCTCTCAAGCTATCTCTCAATTATATCACTCACTCTCACATTCTAACACTTCTTCTTACTCTTTTTCTCACCATCTCTTGCTGCTACTAGCTCCATACTTGGTTTCTACAACCTCTCTTTGCTCCAACCTCATTGCTATTGTAGGCTTTACAAAGCTCTACCTCCTTGGAATGGTGATATTATTCTTCTTCTTCCTCTATCGACCTTGAGTGCTTGTAGAAGGGAAGGTGATATTGTGTCTATTTTATTATTTGCATTATTGTTCATGCAAAGTAGCATCTAGGTTGTCATTGATCTCTACTATATTGTATCTTTTCTATCTACTTCTTTATCACTTTTCTATATCTCATTGTCTATTGGCTATTTGTGGAGGTGGGAACACCAAAATGGGGGTTTGATTGAGGCAAACCTCAAAGCACAAACCCAACATTTTTCTTGTTACTATGTGTGTAGGTGTTATTCGATTTCTTGGAGCTAGCTAGAGAATTGAACCTTGAGTAAGTTGGCATTCTCCTTCTTTCTTTATCATTTTTCTATTAGAGTATCTTTCTTAGTATTCTTCTTTTTGTAATTTTTATTTTCATATGTTTTTATCAAAATGTAAAACCAAAGCATTCAAGTTGTCAATAGGCCCCGTGTGTTTTTGGCTGCTACTTGACCCTCTTGACATACAAGAAACCAACATGACACATTGAAGTTTGACTCCTGTGTTGTCATCCTCTAGCAAAGAGTTGTCTAGTCTATAGTTTGAGACCTCTATGGTTGGCTTACTTGGTTCGAGAAAACAATTGTCATAAGCAAATGGGAATAAAGTCCTATTTTCTCTTCCTTTTTATCCTATCCTTTCCTTATAAACTTGTTAGGTAGTTTGAGGTAGTTTAGGGAAATTCACTCCCTTATGCTCTTCGATGACTTGAGAGTCTTGGGGGAAATGAATCCCCCTTCTCTACATTTTGGTGAACCCAACATGAATGTCCTTTTCATTTTTGTGTGTCAAAAATTTGTTCTCTCACATCTTGTGTACATTATAGATTAATGTGTCATGAAGCGTTATGAGCTTTACGACCCAATTTATGACCTTCATAAATGTTATTAGAAGAATTCTACAACATATAAAAATGGAATCTAGGAAGGTCATCTTTGGTTAGATGGGTCCTTCTCTTGAGGAATTGGTGTCAAGAATGTCCACTGGATTTTCCAAACCATTTGGGGAAGTTTCCCTTCACATTCCTACACCTCACGCTTCTTCATATGTCTCTTCTATGGAGGAAGAGGATGCTATGGAGGTCCCTGTAGAGGAACTTCTTTCCCTAGATAAAAGGATTGGAGAATTTGAGTAGTATTTGGAAAAGGATAAAAATCTTGCTCAAGCAACTATTTAACAGATTATAAATAATGCTTGACAAAGATCAGAGAGGTGTAGAACTTCTCTGAGGTCTTGTAGGTATTGTGGATACTCTATATCAACATACAATTCTAACTTGGGTGCCACCCAAGATCTTGGCTCTAGGACCGCTAAGAGACAGTTGGAAGTCTCAATTCTTAGAGTGTTAGTATGTATGGTTGAGTCTGGTCCTTCTCTTAATACTACCTTTGGACCTAAGAAAACCCCCACTTTTAAGGTGAATAAGGTACCTTTAGGTTTCAGTTCTGCCACTCCTAGTGCTTCTACTACTAGTGGAAGTGTTGGAATTCCTACTAGTCCTAGTGGTGGGATCTTTGTCAATATGGAGGCTAGTGGTTTTAGTGGTGGTTCCACTAGTCTTGTTTCATCCTCTGATCCTGTCTTGAATGCTTTATTATAAAATATGGGACAAATGCAAAACTATTTGGTGAAACTATCCACTTATTCTTCTCAACTTATGTTTCAACCCTTTTCTCATCGTAGTCCTTTAGTCCTTTGTCCATTTCCATCTTGAAAAATCCTATCCCTCAAGGGATGGAGATTCTAAATTTGGAAAATTATAGTGGTCATGGACACCCTTAGATGCGTGTATCGACATTTAATACCCTATGCATTGACTTCTTCCACCATGATGCTTTGATGGAAAATATTTTTTCACATTCCCTCAAGGACATTGCTTTGGATTGGTATTGTTCCTTGTTGGACAATTCTATCTTTTTTTTTATCAGTTAGTGAATCAGTTCTTGATACAGTTCTAAGCTAACATCGGGTCGAAGATAGCTTTCTCTGATCTCATCCAATGCAAGTAGTGGGACTATGAAAAAGTTATCAACTTCATTACTCACTGGAAAGTGTTTTTTTCTCAAATCTCTTATCGTCTACCTGATTTTGATGTTCATAAGGTCTTCATCAAGAACTTGTAGAAGCAATGTCAAGAAAAGTTTTCCTTGATGAAGTAGCATTCCTTTCCACATCTATGTGCAACATTGTGTGAATACCAATAGATGTTTGCTTTGTTCGATGGTTCATCCTCACACTCCCATCCCAATAACTGGTCATTAGTGTCAGTTTCTAGAAAAAACAAGGCTATTGAAAATGTGGTCTCTACATCTAAAGACAAAGCTACAGGGGGCAATAGGAATTTTACAAAACTATCTGAGTCCTATACTATTGTCTTGAAAAAGTTTCTAAAAGATAAAATTTTAACATTTCCAAAAGTTTGACCTCTTTTTGAGTCATATCCTAAGTGGTACAATGCGCAACAACTTTTTTTACTCCATTGAGTGCATGAACATGACACTGAGCGATGCATACACCTGTGTCACAAAATTCAAGATTGCATCAATGATGGGACTATTCATCTTGATGGAAGGAAATAAATATCTAATAAATCTATGGCCAAGGCTAAGAGTGAGTTATAGATCTATACTAATCCATTTCCTTCTCACTCTACTAATCTAGTCACATAGTCTTCTACATCTTCTAAGCTAGTCCCATTTGAGGACATGAACATGGTCTTCTTCATGTATATTCCTCTTGTAAAAAATGCGAGTACTATTCCTGACATAAATTTTACCTCACATGATTTTCCACAATACAAGGAGCCTTTTCTATTGTATGTGCATGCTCAGATTAATGATAACATAGTGAATGATGTCATGATCGATCTAACGAGTCAGGTGAATGTGATAATGGTGGAAACCTTGTTCATAAATAGTTTATAGAAGGAGAAATACAAAGTCACAAGCCACTCTTTGTACTCACAAAAAACTTTCTATTTCCCCTATGGGAATTGTTTCTTTATTACTCTTGATAGGACCCAAGGTTGTTGATGTGTCATTTGTTGTGATCCTAGAGTCTGACTTGTTCAGAGTTAGGCTAGGCATTCCATGGCTAGCCTCTATGAATGGTGATGCCTCTATAATCCATAAATGCTTAAAATTTCCCCATGAGGGTGTTGTACATGTGGTTCATATTATGAGCTACAAACCACTAGTGTCATGTGGGGGCTTCTCTTTGGACCACTTCTGGCCCACCCCGATTGGACCTCTCCCTCAAAGGGGAGATCTATTATATTGAGCTTATGTCAAATATAAGACTAGGGGTTTGATGTTGAAGGCTAGTTTTCCTGTCTCCCTATGGTGTTTCCATGAAGGCCTCTATGATAGTGCAACAATGAGTTGTTTCTTCTGCCCCATCAAAATGGAAGGAGAAGCTCCCTCACAATCTAGAGCTTTATCCTTCTGTATCTTCTACTTCGTATGCTTCTAGTTCCCTACCCATGGTGGCATCCTCAGTTCCCACTCTTGTGCCTCACATGGGGAGTGAAATGGTGTGCGCATGGTAGAAGGTGAAGTGTTAAGCTTTTCAATTTCTTGTTCTTCCCATAGTTCCTTGACCTACTATCTATGGCAAGGGGAAGCTTTCTCATGGGGTTGTTCCTATGTCTCAACCTCCATAGCCTCTGATTGTTCTTCCACTTTCCCTTTGAGTAGAGAATGGGAAGAGACCAGATTTCAATGCTTCGATGTTTGTTCCTCCTACTATTGTTTCTTCTCCTGCACCTCCTCCTCCCACTTAGGAAACCACTCTTCCATCATAAACGATTGTGAAGGATACTTTTGTAATTGAGTAGTAGCCACCAACCTCTTCTCAGGCTATGTTTTCTAGTGTTCATAGCCAATGTAGTTGGCTTGTGAATGAGCAGAAGCATAGGAAAAGGCTCTAGCTGCATAGAAAATCCCCTCACAAAAGATAGAAGGTGAGCCAGTTGCATCTATTTCTTCATCTTCTTCTATTGCTCCAATTTCTTCTATTGTTCTTGCTTAAGTTCACATCACTACTATTTTTCTTTTAGCTCTTCCATTGGGTCGTGATGATGCTCACCCCAAAAGGGTGTAGGTATTCATCTCTCCCTCCATTAAACCTCCTCTTCTGATGTCCCTTCCAAACATCCCTCCTTTCTTACAACCCATTGATATGCCTCATATGAATGTGGTGTCCTCTATGGCTTTGTCTTCTTCTTACTCCACTTTTGCCTCTTCTATGGGGATCCCGCATCCTTTTCTAAAGCATAAGTTGGAGGATGACCTCATTGAAATTCCATCATCCTTGTGATGGAAGCAGCCCCTACTTCCTTAGAGTTTGTTACTACCCCTTTTGTTGAAGCTGATAGTGACTCTCAGGTGCCTTGTCTTTCTCCTACTAAGTTGACACAAGACACTCCTGAGAAGTGCATTTTCAACTCAATGGAAGTGTTGCAAGTATGAGTATTGGTGTTGTCATTGATGTCAAAAAGCTTGGGGGAGATTGTTGTAGACTTATGTTTGTTTTTTCATTGATGATTGTTTGTGGTGATTCTTTGATTAGTTGCATTATGTCATCATTAGTAAGTGCTACTGGAGTCAACCTCTGGTGTTGATTTGATAAGATTTTACAAATGTTTAGTTGAGTTGCAATTGGTTTAGTGGTGATGAGTGAGTGATGAAGATGATGAATATGTGTCTTTTTTTCTTTGTTTCCAAGTTCTTTTGAGAAAATTTGAATAAAAGAGGAAAACAGTGTGTTGCAGAGGTGTTCTAGTGTATAGACTAGGGTTCTGGTTTGGCTCTGTATTTCTTCTATGTTGAAGATCTACTTATGTGGTTTGGATATGTTTGTTAGAGGTGTTCAAAGGTTCTATATTCCTAATTTCTTGGTTTAGTTCATTATGTAGAAGAAGTTGTGTTCACAAGTGTGTGAACTATGCTACAGTGGTGTCTCAAAGAAATGGTTTTGCTTCACATTTCTCTACAATTTGGTTTTTGGTCTTACAATTCTGAAAGTGTGTTGATAATCATCATATCTACCTACAGTCAAATTTGTTTGTGGTTTGGTGTTTTGGAATATTTTCCTTTTAGTAGTAGTGTGTGGAAGGTTGTTTAAATGTACTGGGTGTGTACATTCTTCAGGTGAAAGTTGTTGCAAAGGAATTTATTATATTTCAAGGTATTTTGGGAATATTCCAAATTATGTTCAATCATGGTGTGGTGTCCTTGAGTCATCTTTTTATTTAAGGAAGCGTGTACTTAAATTTTATTAGTGTTTACATTGGTTTGGTCGACCTTGGGTGTTTACACCAATTGCGTATTTTCTTTGGTGTTTGTGCAAGTGTAGTGTGATGTATATGCTTGATTTGGGTCCAAGTTAAGATATGGTGTGGTCCACTTTCATTCCCTTCCACCGCAAGAATGCTTTGTGTCAACCTAATTTGAATTTGCATGGTTGAGGTGCATAGTTGACCTTAGAGAATGCTTTCAAGGTTGAAGGAGGTATAAATAAGTGATGAGTTGATGGAGAATTAAGTAGTGAGTTGTGTGATGAAAATTGTAAAAGTGTGAAGTGTGAATTTGTGAAGTGCAGTGCAAGCTTAATGAGTAGAAGGATAGTAAACTGAGGCATGGAAAAGTAGAAACTAGATGGAATTGAATAGTTTTGCAATGTTACCACATATGAAGCTTCCCAACTTGGAAATGTGGGATTTCAAGGCTTTGTAAAATTCTTTCTTAGAGTTATTATGAAGACTTGATTTCATGGTTTGAAAGACACAAGTGAAAAATTCATTATTTTTAAGCAATTGAAGAGGAAAAATACCTCCTATAAGTGCTAAGCCCTTCAAAAAAATGCAGTCAACAACTACCACTTGAATTTTTTCCTCAGAGAGCAAGTATGATTGGACATAACTAAACCCCAGGAGATGCACGAACCACTTAAAACATAACCCAGTTTTGCACTATCATAGGGGTTGATCTCCATCAGCTCCCATTTGTTAGGGGCAATATCAATCCTTTTATTTTTCATGCATGTCTTCATTTTGACTATGTTAGAAAGTAAACACGATGTAGAGGAACTCAAAGAAGGCCCTGAGATATATGGGCACCCCTGTACATGCATCAAATAATAGTTTGTAACTTGAATGAAGTTTCCTAAGTTATCACACACTTGTCTTGGAAGGGATGCCACTCAACTGCATTTAGCACTAAAGATTTAAGCATAATTAGAGATTCAATTTTATTTTGAGATGCCTTAGCTATACCCAATATTAAATCACATAAATCGCAAGGGAGAGATGTCAAAAAACTTGATTTTTGTGATATTTTTTAATTAAAAAAATAACAATTACATACATTAAAAAAATCATTTTTTAAAAAAATGTAAAAAAAATATTTTAGAAAGATTTAATGAAATGACTTTATAAAGAAGAAAAAATGAAAAATCATTCGTAAAAAACCATTAAAAAAATAGTTTACTTTGCTTTCCTATAAATTCTCCATAACATCCCAAACTTCTTAACCAATTATATTGAAGAGAAATAATTTTTACAGTTTTTAAAGTTAAGTATTTAACATGTTCACTTTCAAAAAAATAAATTATATTTGAAGAGCAAACCAAACTTCTTAACCAATTATATTCAAGAGAAATAATTTTTATAGTTTTTAAAGTTAAATATTTAACATGTTCACTTTATATATATATATATATATTTGAAGAGCAATTCTAGTTTTTCATTGGTTTCAAAACCAAATTATTAATAATTAATTAACAAAATGAATTGAAGATCAATAGTCCTAATAACTAGTTAACACAATAATTTTTTGAATAGATTTCATTTTACTTGTAATTTTTGATATAAAAGTTAGAATTTTACTTTTACCAATTTTAATATAATTTATTTTTATTTTTAATGTTTTATTTGAAATATAGTTTTAGTTTCTAAAATGTAGTTTATTTAATAATATTTTATAATTTTTTTTATTTATTAATATTGAGTTTATTTTAATATTATTTATAATATATTAATTATATTTTTTGGTACATTTTTTTTAATATTTTAATTCTAATAAATTTAAAAAATAGTTTTTTTTTATATTTAATCATTTATTAACTTAATAAGTTTATTATTTAATTTTTTTAAAAAAAATATTATGTTTATTAATATTTGAATTTTGATATATTTTTACTTTCCATTTATTTTATTTTATTAGAATTAATTTAATTTAAAATTATTTATCTTACTAAAACTTTAATTATTGTAGAATAATTCTATTTTAGATTGTTGTTATAATTTATATAATAAAATGAATTTCAAACTTAAAATATAAATTAAAATTTAGATAGAGAGAGAGGATAACTTTTGATTAATCATTTCATGCCAACAATTCAAGGATAGCACACCCCTAGGAAGTTATGCTTAGGGTAGCATGTAATTTGATTAAGGATGTGATAATTTACCTTTAAAACCTGTTCAGTGGACCCATTGCACACTTAGGAGGAAAATAGAGAGAAAAATAGAGAAATAGAGGGAGACAAAGAGATACAAAGACAAAAAAGAGAGATAGAGATACAAAAATAGAGGTATGGATATAAAGGAATAAGTATGAAGATACAAAGAGATGGAGAGGAATAGAGATAAATAAAGAGAGATGAAAAGAGAGGAGGAGAGACATAGATAGATATAGTCTCATAAATAGAGAGATAGAGAGATAAAGAGAAATAGGAGACAAATATATATATATAGAGGTTGAGAGATCAAGAGATAAAGATGGAAAGAGGGAGAGAGGGGGGTGATAAGTAGGGATAGAAAAAAATAGTAAGGGGAGAAAGATAGGGAGAGAGAAATAGATAGAATAAATGAGAGGAAGAGAGATAGGGGAAGAGAGAAGGGAAAACAAATATAGAGAGAAATAGAGGAGAGATGAAGAGATAGATTGAGAGATAATAAAAAATATAAAGTTTGAGAGTGAGATTAAAGATATAAATAGATATATATCTTTCTCTTCCCATATCTCTCTATAATATTTCCCCATATGTACCTCTCCCTACCTCTCTCCATATATATCTCCCTCTCTCTACCTCTCTCTATATAACTTCCTATCTATATATTTCTATCACTCCATCTCTCCCTCTCTCCATCTCTTCCTATCTATCCCTATCCCTCCATCTCTTTCTCTCTCTTTATATCCCCTTCTTTCTATCTCTATTTCTCTCTCTTCCCCCCTCCTCCTCATCTTCATTTCTCCATCTCCATCTCCATCTCCATATCCATCTCTATCTTCCTCTCTATCTCTCTCTCTATCTCTATCTCCTTACCTCTCCTTACGTCTCTTTCTCTCTTTCCCCTCTATCTTTCCCACTATATATCTCTCTCTATAATCTCTTCCTCTTTCTATCCATATTTCTCCCTCTCCCTCTCTCCATATCACTCTCTCTCCCTCCATCTCTATCTATTCATATATACTCCCCCTCTATATATATCTCAACATCTCTCTCACTTAGACACACACTCTCATTGTTTCTACATCCTATCTATATCTCTATATCTCTTTCACTCATACACACACACTCATTGTTTCTCCCTCCCTATCTTTATCTCTATCTCTATCTCTATCCATCTATCCCTATTTTTATCTCTATCTTTATCTCTATCTCTATCTCTATCTCTATCTCTATCTCTATCTCTATCTCTATCTCTCTTCCTCTCTATTAATTGTCTATATCACCTCCTTTATCTCTCACTTCCCCCTCTATTTCTATCTTCCTATCTCTTCCTCTTCCTCTCTATTTTCATTATCTCTATCTCTCTCTTGTTTACTCCACTCCATCTCTCCTACTCTCTCTTTATACATCTCTCTCTCTATCTACCTCTTTCATCTCTCCCTCTTTCTATCTCTATCTCTCCCTCTTCCTCTTCCTCTCTCATTTCATATCTCCCTTTATATTTATCCTCTTTGTCTTTGTCTTTTTCTCTCTCACACACTCTATTTTTCCCAAATTATATTTATCTCTCTATCTCTCCTTTATATCCCTATTTTTCCTCTCTCCCTCTCCCTATAACTTCCTCGTTCTATATCTCTCTACTTCTCTCTCCTCTCTCTATTTATCTCTCTCCATCTACTTTCATCTATATCCATTTATACATATCTATCCCCATCTCTATCTCTCTCCATATCTCTCTCTTCCTCATACACAAACACTCCTTTTTTCTCTCTCCCTATCTATAGCCTTATCTTTGTCTCTAACTCTCCATATATAAATTCTTGCATATCTCTCTACCCCTCTCTCTACCCCTCTCTATATATCACTTCCTATCTCTATCTTTATATTTGTATCTCTCGCTCTCATTCTCTCCTTCTCTCCCCCTCTCTCTATATTTATCTCTTCCATCTCTATCTATCCCTTTTTACTCTCTTTTTATCTCTCCCCCCCTTCACTCCCTATCCCTCTCCTCCATTTCCATCTCAATCTCCATCTCCATCTCCATCTCTAACTTCCTCTCAATCTCTTTCTCCTTACCTATTTATTTGTTTCTTTCTTCCCCCCTAATCTCTCCCTCTTTCTATCCCTATATATCCCTCTCTCTCGATCTCTCCCTATTGAGAACATAACATTAGCTTATTGGTAATGGAACCTTTTTACCTTCCTAATTCAAAGGTTTTGTTTTAGTTATGTTCAAATCCCTGTAAGTAGATGCATATTTTATTTGAAGCTATCACTTCTCCATTGAGACCTTTTTTGGACAAACATCATTTTCTAAATAGCCTACCAATTCATCTCACGTATAATACATAAATTTATGTTAAAAATAAACCAAAATATTCTCTAATTGACCCTCCACACTTCTTCGGTGTACCCATTGCACACCAAGGTGTGATTGCTAGTAAAAGGTTTGTTGGATTAAAGATTCTTGAATATGTAGAATATTTCATTATTTGTACATTTATAATATGTAAAAGAAATGTGAAAGAGAAATAAAAAAATAAAAGCAGGAGAGAATAAGGTGAGGATAAAATATAAAAGCAAGTAATCTAAAAATAGGTGGATTTGTGTTTATATAAAAATGCCCCTTGTGCATATGAGTATAAGAGATTAAGTAAGAAATTAATCCATATATATACTAAATTAAGAGATGCAAATATGTAAGAGAGGTAAATATGCAAAATAGATAATAAGAGATTTCATCTACCTCTTTGACTTATACATTGTAATTTATACTATGATGTGAATATATAAATTTTAGCAATATAAAACATATATATAATTATTATTACAATTGCACATAATCTTTTATTTGTTATTTATATGTAAAAATAATCAAATTTCATATTAAATCTTTTCTTTTAGCTCCTTTTATACACCTTTGAAATCAGCCATCCTTTAAAAGAAATATCTATTATTTAAACAAATATTTTGATGCATGGTAAATTCTTAAATACTAAACTATTTTCTTATGCACAATATATAGGTCAACAAAATTATCCAACTTTAAACTAATTATTATAATATTAATTGATAACATTAAGCTTTCATAGTCAAATATAAAGGCCTTACAAGTGGTAAGCCTCTTTTATAGGATTGCTTTCCTATCAATATGTCTAAGTAAGGGGTATTGAGCATTCATCTACCCACTAAATCCAATTCCAGATTCATGCCTATCCATAATTTCATTTTATTTTATAATCATGTAATCGTTTATAATAATATACTCTTGGACATGCGTTGTAATTTTGTGTCTCATAGTTATCTAATACTATATATCTCCATCATATGGGCTTACATAGTTATTTAAATAATTTTATTTATTTATATATATATATATATATATATATATATATATATATATATATTCATTCATTCATTTGCTTCAATTAAGAATACACTTGTCAACATAACTAGTTGTTAACCTTTCAAGCCTTTTTCTACTATAAAGGTCTCCATGAATTTAAATAAAGTAAAGAAGTCAATCTACCATTTTATCACATGAATATTTTTGTACTCACCAACACCACAATCCATCGTGCCCTAACATTCGTTAACTCCATTAACAAATAAAATATTTACAAGAAATATAAGGTGAATACGACAAGACTGACAGGTGTCCCGCATTTCAATTAATGGTGGCATGAGAAATACATTTGCACAAGATGACAAAAATGGGTGTGCTACACTCTTAGTATTATATTTAGCCTTTATGCAATGCGTATTAGTTTTTGTATATTTCTCTATTTTCTGTTTATTTCTTTATAGAGGAAAAGTACTATATATAAATGTAATTATTTAGTTTTTTTTTTTCCTCGTTGGGCAACTTTTAGTGCATTTATATAATTATAAATTATATATATTTTTTTAATGTATAATTGATCTTATATAATTAGTTTCATGTGTATGTAGTTTTATGTTCATCAATCATTTTTATGTTTATGTGCATGCAATTGAGCTCTAATTCACTTATTTGTATCGTTCTAATCATTAATCCAATCCTAGTAGACATACATCCAACTTGACTATCTAACCCAAGTTGTGTTTGTAGGTGCAAGGTTGTCTTGCAATTGTGATCATGATCCAATTCAATATAAAATCAAAATCAAATGTTCTATAGTTAATCTACTATTTCTTACACTTTGGTCACATATTGCATTGTACATATCTTTACAATTTGGTGTTAAGTGCATGTATAAAAAGACATTCATTATATTCATTTTAATTAATGGAATATCCAAAATTATCATCCAAAAAATCATATCATGCACGGGTATGTGCAGGATCATGGTATGCCAAAAAGTGGCAATATTTGTAGGGTATGTGGCTGACGACTTTTTTTTCACCCAAAATTAATGAAACGAAAAGGGTTTTTAGAGGAGATTCTCAGCTTTTCAAAATATAAATTATGATTTAATTTGAATTTAATAAATAATTATTATTCATTTTCTATTAGAATTACGACTAAAGTCCCGATCGATAGGTTGATTGAAAAACATCTATAACTTTCAACGGTATCATATTTTTGAATCCAAAACATGTGTCACACATTCTATGCTTTACATACTATAGGATTAAAAAAGAAAAATTAAATTTCATGAATTTTGACCAAGTTAAGGTGGTCGACACGAAGTTTTTATATTTTCTAAAAGTTGTAATAAAAAATTCATAATTAATTATTTACTTGGAAAAAATTACAAAAATATGCATCACATCCGACATGAGTCCTCTACTTATATATAAAATCCTACAAAAAATATTATGATTTTATTATGGTTAGGATGGTTGAAGACACCTACTTCTTATTTTTTCCCGAAATTTAAGTACTCGCATTGAAATTTCAAATTTTCACCAAATAGATTTTATTTATTTTAAATAAACCTAGTATTTTAGAAACTACATTCAATTTTCTACAAATTCTATTCTTACATATTTTTGAAATAATATAGATAACTTATTCAAATATTTACGCCAAGTTGCCTAACACTGATTTTTCTGAATTTTTTGCCACTTAAGGGCCCGCTTGGCATACCATGATCCTCGCACATGCACATCTCTCAATATAAGGGCATTCAAAAACACTATTCACATTTACTCATGCTAGCAAACATGAATCACTTATGAATCATTCTAGAATTCATTTGCATGTATGAAGCTTGTTATTCAAGTGGGGTAATTTTAAATACCACTAGCTTGAGATAAAAAATTAGAGTATGACAAAGATTATTATTATTGTCCAACAATCTCTTATTTATGAGTTTATAGGATACAATCAAAGATTATTAGAGGTCGATTTTTTGCACATAAAGAAAGTTTGCAACTAATAAATAAATCTAAAATAGTGAAGTCAACCTAACACAAAATAGAAAGGAATATTGTGATTTCAATTCATATTTATAACTATCTAGAAAATTTCTAGGTTATAAGGTGCATCAATTTCATTATCTTCATCAATTGATACACATTCTTAGACACAAACCTAAAAAAGTCTCTCAACATGTTGATTAGTATTTATAATATAATTATACATACTATCTCATATTACTTAATTGATTTACCCCACTCCAATAAACTTTAAATTGATCTAGTGCTAACACAAGGGCTAAGGCACTAATAAAATTGATTCAATGATAGAGGAATGAATGCCTCATGAGAATAAGTATTACTAGAATATTATGTTTCTCGTTAGTGGATAGAGAAGACAAAGGATAATTTTCTCTATCAAAAGAAACTAATACAAACTATGGGCAATTTGTAACAACTTTCTTCACTCTCCACTAGCTTGCAACAACTCACTACCACCATATCTCACTATCACTCAACATCCTCACTACATCCATTCTTGTAGGTTTTGAGGTGATTTGGTTTTAAAAATATGATGACAGGGGTGTTCTAGAATCACATATTTCTATAAGTTTATTGCCTTGTGTAGTGAATTTCTCTTCTAAGATAAGATTCTAGTGGAACCCTTTCCCCATTTTGTAAAGGAAATAGAATTTAATTTGTTTTTCACTCTTCCCAACCATTATATCTCATCATTCAATTAACTTATCAACCACTTTCTATAAAACTTCCAAAAAAATATTAGACAACAAGTCACCAAGTTACTAACTTGGTTCATTATAGACAAGGTGCTAATAAAAAGTTTGCAAATTTTATTTTCAGTAGATCAATCACTATTCTCATAGATTTCATATGCACTCCTTGATTCTAACATGAAGAGAGTTTTCACAGGAGACATTTACCCTCTAATCAAGGATAAATTTTTACTACTGAGATACCTATTATTACCAAAATTGTGCATAGCCTCATGCAATTAGCAATAGATTTTAAATCAATTTGAGGCATCTCTTTCTACCTTACCAACTCTTGCATCGTTCCCTCCACATCATTTAACAAAAATATAAAAAAATACAAACCACTTAAAAAATGTTGCATCCACTATATAATTAGTAACATAGGTACAACATTGCCCTCTTCTTTAGCAATGAAATTAATAATGATATCATAATTTTTGTATCATTTTACTCTATAAATCACTACAATCTAGTCTACAAAAAATAGCTTAAACAACATGATCTAATTATTTTCTATCCTTTGTCTCAACATAAATAAATTGTTTCCCCTTTCTTATGACTCTAAATCATTCTATCAATTCTATCATGTGGTTGGCCAAGACATGAAAATGTTTCATCTTGAAGCATATGTACCATTCAAGATATATATTCCAATATCCTCTTGTTCATTGGAGTGAATGATAGAGGAAATTTTTTTGTCACTCCGCCCAACTAGAACCTCCAAATTTACACAAACTGATTCCCACACCATTCATTCACTAATTACATTGAATTTGTCACCAAGCATGTTCCATCCATCCACACCATTCCTATATTAGATTTATTATGCATCCTCTTGGGTCATCCATGGCTCATAGAGATGTAATCTATTACATCTATTATCCATAAATATTTGAATTTTTTCCATAATAGAGTAGTACACATTGTAGTTAATAGTGGATATCAACCACTCATTCTCTAGGATAACTTTTTCTTTGACTACTTCTAGCCTAGCCATTCTACCCCACTTTGGCCTTACATATAACAAATACTAGGTGAGACATATTTCTTCTCTAGTTCTCTTAGTTCCATTTTCACCTACTATGATCACTAAACCTCTAGAAGTTTCTCATGTTCCTCCTTTATACGTGGTGTAGTCACCCAACATCCATTGGTTTCTCTAGTTCTTCCATTTTTCCCTAGGATAAATAGTAGAAAGAAATCCATGTTGGGTGATCTTAATCCTCCTCTTCCCAAGTTTAGCATGCAAATTCAACATAACTGATTATATTGATTGATGCAATCATCATCACCATGTTATTTCCTATTCTATCTTTGATCCACCTCCACCACCACCTTCTAGAAGTCTAAGCATTTTGATCCACCTTCACTGCCCTATTCTAAACCTACCAATTATCATCCACCTAATTAGTCTCATAACCCAAGACATAAATGAATTTTAGTGATATCAGATGCTTCACTTGGTCCTCCCATCATTTTATAGATTCCTATTTCCCTCAATTCTTCACTCCATTATACTTTTGTAATGTGAATCTCATATCCAATTCCACCCTTTCATACATGTCATCAAGTATTTCCTAAGATGTCCATGCCCATCCATATTAGACATCAACATACCCTACCCACCACCTAAATAAAATCATAAACACTACTCTACTCCACCTTTTCATTAAACCAATGCTAACCCCATCTCAACACCTCTAAGCCATTATGTATCACTTACACTGGCATGAAGGAAATTTCTCTAGCCCAACCTATTGACATTCCTACCCACAATCTTGTGGTTATTAGTGAGCCAAAACTATTGATGTCTTATACAAATAATAATTCATCCATTCCAACTCTGAATGAGTGCATACTTGAATTAATTATTGAAAAAATTATGAATTTTTGCCTAATATTTACATGATAATTGATACTTTCCCTTATTAAAAATCTCATGGAGAGTATTTCTCTTACTTTTCCTCCATGGAATTTTGTCATCCATTGTTTTATTAAATATATTCTTATGGTATCCCCACCACCTATTTTCCCTACTTCCACCCTTGAACTAGGATGAGAGAAGAATTATCTAATTGATTAAGGACCCAAATAATATCATCCTTATCTCTATTTTCAATTGTTTAGCCAAAGTTACTTGATTTATTTGTTTTTGTGTTTCTATACATAATTTATCAATAATTTGTTAGTTACCACTCAGAGACACTTTCTACACTTGAAAGTATATAAATATAGGAGAAAAACCATGTTGTGACATTCTTCTATGTGTATTGTTCTTCTATTTATTTCTTTTCACTTTCTTTTCAAATATTTTGGAGATGATTCATGGCATTGAGACATGTAAGTCTCTTCCATGTTGGCTCATTTTTTTATTTTTTTCTATTTGATATTACTCCTTTGTGCTTATAGTTCTATAGGCTTGCGAGATGATGAAAATTCATTCCCTACCTCATGATTATTATCTATTGAAGTTGATGATTGAACTCCACAACACCCAAAAATCACCTGCAAGTGATTATCCTATCATAAAAGAAAGATCAAAGCACTTGATTTTCTATGCAACCAAGAGAGAAAAGATTGAATCTAGAAGAGCATTGATATGTGCAATGTATTAACCTGAATAGTTCTAAATTAATTTTTACAATGAATGTGAAAGATTTTATAAAAGCATGCAAAATAAAACCCTAGCCGAGGATTTGACTAGATAGTGACAAGTGTTCTAAACTCATGCAATGAGAAAACTTGTTCTATATTTAGTTCAAACTAATACTAAAAAGGAACTCCTATGTTTAGCTTAAGTTAACTAAAGTAATAAGGGACTTAATAATTAATTAATTATCAAGTGATTATTCTGATTAATCCAACATCCCCCTTAAAATCAACATAGAAAGAAGCTATAAAAACCTAACATAGAATGGAATGATGGATGCATGGATGGGTCTCAGATAAAATATGACTATACTAGTGAAAGAAGGATAGAAGGAGGACTCAATGTGACCCCCAAAGGACTTCTTCTGTCATACAAGTACAATAGATATCCCCCCGATAGGAGAGAGAAAATGAGGATATGAATCCCCCCATAAAGAAGTAGCTCCTATGATAATGTCGAATGCCTAAAGATAAAATATGATCCGCTCCTGGGTGCTGTCATAATAGTGGTTTACAATTCCTGAGAGGAATGAATTTTAGCTGAAATCACATATTTTTAGAAAATATAATGATTTAAGCCTTAAAAAGTTCCATTTTAAGGATTCCAATTGAAGAGGGTTTGATCAAATCACCTTAGATCAAATCCCCTGGATAGAACCTCGCTGGTTTTAAACCATACCTATAAATGCGTCTCCTTTACACCTATCAAAATGCTGATAAAAAATCACTTTTGATTTAGATTTTGGGGGATCAAATGAATTCATTTAAAATTTATTTCAAATGATTATGGTATTCCTCATAACAAACTATCCAATGAATATAATTTTAATATGTTTTGGTTTTGTTATGTATTTGTTTTTTAAGTTTTATTAAACATAGGTTTTTCATCGAAAATAAATTTCTTTGTTCTTCACATGTGGAAAAATAGATGATTATCAAAAAATTTAAAAATATGAGTGCACCAGATATTGAAGTCCTTGATCCAACAAAAAAAAATTAAATTAAATTTTGACATATACAAAAAAGTTATCGTTATCATACTGTGTCTAATTGTAATTCATTTGACTTTGAAACTTGATTAAGGAAAAGTATTCAATAAAAACTATATAATTAAGTGGAAGCACTAGATATCAAGTTACAAATCTAAATTTGAAAGAATTAGAATTTTATCCTTCATGGAAAAAATTTATCGTTATCTGAAAAGCCACTTTTAAAAATGTTGTTTTCTCAAAAAATCTATTTTCGTGGGAGATGGAAAAAGAAGTGCAATTTGATTCCAAAAATTTTGAAAAAATATTTTTAGAATCTCTACAAAATTTGATGAGACTCTAGTTTGCACCATCTTCAAATTCCTCACAGTTTAGCCGCTATAGGTGCCCGAATGTGAAGATTTAGTTAAAAATAATAATTTCAGTGTCCAGTTTGGCCAAAAATTATAAACCACTATTATGGGATCACCCTCCTTGCAAACAACATTTATCCCCTTAGGAAGAAATAGATCCACTGGTGATTGGAGAATCCATTACAAAAGGATGGGTGAATATGTTGGAAAAATATTGTCATTGATGCCAAAAAAGATCAATATGTATCATTGATGACAAGGGAGTGTTACAGATGTTTGGAAGTGAAAACAAATGCTAGATTTGATCTAGGTTTCTTGAGAGCTTTCCAGAAAGGTATTTTGTAGGTTCTGATGTCAAGTGTGATGTCAGATATTGTTTGTTTCTACTCTTGGGTGCTAAGGTTTATCAGTTAAACCCTAAGGGTGTTTGCAGTCATGGCGGATCTAGTTACAACATTATATTCCATTGTTGACTTGCTATGATAGGTTGCAGGTATCTTAAATGATAACTTAAGTTTATCTTCCCATGTTGGTGATCGGCCCCATCACCTAGGTTAGCGGTGTCCTAAAGGTGTGAAGAGACATCTCTATATCGGCGAGACTTGAGGGTTTGTCTCTTTGACAAAGTGATGGAGAAGGAAAGTTGAGTTTCATCAACGTGATAGGTATTTTTTGGTGGGACTTGTCTTGGAGTTCCTTCGATGGCCCAATGATCATTTAATCAGTGTGACACCAGTATATTGGTAGGAGTCTGGACAGTCTCTCTTTGAAAGAGTGATAAGTGAACTAAGGTTCATTAGAGTGACATAATATCATCAATAGGACTCTTAAGGTAGTCTCTTTGATGCAGTGATGATAACCTTCATCGGCTAGGCAAAGTGATATTGCCAGGACTATGAAGCTAGTCACTTCGATGCAATGATAGTGGTAATGAGAATGGTGGGACCAATCAATGTAAGATGTGGATAGTGACGTAGGTTGGTGCAAGTGACGTGGCAATAAATGATTGATTAGTCTAGAAATTCACATCTTTGTTGTGAATTGCATGGTGGTGACTAGGATTGGTGGACCCCATAGCTATGAACACATGCAAGTTGAAGCATTTCAAAGAAGCTTATTAATATTGAAGATAGGTGATGTCAAGTCCCTTAAATAAAATGATGAAGATGATGACCGATCGTGTAAACAATAATGCATTGACCAATGATGTGTGCGGTGAAAGCAAATAACACGATGACATTTGGCGATCGATGATTCATTTTTTTGCATCCTTGTTGCAAAACAACTCCTAGTCAATTAGAAGTGTTGACAGTGGTGAAACCTTAAATGTATATCAGAGGAAATTGAAATAGTAAGAGAATATTTTCTCAACATGGGAATACACAGGTGTTGGCACAATTTCATATGCACATGAAATTCATGATATTTTTTTTTGATCCAATGAGAAGTATGTCATTGTATAGATTGCAATGCCCATTGGTGATGTGAGAAGGAATAATATAATGCTAGTTGTGTGCCCAAATTCTCACATTGACAAACAAAATGTGAATTTTATTTGAGGATATGGATGAATGCACAAGATCTTAGGCATAGACTACTTGGTAATCATCTAGCATATATTTTGTTGGTGATTGGATGGAACAGTGGTACTAAGACAAGGGAGATTAGATTGCTTGAATTTGAATTCTCTGCACAAGAAGATGAAGAATGACTTAGAAACCCTAACAAATGAATTTAGTGGTGATGTAATGCATGTAACTAGAATGGAAATTCTGGACGGTGATGTGTATCTCGATGTGGTGAGATTGTAGGTTAGTGGCAGAGAGGATTATATAAGAAAATTTTTGATACATGAAATAATTGAGGAGTGAATGAAAAATTATAGTCAGAGAGTAAGAAGTATTATTGTATTAGTGTTTCAAGATTTGAAATGCACATTTGATGTTGTTTATACTAATCTGTAAGAGTGAACAAAGAGAGAGCTTATGTATTGAATTGATGCATTACAGGTTGTGCAGAACCATTTTATGCATAGTTGATTGCAAAAAAATGTAAGAGGTTGTAGCCTCCATTTGCACTGAGTTGTAGCTTAGATCAGGGTGTTGTAGCATCCTTGAAGTTGTTGCTACTAAAATATGGAGTTGAAGCTTCCTTGGGGTTGTAGCCCTTAAAAATTGTAACTGAACTTTGATGCTTGTGAGGTTGGATTAGGATAGTAGATCCTAGCAAAATTTCTCACGGTGGTTTTTCCAATATTGGGTTTTCCATGTATATCTGGTGTTGTATGTTTCTCTTTCATGTGCTTGTGCTTTCATACTTGTTCACGTTATAATCTGCACATTTTTATATTAAGTTGATTTCAACTTTAAGGGTTTGAGAGCTACAGTTTTTTGATATCTACTGATTCTCCCCCCTCTCAGTAAATTATTATGTTCTAACAATTGGTATCAGATCCACCAGGTTCCCTAGGAGAAGCTTAATCAGCTCAGGTAGATCTTGGTAGTGTGAACACAATGGATAGTCAGGAAGGTTCATACAAGCCACCCTAGTTCGATGGAACAAATTATGCTAAATGGAGCTCATTAATGGAAAAATACTTAGGTTCTCTAAGAACTAAAGTTTGAATGTCTGTCAAGACCAAATATACTATTCCTGCTACTATTCCTAGTGATCTTGCAAGAAAGAAGGATTATGAGAGCACTAAGAAAGCTTGGTTTTCCATTATGAACAATTTGTCTAATTATGTGCATGGAAAAGCTATGCATTGTAAAACTACTTATGATGTCTAGGAAAAATTAAAGAAGATCTATGAAGGTGACACTGAAGTGAAGTTGGCAAAGTTACAAGTGCTAAGAGAAAAAATTGAAGGCTTGAAGCTGACTGAAGAAGAGAAGATTGCAAACTATCTTCAGAGAGTTGATGATGTGGTAAATGCCATTAAAGGATATGGTGTAGAACTAAAAGAAGAAGATGTGCTGAAAGTTCTCAGGTCTATGACAACTAAATATGATTCCAAGATTTCTAGTATCAAAGAAGGAAGAGAAATTGATAAACTTACTCTTGATGAGGTGCATGGTATAATTACTACATATGATATGAGAATGCTAGATGTTGAGTCATCTAGGAGAGAAGCTACATTTAATGTTTTTAAGAAAGAAAAAGATGAAGCTAATAAGAAAGAAAAATTTGTTGTCATTACATCTAATCATGAAGAAACCGATGAGGAAGAAGCAAAATTCATAAGAAGACTAAGGAGAGGATCCAAAAAGTATAAAGGTAAGCTCCTTTCCAAGTGTTTCAACTATGGTAGAATAGGTCTTTTTGCTTCAAATTTTCCATATGGTAAAGAGGATAGCTCCAAGCAAGAAGAAGATAGCAAAAATAAGAAAACATTTTATCCAAAAAGGAAGAATTTTGGAAAGAAGAAGAAGAGTCTATACATCAATGAAGAAAGTGAAGCATTTGATGCTAATGATAGTTTAGAAGAGGATCAAGACCATGCCCTTGTAATGAAAGAAGATGGAAGAGAATTTCTATTTATGGCTAAAGAAACTAAGCATAAAAAATATGCACAAATTGAGGACTCACATGAAGGAGAAGACGAGGAAGTTGTTGATCTTGAAGGAGAATTAATTATTGCTCTTGAAGATCTTGATGAACTAAGAGATAAATTTGATGATATTAAGAGAGAAAAAAAGAAACTGAAAAAGAATGCTCAAAAGGAGACTGACAGATTAACTCAAGAACTTGAGGAATCCATAAGGTGATAGTTGGTCTGAAAGTGCATGTAGAAGAACTCAAAAGAGGTGAAGAAGTATTGAATTCCAAACTAGAATTTGAAATGGAGAGATGCTCAAAGCTAGAAGCATAAATAGTCGCCTGAAGATAAGATTTGGAGAAAGCTAAGGAGAAGGTCAATAAGGGCCTAAAATTAAAAGGTGGTACTGATATTCTGGATGAATTGATAAGTACACAAAAGCCTACAAATAAAGAGAAATCTGGTTTAGGTTTGGAAAAAGGAAAGAGTTCTTTTGTTGATGCTTTTGCAAAGCTCTATGAAAGATTTAGAGTAGAAGAAAAATCAGTCCCTAGTGGTGAAAATTTTGACAAAGGAGAAGCCTCTAAAGATGAAAATAATTTAGTTGTGGTTGAGAAATCTGATAAAGAGAAGGAACCGATTAAAGACAAGAAATTTAACAAGACAATTTATGTTCAACAAAAGAGGAAGCAGAATACTAAGAAAACAGACAATGATGGTTTCACAAGAGTACACTATCCAAGGAGACATAAAAAAAGATCTCCTCATCCAACTGAAGGAAACACCATGATCAAGTACTCATCATACTTCAGTGGGTATTTCTATATTTGTAACGATTTTGGTCATAGGGCTAGAGAATGTAGAGTCATTCTAAGGAAGATTACAAATTTTGTAAGTATGAATCCATTTGCTCCCTTGGTTGATATGAATATAGTTTGTTATAATTGCAATAAATTTTTTCATGTAGCTAGAAACTATAGAGCAATATTTATAGGACCAAATGTGAAATATGAGAAGAAAACCTCACCTCCTAAAGAGGAAAAATAAAATAAGACTTCTAAGACAAAAGAAAAGAAAATTGAGAAGAAGCCTAAGAAGGTATGGAAGGAGAAAGAGCAGAATTCTAGTGCTACTCAATCTATCCTTACTCATACAGTCCTTCACGCAAAGAAACAAGATTCATGGGTCATTGATAGTGGCTGATCCAAACATATGAGTAGAGATAAAAGAAAATTTATTGAACTTAAAATGAGGAAAGGAGGATCAATGAGCTTAGGTGATAATACTGCTATCAAGATTCGTGGTAAAGGAATTTTGAGCATAGATGGGAAGAACAAAACTAAATATGTTCTCTATGTTGAAGGTTTGAAACATAGTCTTCTTAGTGTCATCCAGATGTGTGATAATGGATACAAAGTTGTATTTAATTTTGAAGGCTGCAAGATAAGAAAGAATGGTAAAACAATTGCTCAAGGTGTGAGGACCGATAGTAATCTATATAATATTAGTGATGTACAAGGCCAAACATGTCAAATTAGCCAAGTAGATGAGATCGACTATGTCGTAGAAGACTGGGACATGTAAACTTTGACAATTTGGTAAAGATAAGTTCAAAAGGTCTGGTAAGGAATATTCCTAAGATTGCAAAGCCTAGAAATACAATCTGTCAAGGATGCCAATAGGGAAAGAAAACAAAGTTTAAGTTTTCCACGAAAGATTATTCAACTACAAAGCCCTTGGAGATAATTCATACTGATTTGTGTGGTCCTATAGGAACAAGAGGGTCGCTTGGTGAGAGATACTTTATGCTACTAATTGATGACTACACTAGAATGGTATGGGTCACGTTTCTAAAGGATAAAGTAGAAGCATTTGAGAAGTTCAAAATTTTTAGAAAGCTAGTAGAAAATGAGATCGAGAGAAGAATTAAGTGTCTCAAGTCAAAAAAAGGTGGATAATTTACATCAAGTGAACTCAAAGAATATTGTGAAGATCATGGAATCAAGTGACAATATTCTTCCCCAAGAACTCCACAGGGAAATGGAGTGGTGGAACGAAAAAATAGAATTGTGAAAGATATGGCTAGAGCAATGTTAAATGAGGCCAATGTAGTAGATACTTTTGGAAGGAAGTTGTACATACAATAGTAAATATTTAGAACAAAGTTCTTATAAGACCAAATAGTGGCAAGACTCCATATGAATTATGGTTTGGAAGTCCCGCATCTATCAAGAATTTTAAGGTGTTTGGTAGAAAATGCTACATTAAGCATGAAGATGATAACTTGGAAAGATTTGATTCAAGATGTGATGAAGGGATATTCTAAGGATATTCCAATTAAAGCAAATCCTACAAGTGTTACAATAAGAGACTGCACAAGATTGTGGAGAGTATAAATGTCAAGGTGGGTGGAAATGCAAATCAAGGTAAGTCTAGTAGAAACAACCTTGAAATTGAGTCAGAAGAGGATGACATAGGTACAATAGTTGAAGAAGAAGAATAGACTAAAAAAGTGGTTGAATGAGCCCCTACAAAATATGTGCAAAAATATCATCCTACAGATTAGATAATTTGTGACAAGAATGAAGGTGTGCAAACTAGAAGAAGACTTACAAAGAACAAGGAACAAGGAACAAGTGAACTTTTCCCTCTTATCTCAAATTGAACCAAAAATATTTGATGAATCTAGTAAGGATGAGATATGGATGAAACCAATGCAAGAGGAACTCAATTAGATAGAGAAGAAGAAAACCTAAGAATTAGTTCCTAGGCCATCAAGCAAGAATGTAATAGGCACCAAATGGGTATTCAAAAATAAGCTAAATGAAAATGGTGCAGTGGTTAGGAACAAAGAAAGGTTAGTATGCAAAGGATATGCTCAAGCAGAAGGTATTGATTTTGAAGAAACATTTTCTCCAGTTGCAAGATTATAAGCTATTAGGATGTTTCTTGCATTTTCTGTGTATAAAGGAATTAAAGTATATCAAATGGATGTCAAATTTTCATTTCTAAATGGAAACCTTGAAGAGAAAGTATATATTAAGTAGCCAAAAGGTTTTCAGTTGTCAGAGAATGATGATTATGTCTACAAATGAGAAAAGCATTGTATGGTTGAAGCAAGCACCAAGGGCTTGGTATTCAAGGTTGGATTAATACTTGCAACAACAAGGATTCAAGATAGGATGTGTTGATAGCAATTTGTATTTCAAATCTAAAGGTGAGCACATGATCATTGAGGTAGTATATTTGGATGACATCATATTTGGTGGTAGCCATGATAAAATGTGTAAGATATTTTCCACTCACATGCAAGATGAATTTGACATGTCAATGTTAGGAGAGATGTCATTTTTCCTTGGTTTACAAATAGCAGAATCAGAAAAGGGATATTTATATCTCAAACTAAGTATGTTAAGGAAATGCTTAAAAAATTTGGCATGGAAGAAAATAGGCCAATTAGTACACCCATGATTACTAGCTGCAAATTGAGCAAATCTTATGAGTCACCTGATGCGAATCAAAATACATACAAATCTATTGGAAGTCTACTATATTTAACCATATCTAGGCCTGATATAATGCAAGTGGTTTGTATAGTAGCTAGGTTTCAGTTAGCACCAAAAGAACCACATGTCAATGCAGTGAAGAGAATCTTTAGATACATCAATATCACTATTGACTATGGTTTATGGTATCCCAAAATAAAATATTTCACTTTAACAACATACACAGATGCAAATTGGGAAGGAGGTGTGGATGACAGAAAGAGTAATAGTGGAGGAGATTTCTTTTTTGGGAAACATATTAGTTTCTTGGATGAGTAAAAAGCAAGAGTATGTCACTCTTTCTACAACATAAGCGGAATATTTTGTAGCAACTGTGTGTTGCACTCAAGTCCTATGGGTGAAGCAGACATTAAAGGGCATCAAGGTAGAGTATAGTGAGCCTATCTTGATTCTTTGTGACAATTCAAGTACCATCAAAATCTCAAAGAATCCAATGATGCACTCTAGAACCAAGCATATATCAATCAAGTATCACTTCATTAGAGAAAAGGTTGCAAATGGAGAAGTTAGTATGGAGTATATTCCTACAAAGGAAAAAGTAGTTGATATATTTACTAAGCCTCTTCCCAAAGAGTAGTTTGAATATCTGAGGCAACAGTTGAGAGTGGTTTCTCCCTAATCATATCACTAAATGTTAGTGACAGAGCATACATCCAGGGGAATTTTCACTACCTATTTATTATCTCTAGACAAGGATAGTGTGATCAAGTCAGGTAAGCTTGTTGTACAAATTTCTAATGACTTGATGTTGTAGATTTCAAGATTTCAACGATTGTCTTTTTCTTTGCACTGCTAGTCAAAGGGGAAGAATACTTTCAAAAGGAGTAAGCCCTTTTCCATTGATGTCAAAGGGGGAGAAATTTTTTCAAATGCACTCAAATGGAGCATGGTTGCGCGGAAGATGTTACAAATGCTGATCTGGAAGATGCTTACTCACATGTTTGAGCATTAGGTTTTTCCATCAATGCCAAAGGGGGATATTGTTGGATAAATGTTGTCATTGATGTAAAAAAGAATCAATATGTATCATTGATGACAAGGGAGTGTTACAAATGTTTGGAAGTGAAAACAAATGCTAGATTTTATTTTAATTTCTTGAGAGATTTTCAAAAAGGTATTTTGTAGGTTTTGATGTCAAGTGTGATGTCAGATATCATTTTTTTCTGCTCTTGTGTGCTAAGGCTTATTAGTTAAACCCTAAGGGTGTTTTCAGTCATGGTGGATATGGTTACAGTGTTATATTTCTTCAATGACTTACTGTGAAAGGTTATAGGTAACTTAAGTCTATCTTCCCATGTTGGTGACCGGCCCCATTGCCTAGGTTGGCAGTGTCCTGAAGGTGCGAAGAGACATCTATATATTGGTAGAATTGAGGGTCTATCTCTTCAACAAATCGATGGAGAAGGAAATTTGAGTTTCATCAGTGTGGTAGGTATTTTTCAGTGATACTTGCCTTGGAGTTCCTTTGATGAACCGATGATCATTTTATTGGTGTGACACTAGTATATCCGTAGTAGTCTAGAATGACTCTCTTCGACAAGTCGATAAGCAAACTAAGGTTCATAAGAGTGATATAATTTCATTGGTAGGACTCTTAAGGTAGTCTCTTCAATGCAATAATGATAACCTTCATCAGGTGGACAAAGTGATATCGCTAGGACTATGAAGCTAGTCCATTTGATACAACGATAGTGATAATGAGAAAGGTGGGACCAACCAATGTAAGATGTGGAAAGTGATGTAGGTTGGTGCAAGCAACATGGCGATAGACGATTGATCAGTATGTAAATTCACATCTTCATTGTGAATCGCATGGTTGTGACTAGGACTAGTGGACCCCATAGCTGTGAACACATGCAATTTGAAGCATTTCGAAGATGATTGCTATCGAAGAGAGGTGATATTGAGTCCCTTTGATAGAATGATGAAGATGATGACTGACCATGTAAAAAATAATGCATTGACCAATTATGTGCATGGTGAAAGAAAATAACATGATGACATTTGGAAATCGATGATTCATTTTTTTGCATCCTTGGTGCAAAATGATTCCTATTCAATAAAAAACATTGACAATGGTGAAACCCTGAATGTATAGCAGAGGAAATCAACATAGTAAGAGAATGTTTTCTTAGTGTGGGAATACACAGGTGCTATCATGATTTTATATGCAAATGAAATTCATGATGAATTTATTCGATCCAATGAGAAGTATGCCATTGTATAGATTGCAATGCCCATTGGTGATGTGAGAAGGAATAACAAAATGCTAGTTGTGTGCCCATATTCTCACATTGAAAAACATAATGTGAATTTGATTTGAGGATATGGATGAACGCACATGATCTCACACACAAACTACTTGGTAACCATCTAGCATAGATTTTGTTAGTGATTGGTTGGAATGGTGGTACTAAGACAAGGGAGATTATATTTCCTGAATTTTAATTCTCTGCACAAGAAGATGAAGAATGGCTTAGAAACCCTAACATATGAGTTTAGTGGTGATGCAATGCATTTAACCAGATTGGAAAATCTAGACGGTGATGTGTATCTTGATGTGGTGATATTGTAGGTCGGTGGAAGAGAGGATTATATAAGAACAGTTCTAAGACATGAACTAATTGATGAGTGAATGAAAAATTATAGTCAAAGAGTGAAAAATATTACTATATCAGTGTGTCAAGATCTGAAATGTACACTTGATGTTGTTTATAGTAATTTGTAAGAGTGAATAGAGAGAGAGCTTATGTACTGAATTGATGCATTGTAGGTTGTGCAAAACCATTTTAAGCATAGTTGATTGTAGAAATTTGTAAGAGGTGGTAGCCTCCATTTTCACTGAGTTGTAGCTTGGATCAGGGTGTTGTAGCATCCTTGAAGTTGTTGCTTCTAAAACAGAGAGTTGAAGCTTCCTTTGGGTTGTATCCCTTAAAACTTGTAACATAACTTTGATACTTGTGAGGCTGGATTAGGACAATAGATCATAGCAACATTTCTCACCATGGTTTTTCCCATCTTTGGTTTGCCACGTATATCTAGTGTTGTGCATTGCTCTTTCATGTGCTTGTGCTTTCATACATGTTCTCATTATAATTTACACATTTGTATATTAAGTTGATTTCAACACTAAGGGTTTGAGAGCTAGTCTTTTGATATCTACTGACTCACCCCCCTTTCAGTAGACTATTGTGATCTAACGAAATCTAGAATCCAAATCCAAATGATGTGTGCCTCTAAAAATTGCTCATGTGTCCACATGTCAAAAAGAAATTATGTCGATCTGAGATCCTTTGAAGACTAATATAGAACAAGTTGTAAATGTAATGAAGATGATGGGCCAACAATAGTGATGTGGCTGTCAACAAAGAAGAGATGAATTTCCTCAAAGTAATCCTCCAAATCTACAATATAGATCTCTACAAACAAGGATGATATGTATGAAAGATATGAATCCCAAGTAGTCGTGTCTAGAAGATGTATGATTTCTTGTTGTACTGAATCAATAGGGGCCAAATATGTGGTGATATCAAACTGATCAAGAATAATAGGATATCATGATGTAGTCTCAATCTGAAGAGTGGGAACATGAAGACAAGTCTTTGAACCATTATAACATGCAAGACCTATGATATACTCAATCTCCTCTAAAGTATCATCATCAAAGGTTATGAAATTTGCATCTGCAAGAGGGATGAGACAATCTATAACAAGATCCTCTAGATATGGAGAGATATGAAGTGTTGCATTGGCATTGATTTTTCATTGATGTCAAATATTGTTGCATGAAGGATTGTTATTGTTGGCATTGGTATGATTCAATGTTCATTTAGATTCTACTGCTGGTTTTCTCCATGGAATTCAAGTTTTTCAAGTTTGATGGGTTACTTGTATTGCATAATTAGTAATTTCATGCTTGAAGTCAAAATAATTTGATCAAGGCTTCAAGGTATCGAAGGTTTCAAGGTTTCAAGGTATCAAAGCTTCAAGGTACTATGAAGGTATCAAGAATTTCAAGGTACTATAAAGGCATTAAGGTATTAGGAAAAAAGGTAACATCAAAGCTTTGAAGGATCAAAGCCCTAGCTTTGTATCAAAGTTTTTTATTCTTTGTGATCATCAGTGGGTTTGTTCTCTACATTGTATCTTGCATCATAGAATTTTATTGGTGTTGGTTTCCTCAGTTTTCAAGGTCATTTGAGTGCTTAGCTTAATTTCTTGGTTAGAAATATTGACTCAAAAACCCTAAATATTTTGTTATTATGCAAAATAAGCTGCAAGGTTAAGTTTTGTTTTAATTTGGAGGTGACTTCTAGTTACCGGTCACTAGTAACTTAAGTGGCCAGCTTAAGGGTTTTCTATCATTATTTTATTGGCCTCTTCATTTGGTTTAACCTTTCAAGTAGGTTGAGAACCTTGTATGATTTATTTGAATAAAGATCTATGGCTCTTTTTAAAATTTGGATTTGGTGGCAAGTTAAGATTGAAGGTTTATATTTAAACTCAACAACGATTACTCTTCAGGATTTGAATTCAACAGGAGGCAAAACATCAATCTTACTCTTTTAGCTTTGTTTCTATTTTGAATGCGAAGAGTCAAGTGTGGATTTTTTGATTGGTGCCAAATCTAATTGTTGGTGTAATTAAAAGTGTTGTACCTTGTCCTAGGTCATGATTACACCTTAGTTAAGTTTACTTAGGAACCACATAGGAGGTTGTTGGAGAATTTCCACTTTTGGTGGACTTGACATGTCATTACTTTATCACTTCCACCTTTTGTGGACACATCATGTGATTATCTCTCCACCTTAGGTGGAGTGATAGCTTTTCATAGTTGTCTCATGTCATAAGATTACGACATTTGTCATAATCTTATGCCCTTCTATGTTCTCACCTTGGCTATATAACCAAGGGGTCTCTCTCATTGTAAACAACAATCATATCATTGACATTGAATACAGTCTATTCTTGTCATATTCTATTCTCTCTCTTTTTGTGCTTTCCATTTGGTCCATAGATCTTGGCATCCATCTTTTTAACATCATGCATACATCCATGGTTTTGTTTCTTCCTAAGGGGAGGAATGTTGTTCGGCGAGATTGGATCATCTTCAACATTCAATGTCGAGCTTCTACCATCATTGCAGGAGACTCAACACTGAGGGGCGGCTACCTTGTTTCTTTTCTACTTCTCTCTTATGGGGGGGTCTTTTTCCTCACATGGGGTTTTTACCTTCTCATTCTTCATTGAGAGTATTTCTATTTTGTATTTCATCTCTCTTTTGGGGAGGAGTTTTGTCCCACTGGGTTTTCTCCTTTTCTCCATTTGTGAGAGATTGTATTTGCATATGTACATGGGTACCTAATATGGCCTAGTAGTCGGGACCCATCTTTGCATCTTTGTGTCATTTGCATAATAATTTTTCACTCCCTAAGTTGCACTTAAGGGGGGGGTGTTGGTGTAATTAAAAGTGTTGTACCTTGTCCTAGGTCATGATTACACCTAAGTTAAGTTTACTTAGGGACCACATAGGAGGTTGTTGAAGAATTTCCACTTTTGGTGGACTTGACATGTCATTACTTTATCACTTCCACCTTTTGTGGACACATCATGTGATTATCTCTCCACCTTAGGTGGAGTGATAGATTTTCATAGTTGTCTCATGTCATAAGATTATGACACTTGTCATAATCTTATGCCCTTCTATGTTCTCACCTTGGCTATATAACCAAGGGGTCTATCTCATTGTAAACAACAATAATATCATTGACATTATATAGTCTATTCTTGTCATATTCTATTCTCTCTTTTTGTGCTTTCCATTTGGTCCATAGATCTTGGCATCCATAGCCAATTCTAACACTAATGAAATATTTTTTTCCTTTGTATGGAGTGATTTTTTTTAGTGTGAGTGATGTCAAAGAAAGTAGATTTTTTGGTTTGGAGATAAAGATTCTATTTTGGAGTCTTAATGGATTCAATGCAAGTTCTATCAATGAAGTGTATTGGACTACAATCTTTTGTATAAGATTTTTGATAGAGGATTCATGTAATGTGAGTTGATAACTATCAAAGATTATTTTTTAATGTTGGAAAGGGTTTGTTGTAGATGATATTTTATTTAGATTTTTGATGGTGATATGACAGAAAATGGTAGTTGGATTTTCATGAAAAGGAGCAGTATCTGAAGAATGATGAATATAATATTGAATGGACTGTGGCTCTCTTTAATTTAGTTTTTGGTATGTCTTGGTGAATGTCAAGGAGGTTAAATTGTTACAAACAAAACATGATGATTGCAGAAGGTATGGGTTTTTTTTTCTAATTGCAGAAAGATTGTTGAGGTATGTTGTAACATATTTGTAAAGTGAATTTGATAGAGAGTGTGATTTTTGAAAGAAAAAGGTGTCAAGGATGATTTGAGGAGTTTTCTTCTCTCAAATATAAGATAAAGTAGTATTTTTTAGTATTTGAAGATATGATAGCTATGTGAGAGTTGGTTGTATGTAATATTGATGTAAAAAGACCTTGTCAATCTATGTTGAGACTTTGGTAAAGCATTGGTTTGAAGTGAAACATATAAACCCTTTGTAATATATTTTTTTGTATTCAAAGTCTAGAGTTAGTGCTTCATCCACTAGAGTTGGTGCTTTGGTGTTTTCAAAGTTGGTGCTTTGAAGGAGATTTGGTGCTCTTGGTGAGTTGGTGCTCACTAAATGTAAACAGGGTTGGTTCCCTTTGAAGTAATAAAAGAAATTGTCTAGAGTGGTTTTTTTCACCTTTTTATGGTTTTTCCACTCATAAATATGGTGTCTCATATCTCTTTGATGATACATTTCTTTGTGCATAATTCAGTATTCTTAATCCACATGTGATTTTGTAATAGACACCTCTTTGTGTTTTTTTTATGAAATACATACCTAAATTTTGTATGATCAAGAGTATTGAGGTTATGAGATTGATTTTATTTGATCACTGATTCACCCCCCCTCTTAGTGGTCTTGTACTCCAACAAGTGGTATTAGAGCAGCAAGGTTCCCTACAATATTTTAATCAACTTGGGTTGATCTTGGTGGTGGAGTACAATGGAAAAAAGCAAAAGAAATAAAGGAAAAAAAATACTTAGCAGAGTGGTAAAAATCAAGCACTACTTGATCTTGGTTAGCTGCTAGTTGTATTTGTTCTATGCTTTTGCAACTTGTTCCTTTTGTGTGGGTTTTGGGTCCCCCTCAAAACCTACCTGTTAATGGTTTTAGGTCCATTCAAAACCTTTTGTAAATGGTTTCAGGTCCATTCAAAACCTATTTTTCTCCCTTAATCAAAACAAGCACTACTTGAACCAAATATAAAGAATGATGGAGAAGCAGTTATAAACAATGATTCACAAATGAAAGTGTATCCTATATCTAGATCACCTCAATTTGAAGGCACAAATTTCATTCTTTGGAAAATTAGGATGGAGACTTATTTATCTTCTTTAGGATTTGATGTGTGGACAATAGTAGAGAAAGGTTGTTCAACATCTCCTTCTATTGTTGATGAGAAGAAGGCTCTTGAATTCAATGTTAGGTCCATAGATGCTATCTTTAATGGTTTTACAATTGATATTATTGCTAAATTTATGTATTGTGAGGATGCTAAGGAGGTTTGGGACAAATTGATTTATAGGTATGAAAGTGATGAGTTGTTGAAAAAGACACCCTTGCAAGTTGATACAAGATGTGATACATTTGAAAGAGAAGAAGATTGCTCTGTGAGAGATTATGAACAAGAGTTAGATGAAAATGAATGTGAATTTGATCTTGAAGGTGAACTTACTTGTGCTCTTGATGAGATTGAGAAACTCAGAGTGGAGAATCAAAGATTAAGGTTGTAGCTTCAAGAAGAAAAAGAGTCTAATGTTAAGACACTTTCAACTCTTCAAGAAGTAGAGAAATTGATAATGGCTTTGAAGGTTCAAGTTGTAGAAGGTAAGAAAATAGAAGAAGTCAATAAAAAGATTAAGGAAAAAGTGGTTGATTGTGAAAAGTATGAATTAGAGATAGTTTATTTGAAAAGTGAATTAGGAAAAGCCTCTTCTAAGCTACACAAGAAAATTCAATTTGGAAAAAGCACTGAATGTACTATCCAAACATGACTTTAAGGTCAGTAGATTGATAGGAGCATTGATATTGCCCTTCATTCTCTACCCTTAGCATCAATTACTATCCTAAACACTTGTCCAACTTTAGGTAGATTAGGGAAACCTTCTACTCTTGGCTCTCTATGACCTGGAGTCTTGGAGTGGTCGATCCCCCTCCATATTTTGGTGAACTCAATGAGAAAATTTTGGTTTTGTTTAGTAGTGTTGAAAGACCCTTCCCTCGTATTCTAGGAGTGTTGTGGGTGTGAGTGTTGCAGGCTGCCTAGCCTTGCAACCCAACCTACAACCCCTAGTGGCATAGTTGGGAGGTTCCCTAAGCATTCAGGAATGAAACCTTGAGTGGGTCATTGTCTAATTGTGAAACCCTTGGAGGCTTCTACAAAAGTTTTGTCTAGTGTACATAAAGATGGATTCTTTCCTACATCTACCCATCCCATCTACATAGCCTACAAGTGGATATCCTACTATAACATTGACATTGGGGTGATCCCGCAATACTGGTTTACAATTTTTGGCCAAACTGGACATTGAACTGATTTTTTTAACTAAATCTTCACTCTCAGGCAACTATAGCGGCTAAACCGTGAGGAATTTGAAGATGATGCAAACTAGTGATTTGTGATATTTTTTCTATAGATTCTACATATATTTTTTTCAAAAATTTTGGAATCATATTGCACTTATTTTTCCATCTCCTTCAAAAACTAGTTTTTACCAGTAAACACTATTTTTAAGGAGTGATGCTCACTGTATACAACATAACCTTTTTTCTATGAAGGATAAAATTCTATTTTTTTTAATTTAGATTTGTAACTATGATATCTAACCCTTTCATTTGGTTTCATAGTGTTTTATTGAATACTTTTTCCTTAATCAAGTTTTGAAGTCAAACCAATTACAATTAAGACATAGGCAGACCGTATACAACATTTTTTGTATGTATCGAAATTCCTTTTTTTTTAGTGGATCAAGGACGTCAATACCTAGCCTACACATTTTTTAGAGTTTTATTTTGATAATCTACTATTTTTCCACATGTGCAAAACATAAAGCTTGATTTTCGGTGAAAAACCAATGTTTAATCAAACTAAAAAAACAAATACATAATAAAACCAAAACATATTAAAATTATATTCAATGGATAGCTCATTTTGAGGAACGCCATCATCCAGTTGGGCTTGTGAAGTCTCCTCTATTTTCATCCTCAACTCGAGCTTCAAAGGGAAAAATTCTATAGAAATTTGGTGCTTGAGGGGGAGAAGGGGGAAAAAGGGGGTTCTAACAAACTAGGGTTTGCTAGAACTAGGGGGTTCACTCAAACCCCCCCTTCCAGTGAACCCCCCTTTAATGCAATTAAAAAATAAAATGCATTAAAGGGGGCTCCGTTAGAAGGGGGGTTCTAGTGAACATCCTGATTCTAGCTAACCCTTAAGGGGGTTCTAGCAAACCCCCTAAAGTGTTTTCCATCTAAAAATACATTTTTCCTTCCTTAATGGAATTGTAAACCATTTTTGTGGATTTACCCCTTGTTGGATTTTTCAATGAACACTAATAGAGAACAATCCCCTTTATAAATCTTCACACATATCAATTGGAATACCGTAACTGGTGTTCTTGTTGACCCTACATACTGGATGAATATTTTTATAGTGGAAATCATGTTTATAAATTTTTTACATAAGGATGCATATGACAAGCCTAGAAGCACTATACGTACACATGATATGATATATGTCCCTCCCATCCTTTGTATCACCTTGTCAATCCTGGTTGGGCCCATGACTGTGAATGCATTCTTTGACCTCATCCCAAGGTTTGAACTATTCAGAGTGACACTAGACGTTCCCTGGCTGGTTGCCATGAATGTAGTTCCATTGGTAATTTATAAGTGCTTGAAGTTTTCCCATGATGGTTTTGTGCATGTAGTCCACAAAACCAGTTACAAACTGACGATTGTGTGTGGGGACTACTCACTTGATCACTTCTAGCTTGCCCCTATTGGTTCATTCCCTCCTAGGATGGACCTATTGCATCAAACTTATGTGAAATACAAGAATGGGGGAATAACACCAAAGGTGGATACCCTCCTTCTCCCTACGCCATTTCACATAAATCTTTCCTAAAGGTGGAACATGAGGTTGCCTTCATTGCTCAGAAAAAGGGAAGAGGAGAAGTCTACTCATGCCTCTTCTTCTTCCTCTTCCATTGTCCCACTTGCTATTTCCTCTCACCCTACTATGGCACCATCGAATTCCACTCCTATGCAATTGCTAGTGAGTCGGATGGTGTCCACTTGGTGAAAGCCCAAGAATTAAACATTTAAACTTCCTATCTTACCCATGGTGCCTTAGCCCATTTTTTATGGTAAGGGGAAGATTCCTCATGGAGCATCCTCTATGCCTTTGCCTCTATGACCTCCTACTTCTCCTACCTCTAAGGTAGTGAATGGGAAGAGGCATGTCACTGAAGTGCTTGAGCTTTCTCCCCCCATTGTTGTTCCATCATCCTCTCCATCTCTTCCTCCCGTTCCTATCTAGGAGTCCCTCCCTCCGTCAGAAATGATTGTGATGGATAATCCAATAGCTGAATAGGATTCTTTCGTCCCTTCTCAGGCTATAGCCTCTAGCTCTTGAATTCGTAGAAATTACCTTACGTGTGAGTGCAAGCATTTGAGGAAGGCTCTAGCCATTGAGCAGGACACCTTGCAAAAGGAGGAAGGGGAGCCAGTAGCTCCCACTTTGGATTCTTCTACTCTTCTTGCTTTAGTTCTCTCCACCTTAGTCTTGCTCCTGACTCCCCCTGCAAGTGTGAATGACCCTCACTCGAAGAGGGTGCATGTATTCATTGCTCCTTCGGTTGAGCCTCCCCTTTTGATGTCCCTTTTGGACATCTCTCCCTTTTCCAAACTTGTGGACATGTCAAATACCTCGGTGGTGTCCACCACAATTTTCTCCTCTTCCTTCATGCCCTCTACTTCATCTATGGGGATTTCATAGATCCTTCGATGAAGTGAAACATGGAGGACATCCCTAGTAGCATTGGGGGTTGGAAGAAGGGTTTTCCTTCTTTAAAGGGTTGTTTTGCATCGGCTTGTGCCATCCTAGTGATGGAGAAAGACATAACATCCCCAAAGTTTTTCACTGCTCCTGAATCATTTGGTGAGGGGTGACCCCTCAAAACTAGTTTACAATTCTGTTGAGGAAGCAAAATTGCAAAAAACACCCCCATGAAAAAAAATTGGCTTTTGGGGGTTTGAACGAACTTAGGGTCCGAACAAACCCAAAAAATGTTCACTTGAATGCCCCTTTGAGCGAACCCTATTAAATGTTGGGTTCCACATATTTCTCATTTCCTGAAAAAAAAATCAAAGGGAAACTTTGTAGAAAGGGGAGTTTACTCGAACCCTAGTTTGAGCGAACCTCCAAGGGGGGTTTTTTCAAACCCGTGTTCATTCAAACTCCTCTTTCCCCCCTTCTCCCCCTCTTGTACCAAAAATATCCAAAATTTTTCCCTTCGAAGCTTGATTTGAGGATGAAAATGGAGGAGAATTCACAAACCCAACTGATGATGGTAGTCCTCAGAACAAGCTATCCAATGAATATAATTTTAATATGTTTTGGTTTTATTATGTATTCATTTTTTTAGTTTGATTAAACATAGGTTTTTCACTGAAAATAAAGCTCTCTATTATGCACATGTGGAAAAATAGTATATTATCAAAATACAATTCTAAAAAATATGTGGAGGCTAGGTATTGATGTCCTTGATCTAGTAATTTTTTTTTTGAATTTTAATACGTACAAAAAAAGTTATGTTGTATACGGCCTGTCTATGTCTGAATTGTAATTGATTTGACTTTGAAACTTTATTAAGGAAAAAATATTCAATAAAACACTATAAACCAAATGAAAGCACTAGATATCATAGTTAGAAATCTAAATTCAAAAAAAATAGAATTTTATCCTTCATGGAAAAAAAATTATGTTGTATACGGTGAGCATCACTCCTTAAAAATGGTGTTTACTGAAAAAACTATTTTTTGAAGGAGATGGAAAAAGAAGTGTAATATGATTCCAATTTTTTTGAAAACAAATATATTTAGAATCTATAGACAAAATGTCACAAATCACTAGTTTGCATCATCTTCAAATTTGTCATTGTTTATCCACTATAGGTGCCCGAGAGTGAAGATTTAGTTAGAAAAAAAAGTTTAGTGTCCAGTTTGGCCAAAAATTATAAACCAGTATTGTGGGATTGCCTTGAAGCTAGCAGTGGATCTTAGGTGCCACCTCCAACACCTGCTGAGGCACTCCTGTAAAGTGCATATTCAACTTTGTAAACAATGTCCCAGACCTATCAACGATTTTTGCGAGATCACTTATGTTCACCTCATAGGAACTGATTGGAGAAGATCTTCAGGGGCCTTCTTCCTTGGCTCTTGTTGCAGGAGGTTTGGAGGGTACCCCCCTTGACATTGTGCCCTTGTAGGCTCTTCTTCCCTCCCCCTATATTGATCTAGACTGGGAGAATAATGACCTCTTGGTTGATGAGGACTAGGGGGGTGCCTCTTCTTTATCTATAGATTAGATTGTGTGTGTGTATGTGTGTTGTGTTCCCTCATGCTTATTTTATATGTTCCTAGATGACCCTTGTCACCCTCATAGGTGCTTGGATACATGTGTGTTTTTATGTTGTAAAAATTCCTCTATTTTCCACATCATTCTTCTCTTTGTCGTGTATTTATTTTTGACAATTGGGGATGATGCAAAGTGTTGGGGACATTTAGGCCTCCATTCCATGTTGACCCAATTTTTTATTTTCATTTTTTCTTCATGTACCTTCTCCACATGGTCTGATATAGTAGGGGGTTGATGAAATTTCATCTATATATTATTATATCTATTTATCTATATTTATGAACAACTCTAACCCTAAAATATCAAATCCCCCGATCTCTTGTTCATTATGTCATTGTTTTTCTCCTTTCTTTTTATCATTCTCTCTTCTCTTCTTGTTTGCAATGTTTTGGTTCTCATGTGTTGTCCCTCACATGTGCGACAACATTACCATGGTTACATCTTGTTATGTTCCACGAACCACAACATCACCTCCATTCTTGCTTTTCTCTCCTTAGGATGTCACATGTCTTTGTGTTCAAGACCCACTATCCTAAGGGGGGGCTATCACATCGCTTCAATTTCCAAAAGGTGTATTCAATGGCCAACAAATCCCTTCTTGAAAATCTCCATTTTTCAAAAATTGCATTCCTTAATAAGGAGCCCTACTTTTCCTTCATCATGGGTTCATAAAGAAAGAATTTGAGAAAATTTCCTTCGAGGAGGGAGCACCTTTTCCTATGGGTGAAGTTTTTACTTTCCCCTTGTGAGGGGGTTTTCTTTCTTTCAAAATCCTTGATGAAGTGAAATTTTTCAAAAGGATCCCTTGATGGTGAATTGATTTGCAAAAAACACTGTTGCACTTTCAAAGAGAGTGTCCCTTGAGTCTACCCTTTTCTTTTGAAGGGTTCACGAGGGACCCCTTTGAAAGATCTTCCTTCAATTTTTGACTATTTTCTTGTCTGCTTGTGTGGCTTCTATTTGATATCTAACATGTTTTTCCCATGAATTAACATGTTGCTTTTCAAGTGCACCTGTGAAGCTTCTTTTCAATCAGACTTTATGAAGCCTCTTACATCTAGCTTCCTTTAGGTTTGAGCACCTGGGGGGGGCACCTTCTTTGTAATTCCGAGGACTCGTGAGGAAATTTCATCCTACAATATCTATTCACCATTGGTCTATGAGCCTCCAATGCACTTTGTTCAACTCTCTTCAAGACCAAGTACTTGTGGAGCCATTTTCTTGTCCTGCTCTTTCAAGCATTCCAAATTGTGGTCTTCTTCCTTGATGGTTTATGTATATTTTCTTGGAACTCTTTCAGCCTACTTTAGCAAAAACTCATTGGCACTCATGTTTGCTAAAGTGGGGGGAAAATGTATAGGTGTGAATTTGTACCCCCCTTTGCAAGTTCCCCTTTTACACCCTTCACCTTAGAAAAATCAAACTCAACAATGTAATTCCACATCCTATGCCTGTACTCCATCCACTTTGCACCTGTTTATAGTGTCGGTGAGGGAATTTCTGTTAGGGATTTGCATGTGGTGCACAAACGTCTGCTCAACGTACTTCCATCTTGATAGGATTCCTACCTTTGGAATCTACAAAGGCATTACGTTCACCATTGGGGCTGAAGTGTAATGTATCTACACCTCCTAGCTAACCTTTGAACAACTCTTTCCTTCCCAAATTCACCTAAAAATGACTATTCTCCATTCTCATTCATTCCTCTATACATTCTTGACAATTCTTATGCTTCTACACAACTCTTGAGCATAATCTTGAAACTTCTTGGCTACTTGTTGTACTATCAATGCTTTCATTCCAACATCACAACATTCTTCACATCTACCACAAAAGTTGCAACTTGGTGTCTTGCGATACTTCGTTTGGTATTGCTATGACCACGTAAACTTTACCACAGTTGTGAGCTTGCATTCCTCTCTCATTGGCCTTGAGTGCCTTTGGTAGAGGGTGGCATTGAT
>VDFB02000007.1:137691549-137736984 GCA_007258455.2 Sequoia sempervirens | reverse complement strand
TTTTTCATTTTATGCTTTAAATTTGCATGTAAATATTTCAAAATCTAGATCTACCTAAATGGAAAAAAACTAGAAGTTTATTTCATTCTATTATTTGATAAGTTCTTTAAGAAAAAATCTAGATCTATCTAAATGGAAAAAAACTAGAAGTTTATTTCATTCTATTATTTAATACTTATTATTAATTATTTAATCCAACCACATGCAACACATTACATTAACATATTCTAATAATCCTTGAACCTTCTTTAAATACAAATAATGAATCATATAATCTTAAACATTATTATACAATTAAATCTAAAAACAACTATCAATCACATGATTTATGCTGTTAAAAATTGTGACCAATCTTCTTAAATCTCGAAGTAAAAATTATGTAAATACGAAATTATCCTTGCAATGACGTCTCCGGTTCTCCTTTCCACGAAAGCCATGTATTCCTTTGTCTGGTTATGGCCCACTCTCTCCTGTCAACAGGAGTGAACACCTCACTCGGCTCGTTAGTCAATGCCAAACGCCTGCCGAAAGTAAACCCGTCTCATTCGGAAACTGGTTTCATGAAACCGACTTTGGTCTTAGGTCTGTTTGTCTCTCATACCATCCGTCCAAGTGGGCCAGTTCCACGGCCCCTTGACAGGAATGAGACCATCCTCTCTCTCACAGCTCTCTGCCGGCAAATTGGTCCAAAGCGCACGCTCTAGTCGAAGTGACTTTAGTTGAAGTAGTTCTTCAAATGATCTTCTTTTCCCCCATTTACAAGTCCTCAACCAGGTCAAATGATTGTAGACCATTTTCATTAAAATTTCTCAAGCAAAGAGAGAAGAATGGAGCAAACACTTCTGGTTTGGATCGTAGGCTTTTTTTCATTGAGCTTGACATTGATTAATGAGATCCGAGCACTTCCCCAGGAGGCTCAGATTCTTCTGCAAATGAAACAAAAGTTCCAAGATCCCCACAATGCACTGAACAATTGGAAAGACTCCATTGGCGCTCCTTGTAATTGGGATGGAGTAACCTGCGACAAGCAGACGGGCCTGGTGATTGCAATCAACCTAGAGAGCAAATCTCTCAACGGCTCTCTTGACACTGTGATTTGCAGTTTACAAAGCTTGGTGAATGTTCATTTGCCCTTCACTAACCTGACTGGGAGTTTACCTTTAATGAAGAATTGCAGCAAACTTCAGTACCTGAACCTTACGACAAATTCTCTGTCCGGGAGTCTGCCGGATTTCACTCCGCTGAAATCCTTGCAGGTTCTTGATTTGACGACCAATGGATTCTCTGGAGAATTTCCCGAGTCTCTGGGAAATTTGTCTGAGCTGGAATCACTCAACCTTGCTGAAAATGATTTCACTGCAGGAACTATACCTTTAAAGCTCATGAATCTGAAGAAACTCAGGGAGCTCTACTTGGCCGACTGTAATTTGGTGGGAGAAATCCCGATTTTTATCTTCAATTTCACAGATCTGGGCCTTCTGGATCTTTCCTCCAACCACTTGAAAGGCTCTATTCCAAAGGAGATTGGCAATCTGAAGAGCCTTTACCAATTTTTCCTCTTCCGTAACGACCTCAGCGGAAGTATTCCTCCCGAATTAGGCAATCTCACATTACTGCAGTACTTCGATGCATCGCAGAATATTCTCACCGGCAGCATTCCGGAAGAGGTCGGGAATTTGAAAGAACTGGTGGTCTTTTTGCTGGACAGAAACAATCTTTCAGGCCAAATTCCTGAAAGCATTGGCGAGTTACGGTACCTGGAAAGCTTGTCCCTCTATCGGAATAGTTTTACAGGCCCATTGCCGCCGAAGCTCGGCAGTTTATCCAGATTCAACTTGATGGACATCTCAGAAAATCGCTTCAATGGCATGCTACCAAAGGACATCTGCAAAGGAGGCAACATGGAGTACTTTCTTGCTCTTGAAAATTTTTTCACCGGAAACTTGCCGGAATCCTACGGCAGGGACTGTAAAAGTTTGATACGCTTCAGAGTCAATAACAATAATCTCAGCGGCAAGGTCCCTGATGGTATTTGGGGTTTGCCGCATGTGAAAATTATGGATCTGAGCTCTAATGATTTTGTAGGCGGAATTAGCCCTGAGATTGGAAATGCAAAGAATTTGTCAGAGCTCTTGATTTACGCCAACAGATTCTCTGGCAACCTGGTACCGGAGATTGGCATGGTGGTGCAGTTAATCAAGATCGAAGCAAACAATAATCAATTGACTGGTTCCTTACCGAAGGAAATCAGTGATTTGAGTCAGCTGAATGTTTTGTATATGCAGGAAAATATTCTGGAAGGTTCAATTCCTGCTGAAATCGGTCTCTGTAACTCTTTATCCGTCATCAACCTTGCCGGAAATCGCTTTGAAGGTTCGATTCCGGCGACGCTGGGATCCATTCAAGGCCTGAACTACCTGAACCTTTCAAACAACGAACTCTCGGGGCCGATTCCGGCAACCCTCGGTTTATTGAAGCTGAGTTCGGTTGATTTCTCCAATAATCGCTTAGCAGGCCCGGTTTCGAATTCGCTTCTCAGCGTAGGATACAGTCAAAGCTTTTCAGGCAATCCAGGGCTCTGCGCCGAAATTTCTAGTATCCATAATATTCTCAGAGTCTGTTCGGCTTCTCATGCCGAGCAGAAAGCGAAGAGAGTGAAATTATCGGCCGGCTTCATTATCGGTGTAGCTATGTCCCTACTTGTGATCGGGCTCATACTTCTTCGCCGGTACCGTCGTAACCAGCCAGCCTCGAAGGCAGAAAGTTCGTCATGGAGTTTGAAGGCTTTTCATAATTTGACTTTCAATGCAAAGGAGATCTCCGAGGCGTTATTGCGGGAGGAGCATGTTATCGGAAGAGGCGCTTCAGGCACGGTATATCGCGTGGATCTACCGAACAACGAAGTTGTAGCAGTGAAGCAATTGTGGACAAGCAGCAAAATGGAGGACGATGCAAACAAACTTGAGAATCGTCATCATAATAAGCAGAATGTCTTCAGAGAGCATGAAGATCGACAGGCCAAGGCAGAGGTCGAAACCCTCGGAACAATTCGGCACAAGAATATTGTGAAGCTTTACTGTTACCTTTCAAACAACCATTCAAATCTTCTGGTTTATGAGTACATGCCCAAAGGCAACCTACTTGATGCTTTGCACAGCGGCGGAAGAGGAGGTTATATTTTGGATTGGCCATCGAGGTACAAGATTGCATTAGGTACAGCTAAGGGACTGGCTTACCTTCATCACGATTGCTCGCCTGCAATTGTTCACAGAGACGTGAAGTTAACAAATATCTTGCTGGACAATTTTTACGAAGCAAAGGTTGCTGATTTTGGCGTTTCGAAGGTTCTCCAAGCGAGCAGAAAAGGGGCCGATTCTGGGACAGGCTTCGTAGGCACTCATGGCTACATTGCTCCTGGTAAACATTATCTCCTCCATTTTCTTCCATTTCTTACAAATTTCTACTTTTCATCAGGATTTTTACGGAATGCTTGCCCTACAAAGATTTTCAGAGTTTTCCCTTTTCACTGTATTTTCATTTTAGTCGTCACAAAGCTATAGTACTTCATCTTCAAGGGTCGTTTATACAGAAATTTCTTTATAAGTGTTTCTTGTTTGCAGTCTTTGACTTAAAAGGATCTTGAACAGCTTATTTACAAATGTTTAGTATTTGTGATATTAACCAGTTTTAAAGAGGGGTGTCAGTGTAATTATTGAGGAGTTGCAATTAGTGTCTTCCAAAAGTCCTTTTTACATGAACTTTCTTTGTAACTGCTGCGTATTTGAAGTGCTTTAAGTCTTAAAAGTCTACTTTCAATGGATTTTATAGACTATTCATTTATTTGAGCTTCCAATGTTTACTGTACAAGAATTTACACCATAATTTTCAGTACTTGACCTCGAAAGATATTTTTTACAAAGCTTTTTTCACGCAACTGTCGCGTATTCTGTATGCAGAATATGCGTACTCTCTGAAGGTGACAGAAAAAAGCGATGTGTATAGTTTTGGTGTGGTTTTGCTGGAGCTCATAACTGGAAAACGGCCAATCGAGCCGGAATATGGCGAGAACAGAGATATCGTGTACTGGATAACTCGCAAGATTTCTAGCAAGGAATCTACAGTGAATGTCCTGGATTCCAAGATTTCCAAGTCGTTTGAGGAGGAAATGATAAAGGTATTGAAAGTCGCAATACTTTGCGTTCAGAGACTGCCTGCTTTGCGGCCGTCCATGAGAGAAGCAGTGAAAATGTTGGTGGATGCGGATCCTTGCTTTACCAGTAATTCGAACACAGCCTTGAAACAGCAAAAGGATTCAAAGGATGTTAACTCGGATTTGACTTTTAAGTTTTCTCTTCAAGTGTAATTATTTTTTCACTCTCATGTAATTATTTTCTTCAAACGTAATTATTTTCTCTCTCGCGCTTAGGAGTTTGTTGGGTCATTGCCACTCACAACTTGTGGCTAGTAATGGAGTTAATAATTTCTTACACCCTGAGATTACCTTCTCATCTTTTTGAACTATAGTTGGATATTTTTACAATTTCAGTATGTTGTAAATTCAACTATTTGGCAATAATTCAATATTCATATATTTGTACAGTACACCTTTTAGGTATGGGGATCTTTACGTGTGCAATATTTGTTTGTGTTGTCATATATGTCTACTATTTGTAGAGTCCTTATATCAAGTACATTTATAGGAATGAGTTAAAGAGATAATTTATGCCTTGCCATGGGTACGAGGGTTTTTTTCTTCCATGTGTTAGGATGGGGAAATAATTAAGTAAAACGAATGCCTTTTCTGTGTATGATATTTTTTTTTCTCTCATTATTCTTCGTGAGGATTTTTTTATGTATGTAATAATCACAGACATGCTTCAATGTTTGGGTTTATGGGTGTTATGCAATTCACAAATAATGTGTAATGTCTTTTTTTTTTCAATATGAGGGTTTTTAATGTATGTCTTTCTTTAGGTATGAAGATTTTAATTGAATGTAAAATTTATATATATGTATATGTAGTTGTGTATTATTTGTAGGTGTCTTATATTTTGATAGTGCAAATATTTTGTACTATTTGTGTCCTTGTAGATATGAGGGGTCAATATATGTAAATTTTATATACATGTAAGGTAATTTAAGTAAGATAATGAGTTCACTTTTAGTGGAAGTGTCAAGCTTAGAAAAATCTTGACAATAATTGGTACATGTTTTGTAAAAAATAAGTACTCGTTTAGGAATGGTTACCCAAGCCTAAACTCCTACCCAAATATAGTGGGTACCCAGCAAAATGGGTACCCATTTCTAATTGCACCATGTAGACACCGAAATTTGGTTTAGGCCTGCGACTTCAATATTCTTCATAATTCGTATTCTTCATGGTCATGATTAAATAATCTTAATTATTTAATTATTCTTTATAGTATTCACTTCTTCTATTAATTAAATAAATGTTTTTTAATTAATTATGTTACTAATTAACCTTATTCTTCTTGTCAAATTAAATAAATTCTTATTTAATTTACTCTTTATCATACTTCAACTATAATATTCATTTAAATCCCTTCATCACTTAATTAAATAAATCTTATTTATTTAATTATTTTTCAAATGTCGAATCTTGAATTAAATAAATTTAATTCATAAATTCTATTTTAACGCATTCCTCTATATTTGAGATAATTGTGTGAGTTATCTAAGTATTCACTTTGACTCGACTTGACATCTATTTTAATCACTTAGTTAACTCTTGATTTAATGTCTGAGTGACGTTTTCGAGTAATCTCTTCGTCAAATCATTCAATCATCCAGTTCTAACTCATTTGCATGTACATGCGGATGAATTAAATATTCTTATTTAATTAATTAAGCTTTGTGTGTGCATTCGAACAAGAGTTGCTTCAATCAATTTTCATCTTTGTCATGCAAAGATATTTCTTCTATTTTCGAATACCAAACTGAAGATTAAATCATTTATTTAATCTTTAATTCTATTTCTAGTTTGTATCACTCATGTCACTACTGACAGTTATCAGAATGCATGTCTAATCAGTTAATCTCATCCGTTCGTTGATCTTTTAATCTTGTCCTGTCGTTTGAATAATCAATTTTCTATAAATTGATTTGTCATTTTTCATTCCAATCTCTCTCGAAATTGAAATATCTTTTCGAATCTTGCGAGCACTTAATCATTGAATTTTCGATATTTTGCTAATCACTATCTTAGGCTATACTTGCACGAACTTACAAGAAATCTGAGGGCAATTATACTACACAAGCAAAATGGAGAAGGGCAATCGAGATGAATCATGGAAATACATTTGAATTTGGTGATATTGTTTTAGTTTGTTCACGTTATTACTTTCCTTTGTTCTTTGTTGCTTAACATTAGATTTGCATTTTAGATTTAGTATTGCATGTTTGCTTCTAATCTATTTCTTGTCCACTTTCTTGGCATTACATTTGGTGAACCCGACGTAAAGACACCATCTTCACGTATCCATAGACTATTATTTAATTTTTGTAGGTTTTTCATACAGAACGACACATCAGTTTGACGAAGCGACGCAATTGACTTCCTGAACCGCATCTGACAAAAGAAACGACGCATCTAAAAATTCATGAACCACAATTGACTGGTGAATACTGAGACATAATTGAATAAAATATCGACGCATCTGACTGGTAACACAACAACGCAATTGACTGGTAAACTTTATTTCTATTTTTAGAAATCTAAAATTTTCAATTAATTTGTGTGTTACTAATATCTGATTTTCAGCATGTGGCCTTTTGGAGTTAACAAGTTTTTGCAGGACGATTGACAAAGATGATATTGAAAACTACTAACGAGTTTTTTTGCAGGATGCTTGTCGAAGACCCTAGTTAATTTTGAAATAGATTGTTTGGTAGCGTAGCAAATATTTCATTGGGTTTAAAATTAACAAGTTTCTACTATGTTTGGTGCGCAAGCACAAGTTTGGTTACCCTCACGACTTGGTACATCGAAGTATCCTCTCCCCTTGCGCATCCGTGCGATCCTGGGTGTAAGATAAATGGTTACCAACTCTAGAACTTGGGCATGTTTTGGTGGGAAAAAGTACTCACCCCAGGATGACTCAGACCGGTAGCACCCTGAACCCGAGGGACTTCCAGCTGGTATATAAAAGTGGGTTCTTGGGGAAAACCCAAGAATCACGAGTATGGTTCTGACGAGATGGATTCGAAAGAGGACTCTCACTGTATGGATCATGCCCCACGAATGGACTGCCCGTAATAAATACATTTTGTTTTAGAGACCAACCTATTTGTGGCCGTTGCTTGGTATAGTGTAGGGTACAGTATCATGCCCGAAGAGACTCACTATTGATCCCCTTGAGTAGATATAGCAGTTCTTGGGAGGTCATTACCCAAAGAATTCAAAATTGGTGTGCTCAAAAGACATTAATGAGCCGTGGAGGGGATCCAATGCCACCAAATTTCTAAGCTATCCGCTCTCGAGAAGGAAAGGTGTTTATCACCAATCCAGGGTATTTTTGGTGGGCTATACCAAGTATACAAACCCTAGGCCTTTGGCCTATTAGGATGTGCTTGTCCATTATCAACTTAAACGTTCTTTGAGTCCAAAATCAAAACTGAAAACACTTTGTCTTATGATTGTCTTTGATTGCTAGAATTTGATCATAGAAAATGGAGTCAATTTAAATCTCATCACTGAAAATACACATAGAGTCACAACTGTTCAACAGAAGGTCGCAATTAATTTTTAGAGTTGCATCTATTTTTAAGAGTCACACTTGTTGAACTTCAAGTCGCATCTATTATCACGAGTCGCATCTGTTAGTATCAGTCACATCTGTCTAGCGTAGAGTCGCATCTGCTAGTTTAGCTCACAATTGCTTTGCAAAAACTGCATGCATTATATTCTGAGTTGCAACTGTCATTACGAGTCGTATCTATTAGAAGGTTAACTGCATTTTTCAGAGTCACACATTGAACTTTACTAGAGAAACACAATTGATCACTGGAAAACCACAACTGTTAACTTGAACCGCATCTGTGAAATTACACAATGCATCTGTCTGATTATCAGAAAATCAGAATTCACAGTCACTATCTAGTCAACACGATTATACTAGTTTCACTTGTCTTTACACAAACAGTCCTTGAACAGAAACCTGAAACAATTTTCTCAATTTTACATCCTTTAGGTTCATTCGGTCATTACCATAGTTGTCTTAATTCAGAGTTTAGTTTCATTTTAGAACACATATTACCTTGCATTAAACTTCTAGAAATGTCACTTTTACAAAAATTAGGACTAGTTCACCATCTACACTCTAGAAAAGTCATAGCGTCAATGAAATCTGTCATTGAACCTAGTTTTATCAGTTTATCCTTTGTCCTACACAAAGTCCTCCTAGCTCATCAGTCTAGTTAGGAAACTCAACTTGTCTTTGATCCTCATCCTACATTGGTTCCTTGACTTAAACTAAATTGACGCCTTGGTTAGACTTTAGGTAGTTGGTCCCTTTGTCTAAGGTTTATAGAATTGATTATTTTAGAACCTTGTGTAGGCCTTGCATCTTTAGATTTTAGGCTAGTGTCATCCTAGAACATTCCTTATTTTGCATACAAAAATCCTAAAAACATAGACTAGAGTCATATTGTTCATAGATTTAGTTTTTCATTTCCCGCATATTGAGCTTGTCTTACATGGTTGAAACTAGGTCTAAGAGAAGAGAGAGAGAGAGAGAAAACATGTCGAACCCAAACAAATTCATCAATATATTTTCTTCAAGACCTCATAAGACTCTATTAGACAAATTCACCACTAGAAACACTCAAGGACATATTGTAGTAGAGGACATAGAGGCTATCGCACAGGACCCTGAGTTTTCCTCTTTCGTAGATGAGTACCTAGCAAATGATCGACAATGATACTTAGCCAAATTGCTAGCTGAAGGTGCTACCTTACCTCCAGGATTTGATATTAGCACCTTACAAACTCAACCTACACAAGGGAAAAATACCACGACTGCTAGTACTACTATACCTTAGGTCAGCACAACTATGTCGTCTAGTACACCTACACAGAGTGCGACAGTCCATACGTCCCCATTTGGTACATCTAGCATGACATCGAGATTTAATTTCACTATAGGGGCTTCATCATCCACTCCCTTTGGTCCTCTTATTGGGAGTAAAAGACCTAAAACCTCAGCCTCTACACCTTATGTCAGTGTCACAAGTTCATAGTCAACGGTTATACCTACCGCTAGTATCACAAGCACCATATCACAGTCAACGGCCATACCTAGTGCTCCAGTCACTAGTACTATACTATGGATTACACAAATAGGAGGAATTCCCTCCTTCCAATATGGCAATCAAAATCCATTCACGTAGATTCTGAGTCAGACTATATTCTCCCAAACTAGTACTCAAAATCCATTCACACAGATTTTGAATCAGAATCCATTCTCTCAGATCGGTGGTCATGATCCATTTGCATAGATTCCAAGACACCAATCATTTACACAGATTCCTAATCAGAACCCCTTTTCCCAAAGTGGTACTCAGAATCCGTTTACATAGATCCTAGGTCAACAATTTATGTAGATTCTAGACCAGAACACATTTACCTACATTTTGAATCCAAACCCACCTCAGATGCCAACATTCAATCGAAACTCATCACGAGACCTTGGTTTCAGAACACATACACGGATCCGCATAATCCCCCTAGCACATCTTTGACCCAAGTTGATGTCTTACAAACACAAATGGATAACATGTCGGTGTCAACTAAGAAATCATTTTCAACAAAGGACATATGCCCATTTCCCTTTGATAGATCATTGTACATGACCCCTTTCCCTCATGGATATGTCATACCGAATCTCCCTAAGTACAATGGCAAACAAAACCCAATAGAACATATAAGGGAATTTTCTACTATATGCATAGATGTCGCTTATGACCCCACTTATCTTAAGAGGCTATTTCCAAGAAGTCTTGTAGGAATTGCACTAGAATGGTTTTTGGGTCTAGATTCTAGCATTAGGTCTTGGGGTGAACTGGTTGAGAAATTTGTGGAGCGATTCTCCTTCAACATAGACCACGAGATAAATATAGCAACCTTGTGTCACACAACGCAAGACGAAGGGGAGACATTCATTGCTTTCTTCCAAAGATGGAGAACAATAGCTAGTAGGTGTCCTGTCAAGATACCCGAAAAACAAAAAGTTACAATGTTTCAAGAAAACCTTCATGCAAAACTCAGGAGTAACTTAAGGGTACATTGTTGTACATCTTTTTCGGAACTAGTGGAAAAAGGGGTTATAATAGAGAAGAATCTCATCGAAAAGGGAAAACTCAAGACATCAACATCTAATAGAAACCCGATCGTACAAAACACCCCCACTAACAGAAATAGATTCTGGTCTCACAACAAAAATGTCACCAATGATGGGGTGGTTGATACTAAAACGCTACAAGTAGGACCCCTCCTCACATTACAAGGACCTCATACTTTTGCAAACATGCTTAATGTTGTCAATCAACCTCCTAACGTGGTCCAAAATACTCAACGTCCACAACCAAGAAGATTTCAAAAATGTGAGTTCACTCCCTTAGGGGAACCCATTGAGTCGGTGTTCAAACAACTGTTACAAAATAATTTCATACAGCTACAGGAACCAAGTGAATACGATCCAGGACAATTTAAACCAGCTTGGTGGGATGACAATGCCTTTTGTGATTATCATAGAACTAAGGGACATAACCTACAAAACTGTCGACAACTGAAGAATATCATACAAGATCTTGTCGAAAGGAGAATTATTGAAGTTAGTGGAAAAAAATAGAAGTCATCAAACACTGATCATCAAGTATTTTCAGACCCACTACATGACCATGGGAGAGGAACTGTCCCCATTTCGAGTACTAAGACCAATACGTTAGCCAACTATGCCAATGTCAAGCACGATTATAATAGTGGAAAAATCATTCACTGCCTTCGCGCCACCGATGAGAATATCAATACCATTATTATCAATACTAATCCTGAGTGTGTGGTCAATACTCGTCATACTAAGTTCACTATCCAAGGCCCTCCATCGCAACAAACACCCCAACCTTCCAAGTTGTAATATAACCTTCTTGACCAGTTGGGGAAGACCCCAGCCCAAATCTCAATCTTGGAATTGTTGTGTATTTCCCCTGAGCATTGATCTATCCTCGATAAGGCTTTATAGAACACCATGGTCCCTAATGATCTTGATGTCAATCGTTCCCAGGAAATGGTGGGCTACTTGACCAATAATCACCATGCCGCATTTTTTGAACAAGACTATGCAACTGAAAAGATGAACCACAACGACCCTTTACATCTAGAAGTCCTTGTGGATGACACCAAAGTTAGACGAGTTTTGGTAGATGGAGGAGCAGGGTTAAATCTGTGCACTTTAAAACTAATTAAGGCTTTAGGTATTTTAGAAGCATGCGTAGACACAGCCAAGATTATTGTCATTAAAGCCTATGATGATGAGGAAAGAAAATCAAAGGGAGTGGTAACACTTCCTATCAGAATCGGTCCTATGGTGATGGAGACAAAGTTCCAGGTCTTGGATCTCACCCTTCCTTATAACCTTCTGCTAGGTAGACCATGGATTCATGCCATGAAGGCAGTCCCTTCCATGTATCATCAGTGTCTTAAATTCCCTTACAATGGCACATAAATAACTATAGATGGTGATCCAGATCCTTTCCAGTATTGCACCAATCTAAAGGAGATCCCCCAATGCCAAGTGCCAATAAACCAAGAGGCCTCATCGTCTAATTCATCCTCCTATGTTGACCCATCTGCACTTACTCGAACATCTACTTCACCCTCAATTCCTACTATTCCTAGGGTTGAGATCCAAGAAAAGGGTTGTGGAGAGTATTACATGAAAACTTCTTATTGTGTTAGCCATTTGATTCCTCCTAAGTCATATGGTTTACCTACATCAGATAGGAGACAATCTATGGTCACTATACACATTCCTCCCACAACAACTTTTACTAAGTGGGGTGAATTAAGCAAAGAGGCCATAGATACAGAAGATGTCACTTCTTGGTTGTATAGGGAAGATGATGAGGAACCCCTCTTACTTGCTCATATTCCTACAAATCTATATGGAAAGGTTTCAAAATCATGCAAAGCAAAGGATGTGATGGACAGAGTGGTTTAGGCTTAAACCAAGAAGGGAGGATTGAACCAATATTTGTTTCTCAGTGGCCAAAAGGAGTAGGGCTAGGGTTTCAACCGATTCAGATTGGCATTCCTAGTACTCCATTACCCTTACTTGAGGAAGTAAGTGCTTCAGAAGATATTAAGACATCTCATGAACCAGTGGACCAATATCATTGTGACTCCCCTGACTCTAACGATTATGAGTGGTATTCCCTATCCTCTACTTCTTCCATGGACCTTGACAACTTATTTGGAGAACTTGACTTGATGTTAAGTTCCTCCCCAAATCCATTAAATTCCTGTCCACCAAAGAAGATGACAAAAGAAGAATGGTTTAAACACTACTATTGGGAATCACTTGATCCTACCTCGTGGCAACCTGAGCCACCTATTTTTGATAGTCAAACCTTGGCATTAGTCCCAACTATCCATCCACCTAGACCCAAACCTAAGAGCAAAAAGGACCTAGTACAAGACTTTTGTAACCACATGAATAATTCAATCTTTACCTTGATCCCATTAAACTTTGATAACTCCGACGATGACATGCCCTTAGTCTATCCCCAACTCATTGATTGGGACCAACAAGACACACCTATCTTAGACATTTTTGAGAACGACAAAGCAATGGCTGAGTTCCTAGGATTACGAGAAGGCATACCAAATGGTGATCATAAGGCTGGTTTTACTATTGACTTGGAAAACAAAGCATATTTTGGGGAATCTGTTCAACCCTCCAGTCACAAAAATGAGAAAAAGAATAAACAAGATAAAAAGGATGAGTCTCTAGGTGAAAACCGAAAGGCACCTTTAGACAATGAAAAAGTAAAAAGAAAGGACGCATTTGAAAGTGAAAATCTCTCTAAGGAACCTAAGGATGGAGGTTTGAACATTCTCCCCATTGCATAGGAAAGGCCACCCATGCTCGTTGAAGAATCAGTAGAAGTCAACATAGGTACTAAAGAGAATCCTCGACTGGTTTATTTTGCAGTGTCATTGACAATAGAAGAGTAGCCAGAGTTCCATAACTTCTTTGCACAAAGACAGATAAATTTTGCTTGGTCATATGCCGACATGCTGGGGTTGGATCATGAACTTGTTCTGCATCATTTTCCCTTACAACTAGGCACCAAACCAGTGAAACAAAAATTGAGAAAAATGCACCCACAGATTGCTTTGTTAGTCAAGGTAGAACTCAAGAAACTCTTAGACGTTGGTTTCATCAGATCTATCAACTATGCAGATTGGATTTCCAATCTTGTACTAGTCACTAAACCAACTGGGGGCATCCGCATCTGCACTGATTTTAGAGATATCAACAAAGCTTGTCCTAAGGATGACTTTGCTTTGCCTAACATAGACATGATAGTTGACATGACAGCAGGATATGACATGTTGTCCCTTATGGATGGATTTTCAGGATATAACCAGATCAGAATTGCAACTAAAGACCAACCTAAGATGACTTTCACTTGTCCTTGGGGAATGTATTGCTTGAATGTTATGCCCTTCGGACTCAAGAATGCTGGAGCAACCTATCAACGTACCATGACTACTATCTTTCATGATCTAGTACACACTCTTATGGAGGATTATGTCGATGACCTTATTGCAAAATCCAAGACAAGGGAAAAACATTTATAGGTTTTAGACAAGATATTTCAGAGGCTAGAGAAGTATAAAGTGAGACTCAATCTAAAGAAATGTGTGTATGGAGTCAAGTCAGGAAAGCTGTTAGGTTATATCATTTCTAGACGAGGCATTGAAGTGGATCTTGCTAAGGTAAAAGCAATCATGGAAATGCCACCACCCACTAATCTCAGTCAACTAAGGACATTACAGGGAAGGTTGCAATCTATTAGAAGATTTATAGTGCAGTTAGCAGATAAGACACATCCTTTTCAACATCTACTTAAGGAGTACCCTTTGCATGGACAACCAAGTGTGGAGAGGCTTTTCAACTGATTAAAGAATATTTACTCACACCACCTATTTTAATGCCACCTATTGAAGGAAGACCATTGATTCTTTATATTACGGAAACCCATTCATCACTCAGAGCATTGCTTGCACAGAATGACGATGAAGGTCATGAAAGGGTAGTCTATTATATCAGTCAAAATTTGGTAGGTTATGAGCTCAACTATAGTACCATTGAACGTGCCTATCTTGTAGTAGTATTTGCTACTCAAAAATTAAGGCACTATATGCTAAACCATAAAACAATGTTGATTGCTAAAATAGACCCTCTAAAATATCTCCTCAGCAAGGCAGCATTAAGAGGACGACTGGCCAATGGGTTATGATACTTAGTGAGTATGATATCCAGTATTTAGAAAGAAAGGCTATTAAAGAACAGGTCATTGCTGATCAGTTAGCTGATGCACCCATACAAGCAGATCACCCATTAGTTGTAGACTTTCCTGATGAGTTCATATTCACAATTGATACAAACATAACATGGAAATTGTACTTTGATGGCTCACATACAAATCATGGTTCAGGGGCTGGTATATTGTTTATTACACCATAGGGTGATTGCATCCCTAAGTCATTCAGGATTGCATTTCCATGCACTAACAAGATGGCAAAGTATGAAGCTTTAGTGATAGGGTTACGTATGGTAGTCAAGTGGAAAATTAAGAACATATAGGTATATGGGGATTCTCAACTAGTAATCAAACAGGTAAATGATGATTATGAGACTAAGGATGAGAAGCTTGCTCCATACAAGCGCATGGCTGATAGCTTTAAACAATACTTTGACAAAGTCAAATTTCATCAAATACCTCGTGTTTTAAACAGGGCAGTAGATGCTATGGCTACAATTGCATCACTTCTTGACATTCCTAACAACGTGCCTAAGTTTGAGTTCTTGGTAGAACAACTTTTGGTCCCAGCCTATGATATCCCAAATTCTGAAATGGTGTGTGACATTGTTGGTCTTGATTCCCCCTGGTACAAAGAAATCTATGATTACCTTCATACCGAAGTCATACCCATGGGCCTATCAAATAACCAATGTAGGACATTCCTCCACAAGTCAGCCAAATACACCATCGTCAAAGACACTCTATATAGACGCACCTTAGATAATACCCTACTGAGATGTCTTGATTCTACTGAAGCACAAGAAACCTTGTGTGGGGTGCATGAGGGTATATGTGGTTCCCATTCTAGCAGTCCTACCTTAGCCAAAAAGATTATGAGACTGGGTTATTACTAGCCTACTATGGAAAAAGACTCATATGTCTTTGTAACGAAATGCTACCAATGCCAAGTTCATGGAGACTTGATACATGCACCAGCACAGGAGCTCTGTCCTATAATGTCACCATGGCCCTTTGCCCAATGGGGACTCGACCTCATAGGTAAGATCCACCCCACATCATCTAATGGACACAAATTCATTATCACTGCCACTGAGTATTTTATGAAGTGGATTGAAACCATTCCTATGACATACATTACTAGCACATAGATTTTTAGGTTTATCCTGAACTATATCATCTGTCGGTATGGTGTCCCTTAGTCCATAATCACTGATAATGGCCACCCATTTAAGAACCACAAAGTCTGCCACCTATGTGATGAATTTCATATCCAACATCACTTTTCTACTCCATACTACCACAAGGTAATGGCCAAGCAAAGGCATCTAACAATACCATCATTAGAATCCTCGAGAAGACTATCAATGATGCTGGTCGTGACTGGCATTTACAGCTTAACCCTGCCTTATGGGCTTATTGCACAAGTATCTGTACTCCCACTAGTGCTACTCCATATTCACTTGTATTTGGTTCTAAAGCTATTCTGCCTATTGAGGTCGAGATTCCTTCCCTAAGGGTATCCCTAAAAGGCCACATTGATGATGAAGAGTACCGAGTATCGAGACTCCATGAGCTAGAATTCCTGGATGAGCGAAGATAGAAGGCACTAGACCATCTTCAAGCATATCAGAATTGCCTTCATCGTAGCTATAACAGGAAGGTATTGAACATAAACTTTGACATTGGTGACCTAGTTTTAATGGAGAACCCAAAGAATCAACCAAAAAGAGAAAAACCAGGAAAGTTTGAACCAAATTGGTTAGGACCTTATGTTGTTACGGAAGCTTTTGGATCAGGAGTGTACCAACTCTCTACTCTTGAAGGGGAACCATTGTCCTCACCAATCAATAGTTTGCATTTGAAGAAGTTCTACGCATAGCTTTTGGGAGCCTTTGTCTTAATTAGCAAAAATACAAAAAATCAAAAAATCACAAAAATCGTTATCAAGGTGAAAACCTAGCAAATAGGCATCTTGGTAACACCAAAAAAATTAGATAATCTAGAAAATAGTAAAGACAAATCATTCGTCCAATAGTGAAAACCACTTCAGTGGCACTTTGGATAAGTACCATGGTGAAAACTTGGCAAACAAGCGCCATGTGTAGTTAACTCTGCTCCTTTGTCTACTATTATTCTAATCATAGTCCTTATCATTGTATATAATCCACGGCCCTGTACATAATCCACTCCCCTGTACATATCCCTTATCCATGTACGTACTACCTATCCTTGTACATATCCCTTATCTTTCATATCCATCGCTTGTATATACCATTCATCATAAGTGGTAGTCTTTCCCATAACTTGGAACAATTGACATCGAGTGCAATCCATATCCCCCATTTTATCCTTATCATAATCAATTCCTCTTATACTCGACTGGGGGCAAACACTTAACATGTGTCATATTGGTTCTTACATTGGCTATGATGAAGATGTAAAACCATGGAAAATCCACGAACATCACAAAATGACTTGAGAAAACACAAAAACATCAGAAAACTTAAAAAATCCAAAAAAAAAAAAATAGAGTCAGAGTCAGTCACACTTGTTAGTCTTTGTCGTTTGTCAAACAACATTGCCTCTGCAACTGGACGTAGGCAAGGCCATCTGCCGATGTGCCCCCAAGGCATTAAGTTAGTCTGTTTAGGTTAGTCTGTATGAATTCATGATTTAATCCATATGTCTATATGACAAGGTCGTTGGTTGTGTCAAACTACGAGGTCTCTGTGTGCATAACGTAGGCAAGGCCATCAATCGATGAGCCCCCGAGGCTGCACTATGTCAGACCATTAAGCTTCGTTGCATTCATTTTCACACACGTCTTCTGTTTGTATTCAGTCTTGTCAGTCAAGTCAAGTCGAACTATGAGGTCTCTGTGTGTATAACGTAGGCAAGGCCATCAATTGATGAGCCCCTGAGGCCGCACTAGGTCAGTCCTTTAGGGTTTTTGTCGTCACATAGTCAATTGTTAACACATCGTCTCAAGTCATGCATCAATCTGGTGAACAAGTCAGCAATGTCTCTAAGTCAAATCAAACAACTTTCCAAACAAAATAATCAAAACAAATCAACAAATGTCTACTATAGGATGTGTCCTTCTTGGAAACACACATCATCATGGAAATCAACCTGTATCTTGTTCAGGATGAGTCCTTCCTGAATACCGATATCAGCAAAACAATCTTTGTCTTATATAGGATGAGTCATTCCTGCATAATCAACAAGGTCAAACAATCAAACATAGCCTTACATAGGTTATCACATCAATGACATCTAACTCAATGTCTTATACGATATATGTCTTTCTAAAACCAGGCTTTGTCATGTCTTATACAGATAGTCATAACATTGAAACCAGACTCACAGTCTTATCCGGTATGTGTATCTCCTAAAATCAAGCTTTGTCAATCAATGCTTTTATCAATCAAAACAAATCAAATAAACAAATCAAGTTTTGGAAAATATTTTACTAGCTTTTTTACTTTTTGACTTATTTATCTTATCTTTTCAGTTGACTTTATGATGGGAATTAGGTTACTAGCTTTCTGAAGGATGTCCCATGAAGGATTTAGAGAAGCAACGATGTATCAGAATTCTATTTTCTTTGACTATTGTTTGTCGACTGTATTTTAAATTTGATTTTGAGTCATGTTACTAGTTTCCTCAAGGATGTCCCATGAAGGATTTAGAGGAGCAATGACATCTCATGACCTATCTTTTACTTTGTTTGCTGTCTGTGGTTTGTCCTGACAAAAAGACTGGGGCAACTTGTACCCTTAGTATGAGTTAATGACAATCCTTGTCTGTGACTGTTTGTTAATAGCAAGTGGATGACCTTGCACATCTTGATTTATGTCATATCATGGTGTTTTTCTCCATTTGTATTAGTCCCGCCCAATGATGATAAAGTGCAATACCTATTGTGATACAGTGAAACATCAAAGATTGATAATACTAACATCTATCTCCTGTGTTTTGTTCTTTCTCGATCTTTATTTCCGCACTAACAATTCTTCTTTCTTGCATTATGACGGAGTCTTGTGACACAAAACATTATACATCATCCTGCATCAACGTACATGTTAGAAAAATACATATATATAGGCATATTTCATATCTAGATCATCATGGCATAATAGACATTCATCATCAAACAATACATATCATAAGCATTCCATGTAAAAAACAAAGGAATACATGCATCACACCGCATTTGTATAGCATCACAATGTAGCATGCATTGTATATATAACATCATATTGCATCTCATAATTATAAATTGCATACATCATATAGCATCAACATTATATTATTAGCTGCATAAACATCATAAAATAAATATGCTCATCTATCACATAGGTATATCATATAAACATCACATGTATAAATAAAGACTGCATAATCAATACATAGAAATGCATTTCATGAGAATCACTGCCAAAATCATATATATATATATCACTCAACTGTGTCACATCACAATGTCATAATGTATCAATAATACATGGAAGCCCGTAGGCTATAAGATCATAATACAATGTCTCGATGCATCTCAACAAGTATCCCTATCCTAAACTGCCACTGCTATCATGCCTGGAGTGTGTAGAGGAATGATGATGGGAACCCGACGACTTGTGAGCTGAGGGAGGTCTGTCATACGGACCTACTCTACGTGGCTACTCCACCCCCTCTATGCTAACTGTCCTAGTGTGGGTCTTGGTCTAGGACCTGCTACTATGTGCCTCTGAAAAACTAGGAGCCCGTCTCTCTGGTAGAACCTCTACCTTATAAAGATCCTGATAATATCTCTTTCACTCCCCAGCTTTGACTAGCTCTTTGGCAAAAGTGGCTGATGGTCCTGTGCACAATGCCCTGAGCTCTGTAAATCTCTGCTTAGTCTCTTGTCTCTGAGCTATGGCCTGATCCCTCTCCATCTGATATGCATCCCTCTCAAACATGAGGACTCTCATCTACTCCTCCAGGGAGGCAACCTAGGCTTGTAATGTAGCAATATCAGGATCTACTGACCCTGTCTCATCCTGTCTGTCCCTCACTACCCCATCCTCCTCCTCCAGCTCCTCTAGGATCTGATCCTGAATCTCTCTCATGATCATCATCCTCCTCATCATCCTCTTGGTAGGTGCCCAATAAGCCCAAGGCATCAATCTCTACCTCCTCTCTATCTACCTCCTCGGTATCTACCTCCTCCTCTGCCGAGATGTCTAGAATAGCTGCCTCTATGGGGTGCACGTCCTCTCCTCCTATCGCAGTATCCTCCTCCCCTCTCTACCAATGTCTGGCATGGCCACATCCTCCTCCCCTCGTCCCTCATGGATCAGTGATAGCAGTGGCCCTCATCCTCTCCGGCCATGTCTCCCTCTCCTACCTCCACGCCATCCACCTTGGCCATCATCTCCTCCATCACCACAGCCTCCTATGCCTCCCTAACCTCTACCTCTATCGCGCTTGCCTCATGGACTTGTCCCTTGCTGCTCTACTAGCGCTGGCTACTCTGGATCTGTCAAGGGGATCGGCCTGTGAACTGTCCACCACTGGTCGTACTCCGCTGTGGTCCCTGGGTCTGCTAGACCATCTCTCCATCCCCATGGAACTACCTATAATGCATCAATGTCTACATCAGCTGTGGCCACTAGAATCTTTGGACCCCATAAGGGGATCTTTCACATAGACCTCGCAAACTTAGCCCGTCCTCTCGGCACATCCTGTACCTCTCCAAACTGCCGTAGTACATGATCCAAAAAATGACACTCTATAATGTGGACATGTGACACTGTCTGCCCCCTCAAAAATTGTACCTATCGGCAAAACGTAAAATGCTCATCCTCGTCTGACCACTCTATGCAGCCCAGGTATGGTCTCTATGTAAACTAAACCATCATGTCTATAGCATGCTTGAAATAACTCGTATCTCCTATATGGTGTTAAGTGTTCACCCCTGCATAGCAGAAGGCATAAGGGGCTCCATGTGGCAGGTCAACTGTAGCTGGTGGCTGGAAAATGGCGATGTGCTCCCATGCCCATACCATCAGGAGCGTGGTACCACAACTCATGGACTACGCATCTCAGTAGGCAATATCATGTAAATGAAAGTACAACATACCAAGGAGACAAGGACCCCATGCATACACCTCCCGTCTCTCTAGCATCCCTACAAGCATCTCCCCTCACCCCACAGGAAAACCATGACCTCGACGATCGGGAAGTACTATACCACCTATCAAAGTACATACCAAATAGTCTAGCTACCTATACCTCTGGGCTAACACATGCCACCTAATCTCATAGTGGTCGAATCTCAGTTGTCTAATGTCTACATTCGGATAGTGTTTGCACATCTCGGCTGCACCCTGCTGGGTATCATACCTAACTCGTGTGCCTCTAATAGGGAGTCTAAGTATCCTGTACACATCCTCCAATGTAATAGTGGCCTCTCTAGTCCGTAGGTGAAATAAGGATGTCTCTGAGTGCCACCGCTCGCATAACACTGTCAATAAACTGTGATTCGCTCGAATCTCGGGCATGTCTGTCACATGAAGAAGACCAAGGTGCCATAGGATCCGTCGCTCTACTGGCCGCAAACTATCTCTAAACCGAAAGGTCATCGGTCTCGACTCTCATGTATATATGGTATCTAGCACAACTTGCCATAGGATTATACATGCCATATATCATCTTTTAATATCTATTCTAATGCAAACTAACTATCACTACCTATTTTGCAAATGCATTACATTTTTGCAAATGCGTTACTTTTTTGCACATGCATTACTATTTTGCAAATGCGTCGTTCTTACACATATGTAGTGCATAACATACAGATGTGTTATTCCCTTGGACACATGCATTGTTGTTTTCACTTGCGGTTCAAAATATTACATATGCGGTGCGTTGCAACATATGCGTTGAAATTAAACTGACTGCATCAAAGAAAATATAAATGCGATGCACAGAAAATAAATGCGTCTATTCTAAATGCACATGCGATGCAGATTATCACATGTGTTTCCTTAACATTCAAATGCGTTGAAACACTAAACCTATGCTAAACAAACAACGTGAAATTGGAAATGCAGCTTTCCGCAGACAGATGTGTCATTCATGCACACAAATGCGGTGATTTATGAAAATGACGCATAACTAAAACTAACATTAAATGCATCAAAACATGCACAAATGAAAATTTTCAAAAGCCAAGTTTGAGGTACATACCGGAGGGTCCACGTCAGCTAGCCTTTGGAAGGACCGAATCCTGTAGGTGCGATGGTGAGTGTGTGGAACAGGTGACATCCTCACTGTGGGTGTAGAGCAAATTCTCAATTCTAGGGCTAAGTGGGTGAAAATGAATTGGTTTTTACCCATATTCCTATATATACTTAGTTCTTAGGTGGCATTTCTTTCCTACTGGCTATGTTAACTTCCCATTTCGATCAACTCATACCCATCCTTGACATTTCTAACCTCAATTCTACAAACTCCACTGCATTTTTGCCTACCCAATGGACTAATCGGGAGCATTTCCAAATTTTTCTAAACTTTTCAGAAATTTGTCAATTTTCCCGAGGGGGCATACCTTCACCTATTTTACACTGGAGCATTACTGGGGCATATTTCTTATCGATTTTCTTTGACACAACGCCGAAATGACATTGTATCAAAGAGGGGCAAATGTAGACATCGAAATTTGGTTTAGGCCTGTGACTTCAATATTCTTTATAATTTGTATTCATCATGGTCATGATTAAATAATCTTAATTATTTAATTATTCTTTATAGTCTTCATTTCTTCTATTAATTAAATAAACGCTTTTTATTTAATTATGTTACTAATTAACCTTATTCTTCTTGTCAAATTAAATAAATTCTTATTTAATTTACTCTTTATCATACTTCAACTATAATTAAATAAATTCTTTATTTATTTAATTATTCATTTAAATCCCTTCATCACTTAATTAAATAAATCTTATTTATTTAATTATTCTTCAAATGTCAAATCTTGAATTAAATGAATTTAATTCATAAATTCTATTTTAACGCATTCCTCTATATTTTAGATAATTGTGTGAGTTATCTAAGGATTCACTTTGACTCGACTCGACATCTATTTTAATCACTCAGTTAACTCTTGATTTAATGTCCGAGTGACGTTCTCGAGTAATCTCTTCGTCAAATCATTCAATCGTCCAATTCTAACTCATTTGCGTGTACATGCAGATGAATTAAATATTCCTATTTAATTAATTAAGCTTTGTGCGTGCATTCGAACAAGAGTTGCTTTAATCAATTTTCATCTTTGTCATGCAAAGATATTTCTTCTATTTTCGAATACCAAACTGAAGATTAAATCATTTATTTAATCTTTAATTCTATTTCTATTTTGTATCACTCATGTCACTACTGATAGTTATCAGAATGCATGTCTAATCAGTCAATCTCAACCATTCGTTGATCTTTTAATCTCAACCTGTCGTTCGAGTAATCAATTTTCTATAAATTGATTTGTCATTCTTCATTCCAATCTCTCTCGAAATTGAAATCTCTTTTTGAATCTTGTGAGCAATTAATCATTGAATATTCGATATTTTTCTAATCACTATCTTAGGCTATACTGGCACGAACTTACAAGAAATCTGAGGGCAATTATACTACACAAGCAAAATGGAGAAGGGCAATCGAGATGAATCATGGAAATACATTTGAAATTGGTGAGATTGTTTCAGTTTGTTCACGTTATTACTTTCCTTTGTTCTTTGTTGCTTAACATTAGATTTGCATTTTAGATTTAGTATTGCATGTTTGCTTCTAATCTGTTTCTTGTGCACTTTCTTGGCATTACACACCATATACCCATTATTTTCTAGAATAAGTACATTTGAAGTGGATACACATTCTATAAAATTTTAAATTTGAAACTTTTAGTGTGAAAGGGGTACTTTATCTAACTAGTTCATTCCCTAGCTAGTTCTCCACTTAAATCCTCTTCACACTAGTTTAACTTTACATAGGGATAAGGTTGTTGAGCTTTAATGGCATGAGTTGTCACACCTCACTTGTCAAAATTTGGTTACATCCTATCTCTCCCCTTGGCCTATATAACCAAGACATTTGTTTTGTAATCTCAATTCTCAAGCTGAATATAGCTTTGCATTCTTGAGAGGAATACAATTTATTCTTTCTCATATTTTTGGTTTTTCTTTCTTTTAGTCATTAGTATCTTGGGGTAGGCTAGTTAGCAAATCTCACATGGTATTAGAGCCAAAATGAGTTGAGGGTTAACAATCTTTAAGAAATTTAAGAGTGTGGAGCTATTTTTTCAAGCACTGAATATGCTCTTCTCTTGCATCCTTAGATGATTTGGAGAATCAAAAAAGTGTGAAAAAAATATTAGTTTTTGGGGAGATTCATACATTGACTTGTCAGTTACAGGTCTTTTGAAGCTTCATGGAGAGATTTTGAACTCACTATTGAGTCTAGAGTAGCTGAAACATTTAGATCCGCCCTTTAGTTTCCCTAAAATGGACATTGAAGGCTAGATCTACAACAATTTTGAAGTGGGAGGTTCATTGCTAGATCCAGCAAGGAGCAATCATTTCAAATCATTTTGGGTCAAATCTGATCTTGCCATTGTGCTTAGAAGACCTGAAAACCATAAAATTGACTCTCAAAACGTCAATTTGGAACAAAGTTGTCGGGTAAGACAAAAAAATTTGTCTAGGGAACCATTTGACCCCATGAAGAAATTAATTTAAAACTAATATGTTTTATTTTAAATTAAAAATTTGTTTTTAAAAAAAATAAATCTTTTATTTTCTTCATTTTTTTGTTTCAAAAAATTGCAAAAAATTATATTTAGATTATATTTTTCATTTTAAAAAATTACAAAAATATATTTATACAAATATATTACATTTTTTTTTAAATCAAAAAATTAAAATTACAAACAAAAAATTTGAAAATAAAATACATTGAAAGATTTAAAATAATAATAATTTTTTTTTCTTTGTAGTACTATCCAGTACCAAGGTACCTGTGTAGGTACTAGGGTACCGTGTGGCCCTACGACTTGCACTGCAACCTCGACCTTTAGGCTTTGTAAACTATTTTTTTTTTTTATAAACTTTTTAATATTAAAAATCTATTTTTTTTAAATCGACCAATATTTTAATATTTTTAATGTTTTTTATATTAAAAATATAATATTTTGAAAATCCATCAGTATAAAATCCCACCCACCTTTTTAATATGCCGATAATTTTAATAATTTTTAATATTTTTAAATTAAAAAATATTAAATTTTAATTCCGTCCAAAAATCTTGCCGACACTTCTTTTTTTTTAATTAAAAAAATATAAAAATCTAAACTCTGCCAAATTTGGAGCGGAATTTGGCAGATAGTTAAATTGGCAATAAGCTAAATTTATTTGGCAAACTTCTATATTTGGTGGAGTTTTGGAAAATATCTAATTTTGGTGGACCACTAACTTAGGTGACAGTTTCGCTAAATTTGGTAGAAATTTTTCACCCCCTCTCTATTGATTCATTGATTTTTCAAAGCCAACTTTGAAAGCTCATAACTTGGGTTCAAGAGCTTCAATTTCAATGCAATTTTTTTTATTTGGACTAAATTTTTCACATTTTGGTGCATGGATTTTTCAGAAATTGTTAATTCTTAGAGAGGACACCTCATCATTCTCATTTTGCAAACTTTTAAGCTGCATAATTTTTGCATATGACCTTAGATCAAGCTAATTCTTTTTTTGAAAGTGCATATTTTTTGTGTACTTCAGATTGATGTTGTTTATTTCATATGAAATCATGTACCAACTATATACTTTTAGCCCATGCTCATTTCTTGAGGATTTGTAAAAGCATTGAAATTTAGAATTTTGTAACTGCACTAAATATAACTTAATGCCAACTCATTTTTCTTTGGAGGGTTTCTTTGATTGAGTAAAGAAGGGGGGAATATTTTTGTCCTTGTGCTTGAACATCTCTTTTACTTTGTGCTCTATTTTTCTTTCACAATGGGTACATTTAAGTTTTCATTGCTCATGCCATAAAACTACAATACATGGCATCAAAATGCATGGAATGCTTTAATGCAACTAGGATACATACCTTATGCTGAGAAGAAGGTAACTAAACCCACAAATGATAAGGAAAAGCTACTCTGGATGTTTGAACATACAAAAGCTCTTGGTTGTGTAAGGATTTTAGTTTATCTTAATATAATGTTTCAAATTTAAGAATGTAAAGATTCACATGATGCATGGAACAAATTAAAAATTATGTATGGTATAACTGATGAAGTTTGTGGTTATCAAATTGATAACGAACTAATGAGTTTTGATCTAAATTCGTTTGACAACATCCAGGATTATGTAACAAAGTTCAATGACCTTAGAGCACAATGTAAATTATGTGGCTTGGAGAAGAAAGACATTCGACTTGTCTATAACACTCTCAAAAAAATTGGACCTGAATTTGTAGCTTTTGTTTCTAGCTTTCACACTCATCGATTGACAATAGGATCTACATTCATTACACATTCTTTTACTTCATTTTCTGAAATGTTGATGCAAGAACAAGGTAAGGGGTGATCCCACAATACTGGTTTACAATTTTTGGCCAAATTGGACACTGAAATATTTTTTTCTAACTAAATCTTCAATTTTGGGCACCTATAGCAGCTAAACCGTGAGGAATTTGAAGATGATACAAACTAGTGATTTGTAACATTTTGTTTGTAGATTCTAAATATATATATTTTTAAAAAATTTGGAATCAGATTGCACTTCTTTTTCCATCTCCTTCAAAAACTAGTTTTTTTTAGTAAACAACATTTTTAAGGAGTGACGCTCACCGTATAACGCATAACTTTTTTTTCCACGAAGGATAATATTCTAACTTTTTTGAATTTAGATTTGTAACTACAATATCTAGTGCTTCCAATTGATTTCATAGTGTTTTATTGAATATTTTTTCCTTAATCAAGTTCGAAATCAAACCAATTACAATTCAGACATAGGCGGACTATATAACGCATAACTTTTTTTGTATGTATTGAAATTCAATTTTTTTTTGTTGGATCAAGGACTTCAATATCAGGTGCACTCATATTTTTAATTTTTTTTTGATAATTTACTATTTTTCCACATGTGCAGAACAAGAGCTTGATTTTCATTGAAAAACCTATATTAAATAAAACTAAAAAAACAAACACACAATAAAACCAAAAAATATTAAAATTATATTTGTTGGATAGTTTGTTCCGAGGACTACCATCATCCAGTTGGGTTTGTGAAGTCCCCTCCATTTCTATCCTCAACCCAAGCTTTGGAGGACAAAATTCTGGACATTTTTGGTGCTTAAGGGGGAGAAGGGGGGAAAAGGGGGTTCGAGTGAGCTAGGAGAGTTCTCTTGAACCCCCAGGGGTTCGCTCAAACTAAGGTTCACTTGAACCAAGGTTCAAAAAAACCAAGGGGGTTCACTTGAACCCCCAGGGGTTCGCTCAAACTAAGGTTCACTTGAACCAGGGTTAGAGCGAACCCCCTTTCCACAAGCCTTCACTTTTGGTTTTTTGTGAGGAATGGTGGGCCCCATCATTAAATGGGTTCACTCGAAGGGAGCTTCTATCAAACCCCTTTTGGTTCGCTTAAACCAAAAGTTCATTCAAACCTCGAAAAACCAATTTTTTTTTGCATGAGGTTATTTTTTGCAACTTTTCCTTCCTCGCTGGAATTGTAAACCACTTTTGTGGGTTTACCCTAAGCTTCTTTCAATGGGTTTTCTAAAGCCTTCACACTCATAAGCTTTTATAGTTATTTAACCAAAGGGTTAGAAAGAATCAAGGAAGTTTTCCAACAAACAAAAGCAATTCAAGAAGAAGTCACAAAGAGATCAAGCACAATCATTTTCTACAACAAAACTTTACTCCAACTCCTCCTCTTCAAAGGGGGATTTTCAAAAGAAGGAAAGGACAAATTGTAGCTATTGTAAAAAACTTGGTCATGAGGAAAATTCTTTTCATAAGAAGCAGATCGATGAGTTAAAGCATCTTCTTAAAAAGAACAACATTAATCCACCTTCTTCTGTTGCTCAAAATCGTCCACTCCTTCAAAATCAGGTAAAGGGAAAGCAACTGCACTTGTTTCTATTGTTGATTCTTCACAACCATGAATTCTTAACTCGAGTGCATCACATCACATGGGTTTTATTAAAGAACAATTTTCTTTGTTGGAGCCTTGTTTTGTGCCCCACATTCTCATCGAGGATGATTCTTAGTGGATGTAATTGGGAAGGGTTCAATTGATATTGGCAATGGTACATTTGAGGATGTCCTTTGCATGCCTAATATGTCATCTAACCTTCTCTCTGTCTAGCAATCACTTAGAATGGTAGAAAAGTTGAATTCACTCCAAATTCTATCAACATCAAGAATCTTGAAGATAATGCACTCCTTGCAGTTGGTAAGGCCAATCATGAATCTTGTTTGTATGATTTCTCTCATTTTGTACCTAATTCACATTCCATTGTGTTGCTCACCCATTCAAATGTTGTGATAAAACTATGGCATGAGCGGTTTGACCATCTCAACTATCACTATCTTTAGCAACTCAACAAACAGAATATGGTCACAGGTCTTCCTCAAATCAATTTTTCAAATGGTGTATGTTCAAGTTGTGCCTTGGGAAAACATCCTAAGGACAAGTTTGACAAAGGGAAGGCTTGGAGGGTTTCAAAAGTCCTTGAATCGGTTCATAGTGACTTGGAAGGTCATTTTCCATCATTATCTTTCAGTAAGGCTCATTTTTTGCTCACCTTCATTTATGATTTTTCTAGATATACATAGTTCTACTTTCTTCAACACAAAGCATAAGTCTTTAATAGATTTCAAGAGTTTAAGGCTCGGGATGAGAAGAAATCTGGAAAGTGTGTCCAAATTCTCTTCACTAATAATGGCAAAGAATATGTGAATCATTGATTTGAATAATTCTATGTACTCTTGAAGGGATTGATCTTCAACATACTGTTGCCTACACACCACAAAAAAATGGTGTAGTTGAGAGGAAAAATAGGTCCCTAAAAGAGATGGTTGGTTGCATGATCCACACTTGCTCCCTTGCACTTGTATATCGGGAAAAAGCTATCAATTGTGTTGCTCACATCTAGAATAGAGTTCCATATAAGGAATTAAAAGGAATCACTCCCTTCAAAGCTTGGTGTGGTAGGAAACCTGCTATGGGGAACTTTAGAGTTTTTGGCTCCCTAGCATGGGCACATATTCCTTCAGAGAAGTGCAAGGCCTTGGAACCTCAAAGTCATCCTTGTATCTTTTTTGGTTACCCAGATGGTGTCAAAGGATATTGACTAATGGATCCTACAAAACATGAGCTCTTCATTGAGCATAGTGTGCATTTTGAGGAAAGTTCTTCTAGCTCATCCTCTACTCTGCCTTCCTCCATAGTGGATTTAGAGGATTCTGACATTGAGGATTTTACTCAAGTTTCCTCTAGTTGTCAAGTTGATCATGAGATTTTAGCTTCCTCTTCAAATAGTTTAGAATCTCCTCCTTCATCCCCTACCATGCATCATTGGGAAAAATAAACACTTGATTTTGTAGGTGCTCTTGTTTGGGATCCTTCAAATATTAGGAGGAATCGATCACAACATCATGACATTCCACATTCCTACATTTCCATAGCTTCATATCCATAATCATTTTATGAACATATAGTATTGCTAAGTGGGATTCCATAATGGAGGAAGAGTACAACTCTTTAATGTGGAATAAAACATGAGATCTTGTTCCACTTCCTAAGGGAAGAAAACTGGTTCGGTGTAAGTGGATCTATCAAACCAAATTTGTAGTATATGGCTTAGTTGACAAATATAAAGAATGACTTGTGGCAAAAGGTTTCTCTCAAGTACCAGGTATTGACTACATTGAGACCTTTGCCTCTATTGCCAAAATGAACTCCATTCACTTGCTCCTTACTATTTTTGTAGCTCATGGTTGGTTTTACATCGAATGGATGTGAATATTTCATTTCTTTATGGGGATCTACATGAATAAATTTACATGGAGCAGCCACAAGGATTCATTCAAGATTCTTCATTGGTTTGTAAACTAAGGAATTCTTTGTATGGCTTCAAATAAGCTCCATGCGCTTGGTATGCGAAAATGGACTCCTTTCTTCTCTCCATTAGGTTCTCTAGATGCCACTCATATCCAAATGTCTACATCTTGTGGTAGGAGGATGCTATTCTCTTCTTGGCTTTCTATGCTGATGACTTGATTTTCACTGGGAGCACTTCATCCATCATCTCAACTATCAAGACTGCTTTGCATGACAAATTTTCCATGACTAACTTAGGTTGAGCTTGCACTACTTTCTCAAGATTGAGATCACATAGACCTCTTTTGAGATCTCACTTACACAATTGAAGTATGCTCTTGATCTTTTTTCATGTTTTCATATGATTGATTGTAAGCCTACACTGACTCCCTTTCTATCTTAAGTTAAGCTTGAGGTGAAATGTTCCACACCACTAGTTGATGCTACTTTGTATCATCAAATTATTGGTAGCCTCATCTACTTGACTCATACTCGCCCTTACATTTCCTTTGTTGTTGGAATTGTTTCATGCTTCAGGACATAACCACATGAGCTTGATGGGAAAATTGTCAAACGCATCTTGCACTACATCCAGGGCACTCATCGGTATGGGATTCACTATGTAGTAGGAACAAGTTCATACTTACTTGGATACACGAATTTTGATTGGGATGGTGATATTGATGATCCTAAGTCCACATCTGGCTACAATTTTCACTATGGTGGTCCCATTTGTTGGCAGAGCAAGAAGCAACATGCCATTTCTCTTTCTTCAACTAAGGCTGAGTATCAAGGGGTTGTCAATGCTACCACTGAGGCTATTTAGATTCATAATATCCTCACTGAACTTGGATTATTTTTTAGAAGCCATCAATCATCTATTGTGACAACCAGAGTGCCATCCAGGTCTTGAAGAACTCAGTCCATCATCAACAAACCAAACACATCAAGATCCATATGCATTTTCTTTGGGAGCTTATTCAGGAGTAGGTCATTGATTTGTGATACTATCCTACAGTAGATCAAGTTTCAGATATATTCACCAAACCCTTCACCGAGAGAAAGTATGTTCATTTTCAGTCTCTCTTGGGGGTGAGGGAAATCTCTTCTAGGGGTCACTTAGACCTACTTCATTCAACCTCTCATGGGGGTAAGTTTTTCCCATTGGGTTTTCTCCTTCTTTTATCATTGAGAGGTTATTATGTATTTGGAAACCTTATTGGGCTTAGTAGCCAGGACCCATATTTTCATCTTTGCATTGTATACTTATCCCTAATTTGTACTTAAGGGGGGTTTTAGTGTGAAATGGGTACTTTATCTAACTATTTCATTTCCTAGCTAGTTCTCCACTTAAATCCTCTTCACACTAGCTTAACTTTACATAGGGATAAGGTTGTTGAGCTTTAATGACATGAGTTGTCACACCTCATATGATAACAACACTTGTCATAATCTGGTTACTTCCTATCTCTCCCCTTTACCTATATAACCAAGGAATTTGCTTTGTATTCTCAATTCTCAAGTTGAATATAACTTTGCATTCTTGAGAGGAATACAATTTATTCAAATTCTTATACTTTTGGTTTTGCTTTCCTTTAGTCATTAGTATCTTGGGGTAGGCTAGTTAGAAAATTTCACATAAGCCTATTTATTTCTTTTGTTTTAGAATTGGGAACACAACCCTTAGCATTGGACCTACAAGTAAAATGTCATGTTAACAACAACAAAAAATTTAACTTTAGCAATATGACTAACAACCTTTTTATCAAAAAATTTGGACCAAATTAAAACTCATTATAGATGACAATTGTTAGGAAAAAGGTATCTCAACCTTTGATTTTTCTTAGCATGTTTACATATTTTATTATTTATGGGCTTTATTTGTTGAAGATAACTCAAGGAGTGGGAAGTGGAAATATGCTATTATAGGTGGATTTGTGCATGAAGGGAATTTCTATTTCATGTTGATTTTGTTGGGAATAGGATGCCATTTAATTGCAATCCTAAACATATTTCATGTATCTCCTAAGTCCTTGTAAAGTGTTCCCCAACACTAGGATTAGAAAGAGATTAAATTCAAATAAAATGAACATGTAAATTGATATTTTTGATTATTCCTAAATGATAGGAACATGTGGGGATGCCCAAGAAGAGCTCCTACAAAATAGGAGCACATAGGGCGCCCACATGGAAGGTGGAGCCCACCTTGCTTCAGTTAATTGTTTGGAGGATTCATAACACTTCAGTAATGCATGTAAAGATCCTACAAGTTAGGGATTGATATTTACATGAGTGGAGTTCAATTCAATTCAGTTTAGTTTAGTATCAGTTCAATTCAGTTCAATTAAGTTTAGTTTAGTTCAGTTATGGTTCAGTTATCTTCAGTTGCATGTAGTTAGTTTGAGTTGAATGCTAGTTGGCTTCAATTGACTTGAGTTGCATGACTAATGACTTCAGTTGCATGACAGATAATAGGTGGATACATCAGTCAAGTGGGGATGATCAATCATGCATAATGTTTACATGAATTGGTGGAGAGATATGTTTCAGTTAACTAAGATTGAGTTTGAACCACCTTGGGTGCCCAAGTTTCCATCTTTGAGTTAACACCTTTTGCATGAGAAGATATTTACAAGGCTCAGTTAAGTGGGCCCATTCTTGTGTGCCAACTTTGAGGTGATGCTTGCAAGATATTTTCTAGACCAGAGTTCAGTTAAGTGTTCAGTTTGGGGTGCCTAAATTGAGGAAGACTTTGGTTTGACTTCATTTTACATTGTGGAACTCTACTTGCACAATCTAGGCATAGATTCTTGTGAGGAGCTTTATGATCTTGAAATTGACAACTCTTAGGAGTTTACAATATTTATTAATTGTCTATTAATTACAGTAAGTGCATCAGAGTTTGCAGTAGGTTAGCAGGTTGGTAGGTTGAACTTGTGCATGTGTGAGGGTTTGAAGCATGGCATTGGATGTGTGGATTCATGCTTGGTCACATGGAATGCATAGATAGCTTGTGCTACAAAAAGTGTATGAGAGTTCCATTGGAGTTTATTGCAGGTTGTGAAGAAGGATTGTTGAAGGAAAGGAAGCATATCAATCAAGGATTGATACAATATTATTGTAATCTTGTTCTAAGGTTAAATAATACAAGCACTATTGATTCTAGCGGAGTTTTTTCCTAAAAGGGTTTCTCCATGTATATGTTGTGTCACTTCTATCTTCTTGTCTCATTCTTCTACAATCTTATGTCTCTTTCTACAATTGGGAAAATTGATCTAAACAGATTAATCATACACAAATAATTGTTAACAAAGAACACTTAATTAAATCTATAGTCTCATAGGTTTACAAATTTTAAGCTACAATTTCACCTTTGTTTTCAATAGATTTTGCATGGAATGTGAGATTTTTGGAGGTGCAGTTATATTTTGGTAACCACAACTTTTGCATGTGTAGGTTTATTGACAATTGGAAGTTGTAATATTATATGTGTTGACAATTGGAAACTTACCATTTATGTATGTGTAATGGTTTTGGCACTTTCCATTTTGCATCTTAAGCCTTTGGAATTCAATTTTATAAATGTTTAATTAATAAACTATAAGCTCCTATATATTCAATCACTTATATTTTGGAGTTGTAGATTGCTTGTTTTGTTGAAGTGTCATTATGCTACCAAAATTACTCCATAATTGAGAAGAACTGCGAAGAATCCTACAAGAGACTCTACAATTGTATTGTAACTTGTTTGTTGTTGTTGAATAATATAATTGAGCTATGTTTTGGAGTGTGCTATTTTTATCTTGAAAGGGTTTTCCCCACATAAAATTTTGTTATGATTTCATTATTTTATCTATTTATGATATTTATGTGCATCTAAATCTGTAATTTTTTAAGGTGTTTAAGAAATTTTTGTATCTCTCTCTTGCTTAGATTGGTGAGGAAATATCTTTAATGCACTTAGTTTCCTTTCAGGTGGTATCAAATCCTAGCCAACCTTGATTCTATTGTTGGGTTTGAAGGGTTTTTCGAGCTAATCTTTGTTTTAGTGGGAGTTTTGTCAAAGAATATTTGGTGACCTTGTGAGGAAAAATATGGAAAGCACATCCAGTAGAATAAAAATGGAGAAGTTTAATGGAAAAAAAATTGAGTTATGGAAGTTGAAAATGGAGCATATGCTTGTGGATAAAGATCTATGGGATGCAATATCAAAATCTAAATCTATGGAGAGATCTAAGTGTCCTAGCAAGTCAAAGGAAAAGTGTTGGAACTATGGAAAATCTGATCATTTTTGCAAAGAGTGTAAGGATGAGAAGAAAAAGAAAGCTAAAAAGAATTTATCAGACTCTAAATCTGAAAAATCCTCTTGAGATGATGCAGATGATTTTTTCATGGCCTTGGCAACCCATGCATCAAAAGATGTGTGGTTAGTAGACTTAGGTGCTTATTTTCACATGACCTCATGTGTAGGGTTTAGTTTTTGATGTATGAATAATATGATGATCTAGGAAGGTGTATTTGGGTGATGATGCCCATCTGAATATTTTTGGTCATGATAGAGTCAAGATTAGATTTCCTAATGGTACAGTGAAGGGGATTGATGGTTTCTCACATATCCCAAGTTTGGCATGAAACCTACTCTCAGTCAGTAAATTTAATAATTCAGGTGTGTAGGTTGTTTTCTCAAGTGGAGAATGTCAAATGATGAGAGGAGCTATGGTGTTGGCTATTGGTGTTCAAATCGACAACTTGTACAAGTTGGATGCATGCATGATTCAATGCAATAGTTCTTCTGACAAGCCAAAGAAGAGACCTTTGAATTCTTCATCCTCACTATCAGATCAAGCAAAGAAGAAGTTTGCAGCATCTACATCTGATGGTCATGCATTTTGGGTACCTAAGGGTTCTCATTCCTTAGAAATGAAGCTTCCTACAGAGAAGACACTGTTGTGACACCAACGACTTGGTCAAATTGGTGAGAAGGGTCTTAGAGCCCTAAAATATAATAGCCTTGTTGAAGGCCTTGATTATTGTAATCTCAAGTTTGACTTTTGTGAACATTGTGTATATGAAAATAAACACTATTTTTCTTTTTATTCTAGTTCTCATAAGTCTTTTGGGGTTTTAGACTATGTACATGTAGATGTGTTTGGTCTTGTGAATGTTCCTTCATTATCTGGATCTATGTACTTTGTCTCATTCATAGATGATTACAATAGAAGGATTTTTTTTATTTTCTCTCAAGTAAAACTGAAGTATTTAGTCAATTTAAGGAGTCTAAGGCTCTTGTTGAAAATCAAACTAGTAGAAAGATTGAGTGTTTGAGGTCTGACAATGGTAGTGAGTTTTATTCAATAGAATTTGAAAAGTTCTATAAAGAGCATAGGATTTAGAGACATATAAGATAACTCCATAGACCCCACAACAAAATGGAGTTGTAGAGAAGATGAACAAGACACTAATGGAGAGGGCTAGAAGTATGATGAGTGGTGTTGGCCTTGAGCAGAAGTTTTAGGTTGAAGCTATAGCCATTGCATGTTATCTAATCAAAAGGTCTCTTATATCGACTCTTGTTGATAAGACACCCATGGAGATGTGGTATGATAAAAAGCCTTTGATGAGACATCTTAGAGTATTTGGTTGTGAAGCTTATGCTCATGTTTTGATTGAAAATAGATCTAAGTTGGAGAACAAGGTGGTTAAATGTATCTTCATCAACTATGGTGTTGGTATGAAGGGGTACAAGCTTTGGAATCTAGTGGCACAAAAGTGTGATTTTTTGAGAGATGAAACCTTCCATAGTTGGGCTTTAGCCAGAGAAAGAGGATAAACAAAAGGAGGCAATTCAGATTCCATCTACTCCAATGAAAGAACTACATAATCATGTTGGACTCGATGATGAGGAGAATTTGAGAAGCTTTGAAAGTTATGAAGAAGAAGAACCTCAACCTCAACAATTCAAGAGGTCTACCAGAGATAGACAGTAACCTAATAAGTTTGGATATTCACCTAAAAGGTTTGGTTATTTTTTGTTAGATTCTAGTTTTATTTTTGCTTTGATTGCTAATACTGATGATCCTAGGATTGTTAGAGATGCTATGTGTATGAGTGATGTAGATTCCTGGATGAAAACCATGCATGGAGAAATGGTTGCTTTGAAGAAAAATGATACATGGGATTTGCTACCTTTTCTTGAAGGACAAAAACCCACTAGATATAAATGGGTGTTGAAGAGAAAATATGGTCTAGATGGAAATGTTGAGAATCATAAGGCATGGTTGGTCATTAAGGGGTCTTCTCAGATGAAGGGAATTAACTATGGTGAGATTTTTCTCCCTTGTTGTGAAGCTGGCATCTATTAAGTTCCTGTAATCACTTACAATAGTGTATGATCTAGAAGTGGAATAGATGGATGTGAACACATCATTCCTTCATGTGGTGACTTGAAGGAAATTTTTTTTGTCATGGCTAGAGATTTTTTTGGTTAAAGGTAAAGAACATTTGGTATGCAAGTTGAAAAATTCTTTGTATGGTCATAAATAATCTCCTAGGATGTGGTACCATAAATTTAACACCTGTATGTTTCCTTTGGAATTTTTGAGATCTAAATATGACCATTGTGTTTATTACAAATATAATAATGGTCACATTCTCATAATTGCATTGTATGTAGATGATATTTTATTTTTTAGGGATAGTAAAATTTTGATTGTAGATTTGAAGTCTCAGTTGTTAGCATAATTTGAGATGAAGGGTCTAGGTGCAACAAGGTATATTCTAGGGATGAAGATATAAGAGGAGAAAAATCTAATAAAAATCTTTGGTTAAGCCATAACAAGTATGTGAATTCAATGTTTGAGAGATTCTACAAGACAACTTGCAGACAATTAGTTGTTCCACTATAATTAATTAAATAATACCCTATTATTTAATTATCCCCTATCCCTTCATTCTAATCTATTTCTTCTATTATCCCTAAATCCTATCCTAAAGTAAATAATTACCTCTAATTATTTACCCCATCTCATTCATCTATTAAATTGAACAAATACCCTTATTTATTTAATTTAATCCCCAAATAACATTTCCTCTAAATATGAATTAAATCTAATTATTTAATTCCTATTTTTCTCTCTCCAAATGTCACTTTCTCCATCACCCCCACTTGCACTAATCCTAATCCTAATCCCCACCTAACCTACCCACTAAGCATTTGCACACACTTAATACATGATTAAGTGGGTCAAACCTCCCCATCATATCAATCACATGGGCCTTGTCCCTTCAAGGTACAATCTCCCTCTAAAGCCCTCTCATTGTTCCACTTAGCACAATCTTGTGGCTTGAGAGATCTCAATCCTTCTCAACCCTTGATCTTCATCAAGAAATCCTGGCCCTTCATCCATTTTCATCCAAATCCTATATACCCAATCCTTAACCATTTTATTAGGGATATCTCACTCATTTCCATTGGAGTATTGTTATTCTATCAAAATTTCATGAGCACACATCCAATTTACAAATCATGGGAAAATCTACTAAATAAGAGGCTCATTATACTGATTTGAGCTTTTTTGCCTTATTTTGAGTGTTGTTTTAATATTTGTGTTTATTTGATTTTATTTCTTTAAATCATTCACATTTGAAGACATTTTTATTGCACACATTCTATCACACTCGTTGGGACCCACATCACGAGTCTGCTAATCCTTTTTCTAGTTTTTTCATGATTTTTTATTTGTAGGTTTCTGCACATAGGTGGATACACTCTAGATGGGTGGATTTGTTCTATAAATGGATGGCTTTGTCTTCCACAAAGGCAGCTCCACTTCAACTTTTGGCCCTATAAACAACCCCATGAAGAACAAGAAGATGCACACAACTATAGAGGTGGATTTGTAAAATAGGTGGATCCATGAAGCTATAGAGGAGGATTTGTAGAGCATAGGAAAATATGCCTTTATAGAGGCAGTTTCATAGGTGGGTGGCTTTACTACTTATAAAGGTGGGCTTTGAAGCTAGAAGGGTGGATATTCTTGCACATATGTGACTCTTCTCATAGGAAGATCTACAACTACAAAGGTAGAATTTATCTAGAAGGGAATATACACTCACACATAGGCGACTCTACGCATAGGAAGAACTATGATAGATAGGTAGATCCATGACTACGTGGGTGGATACGCTACTTGGGTGGATATGCTACTTGGGTGGATACACTCTATACTTGGGTGACTACGCACATGGGTGGACTCACTCTATTCTTGGGTGATTCTACTTCCTACATTAGCAACTGCATAAGGTATAAAAAGGTCCACTTCAAGAAAAAATTTGCATTCTACTTTATCATTTTCCTTTCCAAAAAAAATATCTAGGGGTTTTCCTCCTAGACCCCTATACATGGGGGATCACATTCATCCCCTTGCACCCCCTATCATTGGGATAGGTGTCCCAACCCCCCTTGGGTTAACATTCATTTTTCTTTGATCACTTTTTCTATCTAATCATTTTCTTATGCAGCTTCATATCACTTGTCCAAGACCACTAACCTATCAAAATCTTAGCTTCCTTACTAAGAGTCACTAAGAATCCTTCCTTTAAATTCCATCTTATGTGCTTGCATAATCCTTCTCTATAGGATCTAATGATATATGGGTAAAAGTATAAAGTTGTGTCACACTTTCAGCCAACTAGATAGTTTCAAGTGATATTGTTTTGATCTAAATAGTTTCATTTAAACTAGTTTCACCCGAAACCACATGGCCTATACATGGAAAATAGAGTTTCAAAGGAAACCCTTTTGCCTAAAATCATAAAATTTGAATTTTCCCCTTTGTCACATCAAAATGTGGCTTATTTATGTGCGGGGTTTCAATCAAAACCCTTTCTACTGAAACTTTCTATGTGGCATTCTAGTTGGCAACCAACTCAACTTTTTTCAAAATTTTCTGAAGCTTTCAATATCAACTGATTATTTCTTCAGTCAGAATGATTTAAAAAAAAAAGAAAAAACCATTTTGTAGAGCTCGGAGTCATGAATCCAAATATGTATTTTTTTAATATTTTGATTAGTTTTAATACATTTTATTTTTAAAATAATGCAAGTAGGTTGCTAAAGTTAAAAAAGAGGCTAATTAGAAACTAAAAAAAAATAGTAAAACATATTAATTTTTTTGAAAAATATATGGTGCACTAGAGGACAGAATTATCTTCAAAAGGGTATAATTTTTTTTTTGAAAATGATGTAAGAAATAGACAATAGTTGATGTCAAATGAAAAGTGTCAAATTCTGACAAGTTTGACTTTAGAATGTTATTACAAGAAAAATATACATCAAAATTTCAATATTTTTTTCTATGCAGTAGATATTGAAGTTACCTATTTAGAGAAAAAAAATAGGGGAAAATGAAGTTTTTTTCTATTTGTTTCTTGATGTCAAGTGAACATCACTTTTTCCTGAAATTTTCAGCATTCCAAAATCTACTCTTAAACTGATAAAAATTAATCAAAACAATTTTAAAAAATCTAAAAAATTACAAGAATAAACTTCATCAAGATTTTTTACATTTCATTAGTTTACATCATTTTGAAATTCAAAACATAAAGACCACTTTTATATCTAGTCGAAGTTCAAATTTTTTTTTACTATTGATTGATTCCTTTATAAAGTGTGACAAAGTTTTGTACTTTTACCCATATTGACTTGGAGTAAAGGTAGACCAACATATGGCAGTGCTATGCACTCCTTTGTCAAAAAATTACAATTTGTGAAGCTTCATCTTAAGAAGTGGAATAGGTAGTGTTTTGGCAATATCTTTTTAGCTAAGGTGGTTTCCTAGTCCTGTTTTGATGCGTTATCACTTAGTAGATGAGAGATTATGGTCGAACATAAGGTTCTCTTAAGGATAAAGTTGTTTCCTTGAAGGATCTTAAAGAATGGGATCCATGAGAAAATATTTTTTGGAAACAAAAGACTCAGATTGAGTGGCTTTAGGAGGGGGATAGAAACAAGACATTTTTCTTTAATTCAGTCAAGGCTAGAATTCATGAGAATATGATCTCTTATCTGGTGTCAACTCATGGAGACCAATCAAATTCCATTAAAGACGTCTCTGGGGAGGCTACTCAATTTTTCTCTAATCTATTTGCAAAATACTCACCCCTTATGATTGAGGAAGAAAATTTTATTCTGGAGTGTATCCCTCCTTTAGTGACTAGGGAATTGAATGAGATGATCAATAAATCTATCTCTCTTGACGAATTGGATGGATTTGTGTTTTAGATGAAGAAAGAAAATCCCTTAGTCTTGATGGGTTCCCAGTTGAATTCTTTCAATATTTTTGGGAGAATATAAAGTTTGGTTTATTGGAGGTAGTGCAAGAGTCTCATAAGACCAATCAAATGTTGAGAGAAATGAATTTTAAATTTCTTGTTCTCATACCCAAAAGTGAAGGGGCCAATTCATTGAACCCATTCAAATCCACAACTCTCTATAATGAGGTGTATAAGATTATCTCTAATTTGATTGCAAAGGGCTTAAACTTAGGATTAACGAGCTCATCTATGGAGAGTAGAGTAGATTTGTTGTCGGTAAGAAAATTCTAGATGGGGGTGGTCATTATTACAAAGACCATTCATTGCATGGCCAAATCAAAGGAGAAGGGAATTTTTATCAAATTGGACATGTCCAAAGCTTATGAATGGATCAAATCGTCATTTCTTCAAAAATTTCTCCTATCTTTTGGGTTTGGAGTAGATTAGGTCAATTGGGTGTTGAGTTGCATAACATCAACCTCCTATTTTGTGCTTGTCAATAGTGAGACCTCATATTTTTTTGGTGACTCTCGCGAGCTTCATTAGGGAGAGCATGTTGTCACCATATTTTTTATCTTATTTGTGAAAGGGCTAGGAATAATCATCAAGAATTATATGATTCAAGATTGTATTCAAGGTTGGTGTTGGGGAAATGGTCTACCTCCTTAGTCTCATGTGTAATTTGTAGATGACACCATGCTAATGGGAGTTTCCAAAATAGGAGAGGAAAGCGACATCAGGCATTTTTTGGATATATATCTTGCAGCCTCAGGACAATGGATCAATGAAGAAAAATCCTTCATAATTTTCTTCAATACCATGCCTCTTATTTAGCATCAGAGTTCTCATATTCTTAGATTTCACATAGGATCTCTCTGTGTGGTATACTTGGGTATTCCTATCTCTTTTGGTTCCTTTCCTAGGGGTTTTTGGAAAAAAAATTTGGATAAGTTTCAAGGGAGAATCAGACATAGGAGCTCCATGGGAATAGTGCTTCTATTGAAATATGTGGTCCAGGCTCCTCCCTTTTATAGATGTTTGGTCTAGGTGGCTCTTGTAAGTTTCAATAAGGAGTTGGATGCTCTAGCTAGAAAATTCTTATGGGATGGTAACTTGGCTAAGTAGAAGTGGATTTTGGTAAATTGGGAAACCATCTATAGGTCAAAGTAGGAGGGTGGTCTTGGGCTGCAAAAGGATAGCCTCATTAGTCAGGCCTTGGCTACTAAGGTTTGTTGGCAGTGGTGCAATAATCAGGATCAAGCTTGGGCCAAGATCCTCACCTCTAAGTATCTTAGGGGGTCAAAAGTGATTAAGTTCCTTGAATAGTCCTTTTGAATAAGGGTTCTATGATTTTGGACACTCTTAAAAGGGGTACCAATGTATTTAAGAAGGGTTTGTTTTGGAAATGCAATAGGGGATTCAAAACTCTTTTCTAGTACAATTCTGAGGATGTATTTCCACCAATCATGACTATGTATCCACATTTTTAATCCCTCTATCATAGATTTATTGAGGTTAGGTGGTCTTGAGTTTAGAACTTCAAAACTACCCAAAACTTGGGGCATGTGGAGGTGCTTAGGTGGAAGGATTCTTGGGAGTGGTCATTGGAGGGTGCAAATGAGGATCATGAAGAATTAAAAATAATTCTTGTAGGGAGGGCTTGTATTTCTTTGAGGGAGAGAGACACACTATCTTGGATCTTTGACCCTAAGGAGGGATATATCGTGGCCTCTAGTTATCAGGAGTCGAATCTTCAAAAATATGGGGAGTTTGAGGTCATGTGGTGGAAGGAGGTGTGAAATATTTTTTCTTGGCCTAAATGCAACTTTTTTATGTGGGTGGTAGCTTGGAATAGGTGTCTCACTTGGGAAAACCTTATGAAGAGATGATTTCAAGGGCATTCTATCTATGTCCTCTATGGAAATATTGAGGAATTATCCTCTCATTTGTTATTTCAATGCCTCTTTCTAGATATATTTGGAATATATGATGGGGTGTTTGGAAATAGTCTTGTGCACATGCCTCTTCTTTGGTTGATTTTTGGAGGAGCTTGGGATGTCCTCCTACTAAGACTTTTTTTCTTTAGGTGGCATGAAGTATTGAACCCTCATTCATCATTTTCTAGATATAGCTAGAAAGGAATCATAGAATATTTGAGGGAAGGAATTTGATGGTTCAACAACTATGGTAGAGGATTATGGGCATGATTTGAGAGACAATGAATGTTAAATGTGATGTTTATAATCCCTTGGAGCCCGATGAGGATAGGTTTATGAAGGGGATGGTTTTAGGTGGTAATGATCCCAAACCTTCATTGACAAAAGGTATCATTATTTTAGAAAGAAAATATAGAGAGATGGTAGATGAAATCTGCCTCCCTTTGGAATTTTAAAGGTTAATACTGATGGATCTTTTAGAGGAAATCCTAGGCATGCAGGAATTGGAGGGTTTGGGATGAATAGCATTGGTGTTGAACTATTTCCTCTTCTTTATTTATAAGTGGAATAGCACTAATAATCTTGTGGAAGGCCTTGTTATCCTCATAGTGTTAGAAAGGTCTTGTGCTCTTGGTTGGTGTAAGATTATTTGTGAGTATGATTTTTATATTTTGGTTAATATGTTGAATGAGAAGAATCTAGATGGTATTAATTGGAAATTGGCTTTAGTGACCCAATGGATTCTTCAATTGAGTTTCTCATTGGATTTTATCTCTTTTGTACATATCCCTCAGAAGTGGAATAAGGTAGTTGATTTCTTGGCTAAATGGTGTTTTGAGAAAGTGGGGGAGTGGAGAGTTGATGTTGGGGAGAAATTATTCCAAGATCATTCCAACTATTTAGATAGGTTAATTAACAAGGATATGGTTGGTTAAGGGTTTGTTGTTGTTGGGTTCTTGTGCGACTAGTTTTCTCTTTGGCTAAGGATTTTTGGAGTTGCTTGTGGGACTTTTGATCCCCAGTTTGGCAATGGTGTGGAGCTTTGGTTGGATTGTATGCTAGTTTCTTGTTGAATCAATAAACTTTTACATCTTTTTTCAAAAAATCTTTTCTTCTAAAATAAATAAATTAATATCTATCTATTTCTCCACCTATCATTTTAAATTAAATAAATTTATTTATTTAAATCTTTTAACTTTCCCTCCATCAAATTTAAAATTTGGGTCTTACCCTATCTTGATTTTTCCTATCCATTGATCTTGTAAATTAATCTCCACCATTGATCAAATACCAAGTGAAGCATTTAAATAAGAAGCTTTGATTTCATTCAAACCACCTAGCACTTTTGTTATCAAAATCACTATAGCACTTTTGTTATCAAAATCACTATAGCACTTTTATCTCTCATTCATTATCAAACATTTTATCATTATCATTGTCAAGCATATGTATCATTAACCTTTGAGCATTTATCATTGTCATTGCATCTTATCATTATTGTTCTTTCATAGTTTGTTACTTTAAAGAACAACCAACAATGGAGCAAATGAAAATATTAGCTATAATCACTTTGCTTGTTATCTAAATTCTATATTATGAGCCAAGATCTTGAACTTCATTTCTTGATTATGAGAGTGTGATTTTTTCATTGTTTTTGTTTGTGGTTCACATTTTCATCATAAAAAAAAACATATTATAGCAAGAAAAGATAAGTAGAATTAATAAATTACATCTATTCACATGCACATTACATCACATAACACATTGCACATGAGTCAAATCAACTTGCAATATATATCATCTATCTTGTCATATGTATATCTTTGATACAATATTCACTTCTATATTAGACCTCTTTCTATTGCATTCCCATTTAATTATATTCAACTATGTCATTTCACATATAGTCAACTATTAATTTTTCTTACCTTATATATATATATATATATATCTTATACTTATAACTAAGTGTGTTTGAAAGAATGTCTTTTGTAGATATTGCACCCACTTAATATGTTGGTGACTAGCTAGATGTGTCATATCTTATTTGTAATGGGTGAAATTTGTTGTAACCTTATGTCTTGCTTTTTAAAAGGAACAAGCCAACTGAGAGGGGGGGTGAATCAATTGTCACCAAATTCAAACACAAAACTTCAAACACTTATCAACTTCACAACCACACTATTTTGTTATTAAGTATGAACATGAAATGTAGATAACATAAAGAAAAATCAACACAATGAACACCATATTTTACATGGAAAACCCAATAAGGGAAAAAACATAGTGAGGATTAACTCACGATATAAAGTAATAGCAAAACTGAATACAAGAGGCTCACTACCTGAATACAAAGGATCACTATCTACAGAAAGGACTCACTATCTAATAGGGAGGCTCACTGCCTATAGATACAAAAGATAACAAAAAGATCCACCACAAAAATTTACACACATTCGCAACCTTGATTAGAAGATTGTGGAAACCTTCAGCTCACCACTTTTAGGAATCTAACACAGGGTAAGTGCACCAAGATGGTCGCACTTTTGTGGCCACAAAAGTGAAAAATGAGAAAAAACGCGTTCGCGTTATAACGCGAACCCGTTTTGGCTTTTTAAAAGCAAAAAAAAAGTGAACATTCCATTTCTGTTTTTACTGATTTCCATTTCTGCCCACGGCCAAAAACCCTGCACTACGCGCTCACGTTGTTGAGGAGGTGACTTCTTCACATTTGATCAACTTGAGTTCAATTTTCTTCACAAATATGGCACCCCAACGACGAAGAGATGCAAGAGGTAAGTTTTGTTTGGTATTTGTAATGAATTTTTGTTTTAAATTGATTTTGTTTGTTTTAGTTTAGAAATGAATGATTTTTTTTTAATTTGTAGGAAATCCTCAACAAGAGGAGGAAAATCCTCAACCAAATCAACCTCAACAAAATCAACCTCAACAACAAAATCAACTGCCCCACCATTCTCTCAATACCCTCCTGGCACTCAAGAAAATTTGAGGAGTGAAATTGAAAACAATAAAAAGAAGTTGAGGATCTTATTAGTAGGTTGAGTGATCAAAATTCTTCAACCACAGAAAGGATACATCTAGCAGATTCATTGAAGGATTTGTTAAAAAATGTGGATGCAATTACCCAACAAATATCTGGATGGCAAAATAGGAGGCAAACATCGAGGGCATATTATGCAGATAAATTATCATATAAACAAGTTAAAGATTTAAAGATTACTAAAGGCAATTTGTGCTCTCTATTCACTGACCCTAGAACAAATCAAAATCTCACCCTCAATGCAAAGAGGTTTCCTATCCATTGGTGCCACCACTTAGAGATTAGGAACCATTTTTATGACAGATGGTATATGGTCTTTGATTACCCACCGTGCAATAACTATGAAGTTCCCCAATATTTTCTTAGGAAATTATGTGAGTTTGTATTAGACAAATCCCAAATTATTTTG